>JAHHFK020000977.1:0-229001 GCA_024533555.2 Aedes koreicus | reverse complement strand
CAGGGTTGCCACATTATTTTTGGTTCCCATTTTTAATTTTTGCCAAAAAAAATCTTTTTTATCTGTGTTTAACTGCAAAAAATCTTGGTAAAAATCTTTACTTCAAATTTTGTGTTGTAAAAGGGAAAACAGATCAGTATACGAAAGATTCATGTTCTCGGGGAAATCGATCATTGCACTCTTGACAGACCAGTTTTGACATAATAATGAATCATGGGGTGTTTGTTTTTGATCACTTAAAGTTCCTTGATAGGTGAACAAAATTGGAACTGAATCAACAATCAATTATTGTTATGATCGGCGTAAATTAATTTGTTGAATTTAGAATTTAGTTCTGATGTTAATATTAGCTGATCAACTCCTCCTCTCTTCCTTTGGTCTCCATGATTTCCGTAATCAGGCGGTTCCGGATTTTGGACTTATTCAGATTGTATTCCGAAAAACCTCGCTTCACTCCTGCAAAAGAATGCGGAATTAGTAAAAAGTTCGCAATGAACTTTCTTAGCAATTTGAAATTCCAGCTTCCCATCCAAACGTTTTTTCTTCAGCTAGTCAAATCAAAGAAATTCGGAGTATTGTTCACTAATCGAGTTGAACTCCTTCAAGGGGCGCAGCTTCGCCGTTATATATATTCCCGACTTCTTAGGAGGATGTTTCTCGGAAATCTGAAACTCCTAAATCCTTCAGGTGTTTTAGGTAATCATCCTCACAAAAATTTGCAAGGAGCTCCATCAGCGAGACTTCAGCTGATTGCACATGTTCAGGAATTCCATAGCTTTTGACGAGGAAGATACGATTCGCTTTGATGATAAGAGACAATAAGTCAAAGACTTCTAAGTTAATACAAAAAAGGTTTATGTGCTTACAGCGGCCTAATAGCGGGCTACTGCCCAAGTAAATATTATTTTAAACAGCTAAAAAAAATGAAAGATAACACATGTAACTTTTCCAACCTAGATAGTGAAAATTCAGAACACTTATCACGCTACAGCGAAGCACTTTTTCATAAAAGGAGAATTTTTTTTATAAAGGTTTAATACAACCCTCAGATGGATGAAATCTCCCAATATGGAAATAAACTATATTCGTTCTATAATACCTTACTGGGATAATGCATATAGTCAGCAAGTGGAAATCACTCAATCTTATAGTGATATGACACCCTGAGATGCGGCGTAAATAAAATAAAATAGGGGCTCACCACAATAGATCAAAAAACTGGTCGCAGTGGAAAATGTACCCAGCCGGAAAAATTATATTAAAGATAACAAAAAATCACGTACGAAATAAATATGCATCATATAGCAGAAAAAACTATCGATAACATTATTTGAACTTCCCAAAATTCTTCTGCATGAATGCATAAAAATACTTCTACATTAGAAGAATAGTATTTTTGTAGAAATCACTGCAATTCTGCCGAAAATTTTGGAACAATCTCTTGCGCAAGTTTGAAACAAACACTTCTCCAACGGAATACCTAAAAAAAATATTGTAGTAATATCTGGAGAACTATAAGTAAGAATTCTTGCAGGCATCCTAGACAAAATTTGAAAAATGATTCCGAATTTTTAAAGTTAAGAATTCAATAGATGAGATTACGGAGCTCATGCAAAAAAAAATCTTCTTAGAACTCTCCAACAAATCAGGATTTTCTTCAAGAATTACTGCAGGAAAAAGTGTTGAGTTTTTGTATAGTTCCTCCAGGTGTCCTCCTAAGATTCTTTTGAAATCACAAAAACTTCACAAGATCAGGATTTCCTCCAAACATTTCATCACAAGAAAGTTTTGAAAAAACTGGCGATGCAATGTGTCAGAAGAAACTCATGAAAGAATCCCTGGAGGAATGCCTACACTAATAAAAATTGTAAACTTAAAATTTATTTAGTTAGAGCACTTACTCTTTATAAGATATTCGAAACATTTTTTTTATTTGAATAAATATAAAAATTATAATACTACCGTTGTATTTAATAAGGTAACCCATAACACGTATAGGCGTTACAAATATTATTTATGTGTGAGCTTCCATAACATTTATTGTTCGCATCTTATAGTTAAAAATTATGTGATTTCCTCTCATACTTTTAATGTTTGAGTGCACGCAGTCAAGATGGCGACAGAAGATACTTTTTTAATCGTCTCGATCTTAAAGCAGAACTTCTGAGAATGTTTAAAGGTATTTGTTCATTTTATAAACATTAACTATCAAATAGTTATTCTCCATTATTTTAGGATGTTAAGGAAGAATATACATTGAATCAAATATAATAAAATATTACAAAATGAACGTTATTATTTGCACTATGAATTTCATTTGAATCTTACACATAAACTTAATAGCACATTATAATGAAAGTTATAAACCTCACCCATAAATTTTATTAGAATCCGTAATATAAACCTTTTAGCACATTGAAATAAAATTTATAAACCTCAAGTACACATAAATTTTGGCTTGCCGTCTGAGGCAATGAAATTTTTTTTTTCCAATATAGCTTTTATTTGTGGGAAATTGCATAAGTTGTATATTATTCACAAATATTTTTTATTTGTCGAGACAAATTGCAAAAATTCTATGTGGTTTCACACATAAAGGGTATACGGAAATTTTCCTCGGTGTACAAAACGTATGAAGAATACCTTTAGAAACGCAAGAAGAAATATTTAAAGGAATGTCCGAGAATCTTGAGAAATCCTTTGAAATTTTCTTCAAAAATTATCAAACATCATATAATCAAAAAATTAATGGAGAAATCATTTAGGGCACACACACAAACTGACTTTCATACTGTCATCTGCCACTGTAGTGTCAGTGTCAAATGTGTTATTTTGCTTCAAGCCTAAACATCATACTGAAAGTAGTATTTATAAAAAGTTGGATCCTAAACTATACTCATATTTTGAATTTGAGGTTTTTGAGTGGAAAGACAATTGCCAAAAATCTTAAAAATCTTGGTTTTTCTCAAAAATCTGTAATCTTCACATACAGATATCAAGTATGAAAAAAATTAAAAAAATCTGTGTCAATTTAGATAAATCTGTGCATGTGGCAACCCTGGTTAGAGGATGTCTCTTGAGAGCATTTGTGGTGAAAATGTGAGAACACGCTCTCGAGTGAAATGAATGAATTGTGCTCTCGAGCTCACCCACCTAGTTCTCGTTGGTTTACCTCTTGAGAGACCGCTCTGCAGAGCCAAATCTTCAGAGAATCTTCAGTGCCTTTTTTGTGCATGTTTTCAAACTTATGAGTCCAAAGTTGTTAGCATTTTTCTAATTCCTTTGTGAGTGACTTAGATGTGTAACTACACCACCCTAAGTTAATAACCTATATGTAAAGAAAAGAACGTAATAATAACGGAGAAACGAAGATTTTATTTCTTTACTAAAATAGTTATTCGTTTCGGGTGGTGATGGGGCACACTTGGACACTGTTTGATGCCTTACCATATTTTTGGTCCCTAATTAAAATCAATTCAATCTGGTTTTCAGGGCATAGAGATTCAATTTTACAAAAATATGAATCAAAATAATAAACTCTAGATTAAAATTTTTTTCATGTGCGGAATTGCAAAATTATCATATCTCGAAACCGCTGAAGAAAGTATCAATAACTATATCTTACTCAACGCAAGAAAATGTTTACATGTTTAAACCTAATCTGTTAGAATAATAGATATATTAAGATATAGATAGAGAATGGCGATGGTGTTCCCTTTGTTCTGATTTGAAATCATGTCGGGTATAGATCTGTCAAATCCCATAAACTTATTACGATGTGTGAAATCGCCTACGATAGAAGATTGACTAAGTGGTGTGCATGATGCTTACACCAAAGTCAATGGCCGAGTTAGTCTTGAGAATCGTAACATTCAGTCTTTAGAAGCCTCAACACAACGTGCAACACATTAAGAGTCATAAATTTTGTCACGCAAAATTGAGGAAAAATATAAGTCAATTCCCGCCCAGCCCATTTTCATCTCGTTTTTTTTCTGTACTTTGTTTATTACAACACTTCAAACTCCATCCTCTTAGAACGTTAATTGTACATAGTCCCATGACAAGCTTTTTGTTTTGCTGAAACAAAAATTTCCATCAGAAGCGAGGATCAATCTACCACTCAGTGCTTCGATTGCATTAGTATGTGTGATCACATTGCATTGCATTAATATGTGTGATATGTAATAATTCAGAAGAATGTACAGTCAGAAAGTGAAAGTGCAGACTTTAAGCTAATTAGCCGGATTTTGAGTTTTTAAAATTGATAATAGAATAATTTAAAAATTTTAGTCGCCACCAAAAAAATAATAAAAACCACAAAGATTTCAATTATAAGATTTTATCCTTTCATATTCCTATTTTTTCTTAAAACTATAACCCATTAATTTTCACACTCTTTTCATCATAAAAATTGAAAATCGGTCCAAAAGTTGGTTTAAAAGTTATAATTTTTTCTCGTTTTTTGGACCACCCTATCTCGAAACGGGTCACCCTAATGACAAAATGAAAAATTTAAGCCATAAAGTTTTCGAAAAGAAGCAAACCTAACAAATATTGCAAAATTCTAAAATCCACATCAATTTTTCGGTATGGAATTGCTGAATTATCAAATGTTACGGATGTTCCGGAACTTCCGGAAGACCATGCAATGGTCAGAGCCATAAATTGTTTTCCACATCGTTTTAATTTTTACATATTATGTACAAATGGTTTTGATAGAAATCGTATTGCTTCAGGACGAGACTAATGCATTTACCATATCTCGGTAGTGTGACCCAATACGTAAATTTAGATAGCATATTTGAAATTAACGGCCCAAAATTACTTGTAAACACATAATTTAGCTATGGAAAATCCATTTTTTAGACTTTTTTCCGCCTTACATATGTATGGAATGGAATCACTGTGCGATGTGGTGTCGGGGACGACGATGACTTGTTCGACCGTGTTGACGTCGTAGATATCCTGATCTCGTTGAGTGAACGGCGGATTACCAGTGGGCGGTCGCTTTCCTACAAGATGGCGGCGTGAGCTCGTGTGCAATGGTCGAATGAAAGGTGCGGAGGGAGTGGTGGCTGGACGGATGGCTTCCGATTTGGAATCGTCGAGAGCGTCCGGAATAACCGTTCCTTCGAGTTAGCAGCCCGGTTTCCCTTACAACCCGGCTTCACGTACCTTTCCGTTTCACCGAGCGAGGACTGAAAACGAACTACTAACTCTCGGTTCGGGTTCGGTCCTACGTACGATAATTGGCGACGTACAACCCCGGTGGTTGGACCGCGCTCTCGGAACCCAACCACCGGGGTTTGTAACGTAAAGGTTGTTTTTACGACAGTTTTGGGCGACTGTCAAGTTAGTTTCGCACGACTAACTTGCGAACTTTACTCCCCTCCGTTTGGTTACCTCGAAAGGCGGGCCTTAGCGGACACACGAGCACAATTGGTCTGTATGTGACCCACGACGAAATGATCGGCAACCCCAATTCGACTCCGCTGGTCGTTTCGAAATTTCAAGCCCGTACAAAAAAGCGCCTAGGTGCTGGAAGTCCAACGCGTATGGTGAACATTAGTTTGACATTCTACTATTATTCTCTTTTTTCGTGGTACCAATCCAAACATAACGAAGTGAAGATCGCGCAAAAGTCAGTCACGCTGACGGAAAACTAATTCTGGAAACACACCCAAAAGATCCATTTAAAGCACTTCACTTTCAAACCCACTGTTCTCAATTTATTACCATCGACAAACTTTGAAGGAACACCATTTCACTTCTCAACAACTTTAATCTTTTTACTCGGAACTTAAAGACCGCGATACTTCTTCTTCTATTGTGCGAGCGATAATGAACGAGCTTAAGGATTTTTCCCTTCAGGAAACTTTGAAGAACAATTACTTATTATTTAGTAAATTTCAAATGGCGATAGCAGTTCGGCGCCTTCTTGGATTCAAACAAGTGATTGAAAAAGAGCTTTACACCTTCAGGAGCCATTGCTGCACTCACTGAAGTAGTATACCACTTTGCTTATCCGAGACACAAACCGCATGAAACCAATCCCCATCGAAGAAAGTCAAATCTACAGGCAAAGACAGGTTATATTTTGATTTTATCACTTTAAAATTTGAATCTTCAAAACGGCTTAACGAATTCAAGCACTTTTATATTTAAAAATATAATAATAATCAGGTAACAAAGGGTGTTTCGATCACAATTTGGTCGACTTAAACTTGACGCATTTCCTTTCATCGTGCATTAAACAAAATTTGCACACCCTTCATTTTGGAAGATGTGTGCGTGTAGCATCATGCCTCTATTTAAATTTTGAGATAAGCACTACAGTTATCAAAATGTCGTCCAAGGAGAGAAGCAACGCATCAAAATTTGCATGCGCATGGCGAAAATCCAAACTACTCTCACGCCAAGTTGCCGAAATTGTTGAATGTGGCTAAATCAACTGTTACCAACGTATTAAAATTGTTCGGTGAACGTTTGTCGACAGCCAGGAAAACTGGATCGGGGGAAATCGAAAGTCGGAGGCCACAGCGACGACAAAAAGAGTTGCCCACTGTTTCGAACGAAACCCCAACCTCTCCGTCCGAGATGTTGCAAAGAAGCTGGGACTGGTGCCTTCAACCGTGGATAGATCTAAAAAAACGAGCTGGACTGTCGACTTACAAGAAAGTGGTAACTCCAAATCGCGTATTCGGTAAAAAGGAAGCTTAGCTGAATATTTCTCCTGTATTCTGTATAAACTGAACTTGAAAAAGAAAAATAATTTGACTTATTAATAAAAACTTTGCTCGACTCACACAGATTACTGTTTGACCAAATTTTGATCGGAACACCCTTTAATAATTAAACCCAATTCAATTTGTTTACATAATTTCGCTTTAAATGATAAAAACGTCAAAAGCTATTGAATTTTCTTTAAATTTGATTGAAAATATTCATCTAACGTTACAACGTCTCATGCCTAAAATATCGTGTATAATCTATGAGCGAATCCATTTAATATGTTGAGCTCATCAGCTATTTCTCTCTTGGTTACATGGCGATTTTGCAGAACAATTTTCTTCACTTTTTCTATGTTTTCTTTGTTTATTGATGTTGCTGGACGACGATCATGAGGCAGATTTTCAACTGATGTACGACCCTCTTTGAACGACTTATACCAATCAAACACACGTGCACGCGATGGAACAGATTCCCCATAGGCTTTCTGCAACATTTTCAATGCATCCGAAGCATTTATTCCGTTGTAATAACAAAATTTCAAACTAATTCTTTGCTCAACGTTTAATTCCATAGTAAAATTCGAAAAACACACTGGAGGATGATTTGTTTATAGAGCCGTAAAAAAAAACTTCGTGACAGATCGTGCTCAAATTTGACATGTAAACGTAAAACAATCTAAAAAAAAAAATTGACGATATGTCATCCGCAGACCGTTTTATTCATAAAGTCTCGTTCATATTTGAGCAGAAAGTAAGGCTAAGAAACATCGTTTAACTACATTACGACGTCAAACCCTGCCTATTTCACTGTCCTAAGTCATCTTTTCCATCACCGAAACTGACCCAACCACACATCGTCCTTCTCATAAACAGCACATCTTGATTCGGATCATCTCACTCGAAGCTTTACGATTATGGACGATGCTCTGTGACATCCGTTTTGCGTCCAGCCAGCTTCCGTCTGTCCTACTTGAATCTGTCTTAGGTCAGTCCGTCTGGCAGCCCAGAGGGCCCTCGTCCACCAGAAGGTGCACGGTGAATTCTTAAGATATTTCAAAATGTTATCCCGTCCGACAACGGAGTCCGGTTTTAAAAGTCCGTTATCGTTAGAATCAAATTTTATAGCACTCCTTCCGGGGAAATGGAGCAGAAGGGACTGACTAGTCGAGTTGGAAACTTGTAAAATGATGATCGGTGCTGATGGGAATGGTAATTTGATAATCAGTTTTTGGCGACAAGGCAATAATCAATCCTAATTTCCCACGTTACGCGATGGGATTTAGGATTTAAGTACCGAATCAATCTTAGCAACCCGCTTTGGGTGACACGAAATTCAATCGGTGCCTACCTTGTTTTCGTAATCTGTAAACTCAAAAATTTCAAGGAAAAAATCACATCAAATCTGTGCAACAGTGTTTACCGTTGAAACTATCCTTGCGAAGCAAGGAAAAACCAACCCTTGCGAAACAAGGAGCACGGATGTAATTATGCAGATAATGAGCTGCGGTAAGATTTTTACGACACCCATAACTTTTCCTCGTTGTTGGCCTCTCTGATTTGAAGACACACAACAGATTCGCGGATGCACTTTGGCATACACTCGTGGTTCTCGGGCAACGAACAAAGCTCCCACCGGAACATTTAGCTAGTTCTGTGTGGTGAATTTGTGTGCTTGTTCCTATATTTATGCTCAAGCCTTGGCTCATAGTGGTAATGGAAATTTATTGAGCTAATTTGGCGGACGTGATTTTCAGTCGTTAGTTTCTTTGTCGTTTTTTTTTCGAGTACCCTCCATCGGCGAAAGATGTATGCCATGTAGGACATGAAATCGTGAATCTCGGTATTTACTCCCGATACGGAATTCCGATTCCGACAAAAAGTGAGATTTAAAGCATGCAGGCTAATCAAATTATAACACTCCATAGTTAGTATCGGAGCGTTTTGCTATGCTGATGCTGTTTCAGGCTGAGGGAATCGGTTCGAGAAGGAAACAATGAGAAGTGAGTGTATTGAGCCAACCCTCTAGACTTGGGATTAACTCTGTGGTGTCCCAATGCGCTGCTGCTATGCACATGAATGCTGCTAGGTGGGGTTGCTCAATTAGGGCAGAAGTATCATTCCTGATCAAGTGAAAACAATGTTTCGAAAACTGTGAAGAATATCATACATTTTTTTTGCCAAATTTACTAAAAAGGATTTAAATAAACAAAAAAAAAAACAATCTAACTGCCTGGCAGTGTTTTTATGGAAAAATGCTTGCGGTTATACTGAATGTTGCCTCTCTCTTGAGAATAATGAAAATTACATGAGCTGTAATCAATAAATGATTTCTATTTCAGCTCATGTTAAGCTTGAGTCATTCAATAGATTGACGTAAACAAACAAATATATAAGTCAATAGAGACGTTCCTAGCAGTGATGGATAATTCAGTCGATTCGAATAGATAGAAGGTCACGGATCAAATGAATGTAAACAAACAGAAACGTCAGATGTGCGTACGAAGCAGTGGAAATACTCATAAAATGGTGGACTCTGCGTAGTTTGCCTAAAATAAACAAATTTGAATTCTTCATAGCTACTTAGATAGTGGCAATGCAAATCGACCATATCACTTTCGGTTATAATGACCTTCACCTCTAGAACCTGTTCTGAGCAAAACTGTAGCCTATAAATTTGCGTATTAGTTCAGGTGGCCATTTTCAATACAGATTGGTGAATTGGTGATGCAAACACAGCATTTGAGTTTTCGATAGCAATTTTCATAAAAACTTAAAACAACTTGGCGAACTCAGTTTTGAGCTTAATGTGTTCAAGTTTTGAGAGACTACTAAGTATTTATTTTGTAAAACGAGGTTTGCAAAAATGTTCAACATTCTATCAGACATCCCTACCTTCTTACGAGTTTTATCACCAAAACGGCTGACATGTAATCCATTATGTTTTGCTTTGTGTTGCCTAGTACTGCCTTCATTCTTATGGGTGGCAATTTCTTATATCTTTTGCTTTAAATATATCTATTTCACTACTTTCCCAACGTTACCTCTACTACAATACCAATACCTTAGAAACACTAGCCTATGTTGGCCGCTTGAGCACTAGTTGAAGTATTTAGTATTGGACCGTAGTATTTTCAAAATTTCAGTTTCAATTTTCCCGCGATGATGTTTTGTTATGCAGTCGTAAAATGGGAGCAATTAATACCTAAATTTAGGCCCCCAGTGCTGAAGTCATCTCCAGGCCGTATGCAGTAGTAACTAGATTTCAAAAAGATATGTAAATAACGAAACAATAATTCTTAGGGACTACATTCAGGCATTTGATGTAGCCTATGTTGACAACTAGTAGTACTCACTTCGTTCAGCGAAAGAAGAAAGTTCGTTCGATCCAGCGCTCCGTTATTTTGGAAGATTTATTCGAGTGCGATCCTTGGAAATTATTAGTTTTATCTCAAAATCTATTCACTCCAGTGAATAGAGTGAAAGTGAGTTTTTTTTTGCTAAGAAGGCTGTGTGGTTTTCCAGTAAAATTAGAAAATCAAGCAGTGCTTGCTGGCGAATTATCAACCCGCCTATTTTCGCTTCATCTCCGCGTGGTGACGCTAACCAGCGATACACTACTAAATCGCCAACGGTCATCCGACATCGTTGAGTGTGTGCACCCGAAGGCGATCGGATTCACCCGTACACCGCTGCCCGCATAGAAGTACGACGTTCACGCATACGGTGCGTCAGCAGCAGCAGCTGCAACAGATCAGTAATATTAGTTAAGTTTTTTTTCTCTGTCTCTCATCCCAATAGAGTTTAGCTTTAATTTGTGTGTTCGTATTTTGTGTTTGTGTGTGATTTAAATTGGTGGGAGCGTTCAACCAAAGGGTTTTTTAACTGCATTAATTACTTGTCACTTCCTCCAAAATTACTCTGATTACTCATGATTACTTGATAATTACTTATGATTACTTGCGTGATTATTCGATTACACAGTGATTACAAAGGTTATTGTGATTACAGATGATGACTTATGATTACTCATGCTTACTCATGATTACTTCATGATTACTTATGATTACATGCGTGATTCTTGTTTACTTCCCTTACATTTGTTTTCGACCCCAACTGGTCGCAGATTCAGATTCTGCTGGTATCAAATGAGGTATCCAGTTTTAAAATACGTACAGAAAAACCGGATTTGGTCATTATGACCATCAGGAACTTGCTCCAACTGGAAAAAGCTGGTTTATTTCCGACCTTATATAATCTTGAGCATGACAAATCGCGAAAATTGAGCCGTCGAAAACTTGGCTTTGGTGCAAAAACTAAATAGTCGATATTACGGGTCTCTCCGGGGGACATTCCTGTGGCCATTGAAGACCTAGATGATTATTTTTCGATGATCAATGATTAATTTCCGAGTTAAAATAACTACCTTCATAAAAATCAAGGAACAATGAGCTGTCAATCACTTGGTTTGGTAAAAAGAATGAAGGGAGTTCATAAACGTTACCTCCTTTGAGGTACCCTGGAATCGGTGCCATGAGTAACAGACTTGACCAGTAGTCATTGGAAACAAGTGCTGGTAGTGTTTTGTACACATCAGAAAAGTTCGATGTAAAAATCTGCAGCACAAGAATAGCATCGGCGTCAATTGCATGCTTAAATCTTCTAAAAAATAAACATTTCTGATATCCAGGTTGCTGGAACCGGTAATGCTTGTAATCGTGATAATAATATCTGTTTTTATAGGCTACGTAAATACCGTTTCAACGGTATTTAAAGCGTCTTACTTGACTGGTCACAGAAATACAGGTCGCCAAAGTTCTGGTCTCCAAAAGGACATTTTTCATTTAGAGCAAGTTCCTGATGCCCATATTGACCAAATCAGGTTTTTATGTACGTATTTTAAAATTGGATATTTGAACCCACCATTTGATACCAACACAACCGAAATCGATCAAAAAATTGGATTTTTTGGACCAGTCCCCAACGAAAACGAATTTAAGTGAGGTAATCATGAAGTAATCATGAGTAACCATGGGTAATCATTAGTAATCAGCTTTAATCACAATAACCTTTGTAATCACTGTGTAATCAAATAATCTCGCCGGTAATCATAAGTAATCATCAAGTAATCACGAGTAATCATGAGTTATCACAAATAATCATGAGTAATCATAAGTAATCGTCAATAATCACAATAATCATTGTAATTACTGAGTGATCAGAGTAATTTGTAATGGAGGAAGTGACAAGTAATCAATGCAGTTGGAAATCCCTTGGTTGAAACAAAAACCCTTAATATATGAATTTGCAATGTATATGTGCAAATTAAAATTAAAATGTTTTTTTTTTCTTTTCATTATGTTTTGCTTAATAAATTACTGTTATCGTTTTAGCTAAAGTCCGAAATAAGTCGCTAGCGACAATTGCTTTCACCATCGGTCCTTAAGTTATAGTGTTTGAAGCAGTGTAGTCTATTGCGCGTCGGATGCGCTATGTAGCGCATTACTTCCGCATTACTTCCGCATTACTTCCGAAATTACATAGCTTAAAGAACAAGTGTAAAACCGAATGACTGCTTACTGCTTTGA
Organism: Aedes koreicus; assembly: GCA_024533555.2. Lineage (NCBI taxonomy): Eukaryota > Metazoa > Arthropoda > Insecta > Diptera > Culicidae > Aedes > Aedes koreicus. The sequence continues at coordinate 216,685 of JAHHFK020000977.1, read as the reverse complement.
ATACCATTGATTATTTATGATTACTTATTATTACTAATGATTAGTTATGATTACTCATTGTGATTCCTAATGATTACTTATAATTATCAAAGATTACTCATGATTATATATGATTCGTTATGATTACTTATGATTACTACTGATTATTGTGTTTACCTACGATTATATAATTACTTTGCGGAATTAAAAGCAATCCCTGATTACTTGTCACTTCAATACTTGTTGGAGACCTCTTGCGTTCAACGCTCCCACAAGTAAGGCAAATCGTGCATGTTGAAGAGGTTTCTTCGACATGGACGCTTTGGCTGAAAAAGTGCCTTTGCCACCTGATGATGGGGAGGCACAAACAAAATTTAGACCGCGATCGTATCCAATTGACTCGGTCGGTCCATGGGTTGTCTACTTTCAGCCCAAAAAGAAACCTTTGAATGTGTACCAAATTACTACTGATCTGACGAAGCGATTCTCAGCCGTGACAGAGATCAGGAAAGTAAAATTTAATAATCTCCGTGTTGTCGTCTCTAACTTGAAGCAGGATAATGAGATTGCTGCTTCCCAGCGTTTTACACTGGAATATTGAGTTTATATTCCAGCTCGTGATGTGGAGATTGTAGGAGTGGTCACAGAGGCGAGTCTGTGCCCTGAAATTTTGGAGAGGCAGGCGATTGGCCGATTCAACAACCCTCTGCTTCCCCCAGATCAGATATTGGAAGTGCAAAAGTTAGTTAAAGTATCGCACAGCGAGGGTAAAAAAAAGTTACCCCCACAGACTCGTTTGGAGTGACCTTTTCTGGCTCTGCCCTTCCTCACGTCATAGAATTGGGGAAACTTCGATTACCTGTGCGTTTGTACCCCGGGTAATGATCTGCCAAAACTGCCAGCAGATGGGGCATTCGGCCTCCCATTGCGGAAATAAAACACGCTGCTCAACTTGCGGGGAGAAACATGAGGCTGGTCCATGTGCAGATAACACACTAAATTGCGTTTTCTGCATGGGAATTGCTCCCCATGCTCTCTCGTCGTGCCCGGCGTCCAAACAACGCGGGGAAAAATTAGAACGTTCTGTAAAACAATGTTCAAGGCAATCTTTTGCTTAAGAAAGCCTCGCCACCCGATATCAGTACAAATCATTTTGCTCCTCTGTCAGATGACGAGTCTGATTCGGACTTGGTTGAGGAGGGGACATCATTCAGTTTTCCGGAAGGTGCTTCACGGAAGCGAAGACGCATCCGAGCAAGGACAGTAGCTGAACAGAAGCCCCAAATCAACATGCCCAAATCAAAGAGCAGCGGAAAGAAGGATAATCCGAATCCTCCTGGTTTTCTTAGTGCCAACTACACACAGGATGTCCCATCCCTCCCGGGGACATTCAAAACCCCTGAGGCCCCGATTTTAAGAACAGAAGCCCCCTCTTCATCTAGGCGGTTCTCATTTGATGATATTGTGGAAGGTATTTTCAAGTACCTCAAAATTTCTGATCACCTTAAAAGCATTGTTATGGCAATGCTTCCCACTGGGAAAACTTTTTTGAAGAAATTAACATTACAGTGGCCCCTCCTTGCAGCTATCATTTCCTTCGGTGGATAATTTGCCAAAAGAGGTGGGAGATTTGATCACTGTTCTGCAGTGGAATTGTCGAAGTCTGATTGCTAAATTGGAATCATTTAAATTTTTAGCTCACAATATCGGTTGTGATGCATTCGCTCTTTGTGAAACATGGCTCTCTTCCGAAATCGATCTTCCTTTTCATGATTTCAATATTATTCGTCTTGATCGTGAGGATTCACGTGGAGGAGGAGTACTTTTGGGGATCAAAAAGAGCTACTCCTTCTATAGAGTGAATTTTCCTCCAATTCCAGGTATTGAAGTTGTCGCATGTCAGGCTGTTATTAAAAATAAAAGCCTTTGCATTGCTTCTGTGTATATTCCTCCTAGAGCCTCAATAAACCAAAAACAACTCTCAGATATTTGTTCGGTTCTTCCTGCTCCGCGGTTGATCATGGGAGATTTTAACTCTCACGGTACAGGCTGGGGATAACTGTACGATGACAACCGTTCTTCTTTGATATATGACCTCTGTGGCAACTTCAATATGACAGTTCTCAACAATGGAGAAGTTACACGCTTGGCTGGTCCATCCTCAATTAGCAGTAGATTAGACCTCACACTTTGCTCGAATTCATTATCGTTGGACTGCACGTGGAATGTTATCTAGGATCCCCACGGTAGTGATCATTTGCCTATCAAAATTTCGGTTGCCACCGGAATCCATCAACGTGACACGTATGATCTAACTCGTAGTATCGATTGGAAAAGGTTCAAGACAGCAATAGATGAAGCCGTAATAACGGTAGAAGGGCTTCAACCGCTGGAGGAATATAACTTCCTCTCCAACCTGATCTTACACAGCGCGTTTCAAGCTCAAACTTGACCAGTTCCAGGAACGTCATTTCACAGGGAACCTCCTTCTCCATGGTGGGATCAACAGTGCTCCGAGGTTTACCGTAAAAAGTCCGACACGTTTCCGTAGACGTGGAACACCTGAGCACTTCGAAAGGTACACGGCTCTCGAACGTGAACTTAAGAGCCTCATCAAGGCCAGGAAACGCGGTTACTGGCGACAATTTGTCTTTGGCAATTTGACAAAGTTTGTCCAGATTCTGTGCCGGCACGGATCATTCCTCGCGAAACCGAGAATCCGATAGATGAGATCAGCCAACCTTTTTCAATGGTAGAACTCTCTCTCGCGCTCCTTTCGTGTGGCAATACGGCTCCAGGGGCTGATAGAATCAAATTCAACTTGCTTAAGAACCTTCCAGACGTCGCTAAGAGGCGCATGTTGCACTTGTTTAATCAGTTTCTGGCTCTAAACATTGTACCGGATGACTGGAGACGGGTGAGAGTTATTGCCATTCAAAAACTTGGTAAACCCGCGTCAGACCACAACTCCTATCGACCCATCGCTATGTTATCTTGTGTTCGAAAGTTGTTGGAGAAAATGATCCTCTTCCGTCTGGACAAATGGGTTGAGACGAACAACCTGCTTTCAGATTCTCAATATGGTTTCCGTAGGGGTAAGGGAACGAACGACTGTCTCGCGTTGATATTCAGTTAGCTTTTGCTAAAAAAGAGCAAATGGCTTCTGTATTCTTGGATATCAAGGGGGCTTTTGATTCAGTATCTGTCGAAGTTCTTTAAGATAAACTCCACGCTTGTGGCTTTTCTCCATTAATGAATAATGTTTTGTACAATTTGCTGTCAGAGAAACATATGAACTTTTTTCATGGAAACTCTTCAGCTTCTATCGTATTTGAAGTGACATATCACTTGTAAAAGCGGATTCGTAGGGGATACCACGATATCTGCGTGGAATAATACTTTTACTGTACGTAACAAATGAGATCGTACCATTATATACTATTTATTGTTCGAAATTCAGGTATTTGCAGGTTTCTGTTATGTTCAATTTCAGGTAACTGGGTTCATGCAAATGTGTAAAGTTTCTATTATATTCGACTTGACATGATATGGAGCGTGTGAAGTGGTGTGTCCACGCATACTTCCTCCCTGTAGATTCGTGGGATGCTTGTGGTTCAGGTCTATTCGTTTAAATCCAGCTCGTTTTACGACACCTTCTTTGCAGTTGATGCAACGCAGTTGGCCTGGCCTTCTGACGCTTGTATTGTGTCTTTGATGTGTTCAATATTGACAGAAAGATAATTGGACGTCATCTAGCCCAGTTGTTTCCAGGATCCTTTGTCGTACTGGCTGCGTTTAATTTCAGACCATCCATCAATTCCCAAGTTGTGTTATAAAAAAAAAACTTTCTCGTGGTTTCTCGTGGCTGCGATACATTGTCCAAACTTTTAGGTTCATAATGGATACGCAATTTTTTTACAATAGCAGTAGGACAACAATCGGCAGGCATGTGTAGTTGTGATCATCATTTTACGTTATAATGTCCCTTAGGTAAATTTTGTATACTTCTTATATATAATATTTTATTCTAATATTATTTTATTATTCTTACACCGGAGCGTATGGTACGGTATGTCCACCTATAGATTCACAAAATGCGTTGTGATTCATATCTATTCATTTGAATCCATGTCATTTTACAGAATCATCTTTTGCGGTCAATGCAACGCAGTAGGCCAGGCCGCTTTGACGCTTGTATCATATCTTTGGTATGCTACAAGCATCAATATTGACAAAACAAATAATTGGGTGTCATCTAACCCAATTATTTCCAGGATGCTTTCTCGTTAGATTAGATGCGTTTGTGTTAGATTAGATTTGATTAGATTAGATTAGGAAACTCTAGAGCTTCTCGATTTAGCTACATGGGTCTCCCCGAGGGATCATGTTTAAGCCCCCTTTTGTATAATTTTTATGTCAAAGACATTGACGGTTGTTTAAAAGACAACTGTACGTTGAGACAACTTGCAGATGACGGCGTAGTGTCCGTCACGGGACCCAATGGGGTAGCTCTGCAAGGATCCTTACAGGATACCTTAGACAATTTGTCTACAGGGGCCCTAGAGCTAGGTATCTAATTCTCTACGGAGAAACCTGAGTTGGTGTTTTTTTCTAGGAAGCATAGCCCAGCACAAGCAAAGCTTCAAATTTTGGGTACACCAATAACTCATTCTACGTCGTTTAAATATCTTGGGGTCTGGTTCAATTCTAAGTGCACCTGAAGATCTCACATTGAGTATCTGAAGCGAAAGTGCCAGCAGAGGATCAACTTTCTTCGAACAATTAAGGGAACCTGGTGGGGAGCACGTCCGGAAGATCTTCTAACGTTGTACCGGACGTCATAGAATCATATCGGTCATAGAATACGGTAGTTTTTGTTTTCAGTCAGCGGCTCGGTCGCACATCATTAAAGTGGAACGTATTCAGTATCGCCGGTGTCTTCGTATCTCGTTAGGTTGCATGCACTCGGCTCATACGGTGAGCCTTGAAGTGCTGGCTGGCATGTTGCAACTCTCGGATCGGTTTTCAGAATTGTCCCTCCGGCTCCTCACCAGGTGTAAAGTTATGAACCTCCAGGTGATCGAAAACTTTGGAAAGCTTCTCAGTTGAATCCTCAAACTCGCTTCATGACTTTGTTCCATTTGTACATAACACAGGATGTCAGCCCTTCGCCGAATATTCCCAATCGTGTTTGCTTCTCAGATTTCGGCAGTTCGGGTTATTTTGAATTATCCATGAAGCAGGAGCTTCATGGAATTCCAGAACATCATCGTAATATTTGCTCCGGTAATATTTGCTACAAAGTTTGGCCAAGTTGATTCCGCTAAGACGTTTTTCAGTAACGGGTCTTTGATAGAGGATTTTGCAGGCTTTGGCATATACAATGAATTTTATAGCGCCACTCTGAAACTTCAAGCTCCTTATTCTGTTTTTGTTGCTGAATTGGCTGCAATACATTCTTTGTTAGAAACGACACACACACACACACACACACACACACACACACACACACACACACACACACACACACACACACACACAAACACACAAACACACAAACACACACACACACACACACACACACACACACACACACACACACACACACACACACACACACACACACACACACACACACACACACACACACACAAACACACAAACACACAAACACACACACACACAGACACACACACACACACACACACACACACACACACACACACACACACACACACACACACACACACACAGACTTGTGCTCAGTTCGTCGAGCTGAGTCCAATGGTATATGACACTCGGCCTTCTGGGCCTGGGATAAAAAGTCGAGTTTTCAAGCGATCTTAATACCCTTCTTTTGGTGTAAGAAGGGTAAAAATGGATTTCTGTCTGTCTGTCTGATCCTAATAGGTTCGGCGACTACAGAACCGATCGGCGTGCAAATTTGTATGCATGGGTTTTTGGGGTCGGGGAAGGTTCTTAAGATAGTAAGAGACCCCTCCCTCCTCTGAAAGGGGGGGGGGGCTTCCATACAAATGAAACACATATTTCTGCATAACTCGAGAACTGATCAAGCAAAGGAACCCAAATTTAGCATGTGGAAGTTTATGGAGGAAAGAAATGTTTCTATGGTAGTTTGAGACCCCTCCCCTCTCGAGAAAGGGAGGCGTCATACAAATGAACAGAAGTTTCTGCATATCTCAAGAACTAATCAAGCGAATGGAACCAAATTTGGTATGTGGGGTTTTCTGGTGGCGAAAAATGTTTCTATGGTGGATTGAGACACCTCCCCTCTCCTAGAAGGGGTGCTGTCATACAAATGAAACTGAAATTTCTTCATAACTCTAGATCTAACGGAACCAAATTTGGCTTGCGGGGATTTTAAAGGCAATAAATGTTTCTACGGCAGTTCGAGACCCCTCCTCTCTCTCTTGGTAGGAGGGGGGGGGTGGGGCTCCTATACAAATGAAACACAAGTTTCTGCATAACTCTAGAACTAATCAAGTAAATGGAACCAAATTTGGCAGGTAGAGGTTTTAGAAGGCAAGAAATGTTTTTAAGGTAACTCGAGACCCCTCCGCCCTCTGTAAGAGGGGGTTCTCATACTAATGAAACACAAATTTGTGCATAGCTCGAGAATTAATCAAGCATATGGAACCAAATATGGCATGTGGAGGTTTTTGGAGGAGAGAAATGTTTCTATGGAAGTTTGAGACTCCTCTGTCATCTAGAAGGGGGAGAGAAGGGGGTTTCCATACAAACGCAACACAAATTTCTGCATAGCTCGAGAACTAATCAAGTAAATGGAACCACATTTGGCCGGTGGAGGTTTTTGAAGGCAAGAAATGTTTCTAAGGTGACTCGAGCACCTCCCGTCTCTGAGAGGAGGAGGGGGGGGGGGGGGGCTCACATACAATTGAAACACAAATTTCTGCATAACTCGAGAAGTTATCAAGTTAATGGAACCAAATTAGGCATGTGGAGGTTTTCGAAGGGCTTCAAATGGTGAGTTGACAACTTCGAAGGAGGGTGCGACCGACCTCTCGTCCTCACAAGTTCCTACCTCACGCCTCCACGAGTCATATGATCACAAAAGACTGCCAGCTGAAACATGGAGACGCTGGTTGGCGTAGCCTGGGCAATGTTGTCAATCTGACAATAGCGAAGTGAGGGGGTGCGACTGAACATCATGTACCTTAAGTCATATTGCATATTTTCCATTTTTAATTTATTATTAATTTCAGCACGCATTAGAATCATCGGCATCGAAAGCTCTCAATTAATAACTGTGGAAGTGCATTTGGAACACTGAGTTGAGAGCAGGCAATAAGCAGTTTGTGAAAGCAATAAGCTTGAAATGCTATGTATAATAACGCTTTAGAATCATCTTTGCATTCCAAAACCATGTAAGAGCCTGGAGCATCATGACAGGCATCAAAGGCTCAATTTGTTTTTCAGCATTTCAGCATAACATTTAATTTAAAATTGCGCTTCTAAACTTCAACTACTATATTCATAAAAGACTGGCATGTGCTTATAAGCAATGTAGGATTATATTTTAATATTGTTTTTAGTGGTATTATGGTAAGATGGGCCATTGTTTCAGAGGTCATCAAACCGGACTCTTCGATCACTCCAATTGCTATCTTTGAAATGTTACTAGAACAGTATAAAGAAAAATATTACAACATGTCTTATAAAATAATATCTTTTATTGAAGTTCTATCTCAGATATTTGGAATGATCTATTCTGTTTTCAGCTTTTCCAGGACTAGAAGGATATTGATACATATCTAATTTTTATTTATTTTTCAGTAACAATACATTGGATGTATCATTTAAGTTTAAAATTTGAATAAATTAGCATTCTTGTCTATAATGATATCCTAATTTTTCGTGTACAAAATATACTAAATATTAAATAACACATAACGGGGGAAAGGGAGGGACCATCAGGGCACCCAAGTTAAACGATTTGGATAGGGAGCATGGGACTGCCTCCTCCCTATTGTTAACATTTCGCGGAACGAGGGCGGGCTCTTCGACCCCATCTATTGGGTTTATTCTGTCAAACGAGGGCTCGATTCTAGTGCTGTCTGTGTGACCTTGCTTTTGGAAGGAGATTCTTTTCCCTATATTCGCGGGTTTCGCGTAAGTGTCTCTGCTTACGGGCCCGCCCAAACGTTTTTGGCCCTTCATACAGGAGCTTGATGATCACAAACAATAATAGAATCCTGATCAAATCGTTTTTCAGATTATTCCACTGCTATGGGAAGTTACCTTGCTACAATAGATGGTAGTATTATATCATCATCATCATCATGCTGCCATCCAAGAAATCTGACAAATTCTCTTTCACCACCCGTTCTAATATTTTCAGACATTTTTTTCTCTTTTCAGAGTGCGAGTAACGGCGCAATAACCATAAGTCATAGGGAGCTAGGGCTATAGTTAATGCTTAAGTCCCAACCGTGTGAAGAGAAATGGAACATCACTTAACCTTCTTAGACTAGATGCTCCCAACGACAATTTTTAAATAAATTTTTGTTCTGTACACCAAACAGGGCATTCTGTTCAACTATTCTCTCCGACTGTTCATTTCCTTTTTCCTTTGATATCTACTGAAGGCTACGTGGGTTCCCCGTGCCTTCTTAAGATAGATCCCCATGTCTTCTTAAGCTCAAATCCTCCCTATCACCAACGGTTGCATGGACGTGGCCAGGTGAGCGATCGGGGAGTGTCTGCGTGGAGGTTATTGTGTGAAGAAACGTATTAGCAACTGGTTTCGTTTCATGGTGACATGCAATGTCTTCAACGAATTATTCCTCATCGTAGTTCCATCCACGAGGTGTGCAAACGTCAATGCTACCCGAGCAGAACACAAAAGCATATGAATACCTAATTTTGATCTTGATAACTGGCCTTGGTATTAAAGAGCTCAGATTAAGAGGTAAAATACCTAAGCAAAATACCTAAGAATTGCAAGCAAAATATCTCTCGAATAACAAAACTTGTTATTTCTGATACCTGGGAATACCTGAGAGGTACTATTTTGGTATTGTCTTACCTCAATTCGGTATTCGCATGACATTGTGGGAACAATTTGATGGTATTATCCTCAGGTATTTTACCTCTTAATCTGAGCTCATAAATACCAAGGCCAGTTATCAAGTTATTCGCTTCTGCTCGGGTAATGCTTATGCTAATGCAAATGCGAATGGCATGTACATTATTTGATTAACCGTATCAGTATTTGTTTCACATTCAGCCAATGCTAAAAATGACAAGAAAAGTCATGTATTCCCATCACTTTCCCGGATTCTTTCATGAACTGGATGTGTTTGTGTAGACTAGACTAAACTAGACTAGGGAGGTACGCAAAACACTCCAACTTGTGTTCAGCAAACATCGAAATCAAAAGGATTGGATCTATCCCAAAAAGGTTTCCGCAAAGTATCCCGTGGAACTTCACATTTTATTCAAAGCAAACGATGTGTTAAAACATTCTTCGTTGTTCGCAATGTACGATTCAGTGAAAGCAAGGAAACGGTGATACACAAGGCAAAACTAGTTTATTAACGGAAGAAAATATCGATATAGAGAATCGATCAATGTTACTTAGGGCCGAATGCATTACTTGGGTTGTGTTCAATCCATAACCAATCGAGGACACTCAAACTAGTGTTCAGAAAAAAAAACAACTCAAACAGCAAACGACCAAAGCAAACACGAGGAAAACCCCGTACCCCACTAACAAATCGACAATATCACCGACTTTGCATGCATCCGCAAAAAACGCCGCCCGAAACAGAAGATTAACCATAAAAATCTGAAAACGTGTCGAAAAATAAAACTGCAAATAAATGTTGCACTTTTCCACGCAAAGATTTCCCCCGCTCGCCTTTAGCGTAGGTCCACTGACTATACGTTATCCTGCCCCCACCCACCCGGAACGTCGGCTATGTCCCGTGTTTCGCTTTTCGTCGTCTTTCAAACAATACGCGCAGCAGAGTGGTGTTTCAGATCGCCTGCTTTGCTTGCTAGGATTTTCACCCTCTCCTTTGGGTGCGTACGTGAGTGGTGAGTGAGGTTCACGTTTGTGTTAGTGCGTTCCATTGCAGAAAGGATGCAGTAAAGGACGAACGGGAGACTGACTTGTGTCGCACTACCACACTGACAATCGGTGACGTCATCGATTGTGTTCCTCTTTGTGTTCGGAGCTGATTGGCTTGCGTGATGCTCGCAAGCCACGCCCTCCGATCCGAAAGGATACCCTGCTGGATGGCATGTTGCTAGGGATGCCGTCTTCTGCCTAGCAGCGAACTTGTAGGGGGTTATCACAGCATCAGCAGAAACCGTGTGGCAGGTTTTGAGTTCACGTTATTGAATTAGGCTTATCATTTGATTTTGGCTACGGGAAGCAACCGGTCGCGTGCTGCGTTTTTGTCTGTGTCTCTAGCAGAGTTCCTCCGGAAGTGTCTCGAAAGTTGAGAGTTTTGCGGTTTTGCACAAATCTTCAGTGGAAGTGTGTTTTCCTGTTGAATTTTTTTTTCTCTCTCTCTCGGGTTTGAAATCGTGACAGGTGTTGAGGAAATTGAGGAATTTTCCGACATTTAATTGAAGGTTGTTTTGCAACAAATAACAATCCACACCACGTCGTCGTAGTTGAAGTTGGTACACGTGAGTGAGTAAGGTTCATGTGTTTGCGTTAAGCTGACGAAGACGTCTTTAAGTAAACGACGCGCGAGAAGGGCGGCGGAAGATAATCCAATTTGATAATCTATTCCTCATTCAATAACAGTAACAATGATTTCGATCTGATTGAAACGCGCTCGGAGTTAATCGTCGTGGCGTGCTTCTGGTTAGGTCGTATCTTTAAAAAAATAATTTTCCTCATGAAACTTGAATTGCGCGAAAAGTGAGTGTTGAAAAGGTGCGAAAAAAAAACACATAACAAGTGGAAAGTATTGCGAGGCTCATGAAAAAGGCATGAACCCCCATCGGAGGAGGTGTTGAGCGGTAAACTCATGGATAATAAAAATAAATAACCCAAAATAAAAACGAGCAAAAGCAAAACGTACTCGGATTGTGTGGTGTACGACGGAACGGTATTGGGCTCAGAACGGCACAAGTGAAAATTAATATTTAATTTCATTTTTGGCGCCTTCCACCCCTCGGCGGAGAGCGAGCAGCTAAAAAAGCATCAGCATTATCGTAATCGAACCACCCCTCTTTGAACGTCGATCGGAAAGAACGCAAACAAAAAAACCGCCAAAATTTATCCCCACGAGATGGACTATTCCTACCTGAACCAGGCGGCGGCCGGATTCGATTCCAGCTGCCTCCAGGGCGGTATGGATCCGACGGGACTCGGCAATATGCCCTGCACCTACGGCGATCTGACATCGTGCAGTCAGATGTCGCAGGCTGCCTATCGGTACACGGCGGCGGCGGCCTCGATGGCCCGCTCGTACAATCCAGTCGGAACGGGAGTTGGACCCGGGAACGTCGGGATGAGCGCACTGCATCATGCTGCGGCGGCTGCGGCTGGACCCGGCAGCCAGTGCTCGGTGATGGGTGGCAGGACGCATCAGGATGTTCACCGAGCTTCCATGTTTCAGACATCGATGAATCTGCAGTGTGAGTATTGGAGATTTTTGAAATTCTTATTAGATAGTGGGTTTTATTGATTGCACCGGAGGTTTGAAGAGTGTTTCCTTAGGTGAAAGAAAAGGAATTTATTTTCGTAGAGATGAAAACCACCGTAAGTGTGGGAAACTGAAAAAAAATATGAGTTTATGATTAAATTTTGTAACTATATCATACATTATCGATTTGTTTAGTACATACACAGAAAAAAATAATGAATTTTAACAGACGCGTAAGAATTTCCCCTTTTTCAATTGCAAGCCCAAACAAGCTTAAAAAACAATTTTGTTGCAATCATTTATACTATTGAGCAGAATTCATATATGGCTTAACTTTACATGAAATATCCTATGAATTTTTGCCAAATCTAGCATTCCCTTTATGTGCATTAGATAACCCAGAAAATTACATGTTTCTTTCAAACTGTGTATGTTATTAGGAATTGTACATTAACTAATGATTCGTATATATGAGTTATTGTTGTTAAGCTTTCGGTAGTGACATGCTATGTGTTTACTTTAATTGCAGGGCAATTATTCAATGTGAGTTTTATGAAACTACGATTATATAACCCTGACATCGAGACAGATAATTACCGCCCTCCTCCAAAAAATAAAGATGGTTTCACTAGTCAATTTTCATCTAGTCACGTACACAGCCAGTTCTTGAAAGAATTCTGGAATGTGATAAAAAGGCATCACTTTTCTTATAATTTTTAGTATTTGCTGAACATCTTGAATGTTCAACCATGCTTTTGCTATTCCAATGCTAGGCCGACTTGAGATCAATGGCATCCTATTACAATGCTTTCAATCATATCTTACTGGTCGCCAACTCATGCTTGCTATAAGTGACTACCGTTCTGATACTTATTCAGCGACATCGGGAATACCTCAGGGTAGCCATCTTGGACCGTTGATCTTCTTGCTCTATACTTCAACGATGTTAATCTTGTCATCGTGGGACCTCGACTATCATATGCTGATGATCTCAAGCTCTACCTTCGTATCTATTCCATTGACGATTACCACGATCTTCAGCGTCAGCTTCGATGACTGGGCATCGTTAACCGAAAGGAAGTGAATTTAACAAAATGCTCAGTTATCCCTTTTCTCGAAAAGCGAACGCAACATCTTCAACTATAAGCTGTTAGGAACAGATATTGAACGGGTGAGCCACGTGAAATATTTAGGCGTAATTTTGGATTCGCGACTCACATACAAGCATTATAGTTGCATTATAACAGCATCTTGAATGCTATCTGTTGTAAAGTTGCATTTCCAATGCTATTTAAATGCTTGTAGCCTGTAATAAGCATTTAGAATGCAAAATAGCATCGATGAAGCATTATCATAGCATTGCAGTAAAGCAGCTGTATATTGATGATGATGATGCAATACTACCATCTATTGAAGCAAGGTTACTTTCATAGCAGTGGAATAATCTGAAAAACGATTTGATCAGGATTCTATAGTTGTCTGTGATCATCAAGCTCCTGTATGAAGTGCCAAAAACGTTTGTACGGGCCCGTAAGCAGAGACACTTCCACGAAACCCGCGAATATAGAGAAGAGAATCTCCTTCCAGAAGCAAGTTCACACAGACAGTACTAGAATCGAGCCCTCGATTGACAGAATAAACCCAATAGATGGGGTCGAAGAGCCCGCCGTCTTTTCGCGAAATGTTAACAATAGGGAGGAGGCAGTCCCATGCTCCCATGCTCCCCATCGTTTCACTTGGGTACCCAGATGGTCCCTCCCTTCCTCCGTTATATGTTATTTATTTAAAATATAGTACATTTTGTCGTGGTTATTTGATTGCTTTCCTTGTGTTAGAGAATTTGGCTTTCAACTAAAATCGTTCTACTAACCTGCTCGCAAAAGTGTTTTTAAAAAAAGAGTTTTTTTTTAAAAAAAGTGAAGTGAAAGTAAGGGTTGTTTATTGATCATTTTCATTGTATCGGTCTGTCAGGACCAAGAATAACATTATAATAGCAAAGTTTGTCTCTCTGAGTGCATTTAATTACAAGATTGCAGCTTATTTGAATTGTGAAAAATACAGTAAAAATTAAATTTTTACAATTCATTGTCGTTTTGCGTACCCTTTGACTAAATTGTTTTCGATTGTTTGTATCTCTTTTTTTGTATGACATGTTTTCTGAATGCTGTTATTTTTCGCTTGGTTCGTTCCTCAACTGTAATCATAGGTTTTAGGCGTGATGTGAAGTAAGTCGAACTACTCTGTTGTAGTAAAGTTAAGAAAAATGTATACTTTTAATTTTTGCTTAAGTCTATTTCGTTTATTCCATTCAACCCAACACGAGAAAATTAAAATTCGTCTTGAACTCATTCACGTCAGGTTATTTTATTCTTACTCATTGATGAACCCATTAATATCAAACCTTAATCAGGTTTTTTTAATTTTTATTTATTTATTTATTTTTTTTTGTTTTATTTTTTTTATAAGGGTTCTTGCTAGCATTTCAGTATTTAAAATTTTGTTTTGTGTTTAGGTCTGATTTTTTTTATCATTGTTTTTTTTTCTTCTTTAGCCTAAGGGTTATATCTAACGTGTTATATTAATTTAGTATTTAAGTATTCAGATTTTTTGTGATTTCCTTACGTAATTGTTTTGTGCTCAGTTTAATTTCATTTTTTGTTTTGTATATACACTGTGGTGCAAAATTGATCGGACACATTTGATAGCTTCGTGAATTCACTCGTAAAACTTAAATTATTATTTTTCACCTTCCATTTTATTGCTTTTCAATATTCGTTTTCCTTTGATACATTCATTTTCACTATTAAAAATTATCTGCAATGCTTGGTTTTTTTGCGTAAATTTTTTTTTGAACAATGTCTTGAAAAAGAGTGTGCATAAGTCACCGGAAACCATAGAAATTATAACAAAAACAACGATAATAATTATCAAACTAGTTTGAGTGTATGATTTAATGCAGAGACGATTTTTGATTTCACTAATACTACTGCAAAACGCTTATTAGCAAATTTACCAGAAGTTGAAAGTTCACAATGGCCTGCAGGAAGGAAATATCGGTAGCTCAACGAAGTAATGTTATTTTACTTCATAAACGCGGGGAAATGGTTCGGAAGATTGCTGAATCCCTTGGTATTCCTAAGTCTATGGTATCGGACATCATCTCCCGACAAAAAATTACCGGCAGCCCCCCCCCCCCCCCCCCAAACCAAACCCCCCCCACAAAAAAAACCTCCTTCCTGCGGTGGGCCCCGCCCCCCCCCCCCCCCAAACCATCGCTCCCCCCCACCCCGAACCAAAACAACCACACCCCCCCCCCAGGACAACCCATCCCCAGCGAACCAAACAGAGCAAGTGTTTTGCCCACCGCAAAAAGCATTTAACAACCCGATTTTCTTCTGAAAAAAAGTATTATGGACAGATGAAAGTAAGTTCAACGTCAGAGCCAGAGTTGAAAAAACTCAAATTCACTTTACTGACGCAACACGAACTGAATCAATAATAAATTCATTGTCCATCTTTCCACAACTTCATCCTACTGAACAACTATTACGGTAATGATTTTTGCTTTATCTTCTTCTGCTCTTGCAATTTCACGCAATCGTTCCACACTCATTCGTTTTGCGATTCAATGACAATGAACAAGAACAAAATTCAAATTCATCTTACCATATCACAGGGAATGAAAAGTTCATTCATTTCACTGAATATTTAGGCAATGAATTTTGAAAACGTATCCAAAGCCTCTCTCTAATGGTTCTTGGCTTCTTTGCCGTTGGATCGTTGGATTCAACAGGCCATTTGCGTTTGCCAGCTCGTCATGTCGAAGTCAGAAATGACGGGTGAGATTCCCTACGTCGAACCTGACTTAAACTTAGTTGCAGTTGCTAGCTGCCTTCGGGATCGATGTTGCAGAAATATTTTGCTCCATCCCTCAAGAAAAAATGTGGACGTTATATCGATGGCATTTCTTGCTGTTTTGTCCATAAGTCGAGGCCATTGTAAGGTGATGATAGAGCAGATGAGTAATATAGGATTAATAATCAATCGGATTCTAAGAAACTGTGCAGCACATTCGAAACTAGTGAAATCAATAGCAAGGAACATTTGCACTCCCCTTAACGTCACCGAGATAAGCCTATCCACTTTCACTTTACATTTCGCCAAAAATGTTGAGTGATATAGATCCGCTTTCCTCTGCGCACACGGCCACGCTGAAACTGGTGAAAAAAATCAGTGTGCCTAAATGACTGTGAGTTTTTTTAAATTCGTATTCAATGATTGCAAAATGAACTAATTTACTGTTTAGAAAATGGATAAGAGAGAGAGCTAAAACTGACAATTTTGGATAAACAGCAAGAACTCACTCATACTGAATGAAAAGAATAACAACAAAGCAAATCAATAATAAGAATTTCGACGATACGTCAACTCGTAATGACGTACATCAGAATAAAAGGAAATGAATACCATTTACATTTTTGCACTGAGATGTATTTCGAAGTGATATTCAAAATATAAATTCAACAATTTTCAACTCTGGTCAGAGCTTCAGATGGCCGTGTTAGAGTTTGGAGAACTGATGGGACCGCTCTAGAAAGAAAAAATATGCGTGGAACTATGAAACATGGCGGTGGATCAGTTATGGTATGGGGTGGTTGTTCTATGCTGGAGTGGCTACCATGGAATTCATCGAAGGGATAATGTTCAAGGAAGACTACAGGGATATCTTGGAACGTAACATCTCAAAATCTACCAGGAAATATCGACAATTCGAAACTTGTGACAAAGTATTTGACTGGGAAAAACATAACCGTGCTGGATCACCCTCCCCAAAGCCCAGATTTAAACCCAATCGAGCATCTATGGGATGAAATTGGACGAGAACTGCAAAAGAAACACAATTCCAACAGAAAGCAATTAATGCGGGAAATTGAAGCTGTATGGAACACTCTTCGTCCAGAAGCAACGCAAAACTTGGTCGAATCTATGCCAAGACGCTTGGCAGAAGTGATCAAGTACAAAGGAGGACATACACATTATTGAAACATTCAAATTATTTAATTATTAAATCGAAAAATGTAATCTCTACATCTAGTCCGATCATTTTCGCACCTTGAATTTTAACGAATGAACCTTTTTTATTTATAAAATTTTGTTTATGAAATATTATAACGTTTTTAAAATCAAAATGCCACAAATCTAATCTCAAAAAAGAAAAATAAACTAATAAACTATTGAACATATTTTATTTCTGAATTTCATCACCTACTTTATCAAAATGATATTCTTGTCCGATCAATTTTGCACCACAGTGTATGTATGTATTTTTTCATGTTCTTTGTATCTTGAATAGTGTATCTTTAAATACTTATATTACATTCCCACATAAACCAGTTAACCGAACCTACCTAAATTAATGTATACCTTTTTATTACTGTTTCAATTAAACGGCTTTAGCTCTATTTTTCAGTTCTTAGTGTTTCTTTTCCAATATTTGTACTTTTTTTTTTCATTTTCTTCTTTCAATGTTTCTCCCTCAGAAATTTCGCTATCTGATTCCTTGTATATTTCGTCTACCTTTTTTTAACTTCTCCTTATCCTGCGCTAATCGTTTCCATTCTTCACTGCTTATTTCCCTATATCTGCTTAAGTCTTGTTCTAGTGAGTCTTTCCACGTTAGGCTTGGTCGTCCTTCTTTTTTATTGTTGAATTTTAGTTTGTAAGCTAGGTTGTGTGGATGTTATTTAACTCTTCTCAGAATGGGACCATAATAACTGATTCTTCCTACTCTTACTCTCCTATTCATTGTTTTTCCTTCCAACGGTGTCTTGGCATTAAATTTAATATTTGCTGGTTTCTTACAATGATAAAAAATACTTCTTAATATAAGCTTTTCATAATTTGAGCATTGCAGTAAAGCAGCTGTATAATGGGCCAAAAGTGGCATTTATGTTGCATTTAAGGCGACTTAATTGCTTGATAGGCTGCCGTTAAGACGCTTTGGAACTGCTTAGTGGTTACCTGGGAATACACGCAATTCCATCCAAAACTACAATTGTGGGACTTGGTGAAAATAAGAGTCCGTAGATGCATTTCGTGCCTTCTGGCAACTTTATGCTTCTATTAAGGGCTTCATATTGTGAGTTGACTGCCTTGAAGAAGGGTACGACAGACCATCAGGCCTCACAAGTTCCTAACTCACGCCTCCACGAGTCTTATGATCACAAAAGACTGCCAGCTGAAACATGGAGACGCTGGGTGGTGTAGCTTGGGCAATCTTGTTAATTTGACAATAGCGAAGGGGGGGGGGGGGGGGGGGGAACATCTACAATCAATTTATATTTATTCAGCACGCTTTGCGTTCCAAAACCATTTATCTTATGACAATGGAGCAACATTATATGAATTAAAAGCTCACTTTGTTTTTCATTATTTCAGCATAACGTTTACCTTAGATGTCGTTGTACCATTGAATGTTAGATATGATTCATACATTAATATATTATGTTCTCTAATTCTTATTATTTTGGATACAAAAGCCAATAATTTCGCAATGTAGATTATCTGTATGATTTTTCTAATTTCTGTAAATTGATGAGCATGCAGTGCGCTTCATATGATGGAAGTGGAAAACAGTCCAATTCAATTTCTTTAAAGCATATAAAAGAAGTTGTTTTTGGACAGATTCTATGCGTTCTTCATGTATGGTACAGTACGGATTCTATACTAGGTAGCAGTATTCCAAAGTTGGCCTAACATATGTAATGTATAAAAGTTTAATCGTGAATGGGTCTTGAAAGTTGTGGCTGAACCTCTTAATGAAGCCCAGCATACTATTTGCTTTACTTATAAATGTATTGTAATGTTCTACATAAGTAAGTTTATAGTCTAGAATAATGCCAAAGGTCCTTACTATTATGCATTTTTCTACTATTTGGTTTCCTATAAATATTTCAGCACGGGATGTCTCAATTTTTCTGCTAATTGTTATTGAGTTACATTTTTTTTACATTAAGCTGAAGTAAGCTTTTGCTACACCATGTGTTGAATAAGTCAATTTCTTTCTGGAATTCTTCTGCTTCGCTGGAATTATTTATTTCCATGAAGAGCTCCATGTCGTCTGCATATAAATACAAATACTTGGATTTTTTAAAGTAGGGTATGTGTCCCTTAACTCAGCCTAATATGCAACGATCGATTACATTTTTTATCATAGCTCATAAAGTATTTGAGCTGGAAGCAATATTTAACTAGTTAAACACTTGATAAGAAAATTTTAGTGAGATGATTTGTAGTATGTATCACGAAAAGTTACACAACTCATTTTATTAAGTCAGACATTTTCGAGGGAGATGGATGTAATTTCGGTCTATAAGCACCAAATTGGGTCTATTCATGGATGCGCCTTTGTCCTATTCGATAGTGTTGTTATTAAATGTAGACTACATACGATTTTTTTCTGATTTTCTGATAAACGGCGCTACCAGCTGTATTCGCTTTACCCAACATAAAATTTTATAAATCAAACTATAAAATAATATTGCTTAGAAACACTTAAATGATTTTCACATATGATTGAGCAGCCATTCGATAATCAAAACATTAAATTTCACTCTCCAAAGATTTTGTTTCTTTGGTTTGTGTTTAGATGAGCCATATGAAAAACAAACAACCGAGACTCTGACATATTTGTTGAAATTTTACAAATACAGGCAAACTTCGATATAACGTACATTTTGATTTCACACTTGTACGTTATATCGAATTGTACGCTATATCGAGGCATAAATAAAAATCTAAAAAACTAATATTTTAATATTTTATTGTGTCGTTTTACAACAAAAATTAATATAATTTTAATAAATTATCGAGCTTGAAGTGCAAAACAATTATTCTTTTCTCTTTTCTTTTTTTCTCTGTATCTTTGATTTTAAGTCTGTCGCTCGTTCATCTCTTCATCACTTCAAACCTTTTTTGTGATTTGTTGGCTCTTAGGTAACTTACTTACTTAAAGTCAGGATAAAGATTGTGTGGCCTTTATTGTACACAGTAATCGTCTCCAAATCGTTCGGTCTATGGCTGCAATTCGCCAGCCTCGCCATCTGCGGAGGGTGCGCAGGTCACCTTCCACTTGATCGATCCACATAGACCGGTCCTCTTCTTCCTTTGTCGATCCGTTCGTTCTCGAGAACCATTCTCACTAGACTGTCGTCCGATATTCTTACGACGACCCAAGCTCGTCGTAGTCGGCCGATTTTTGCAGTGTGGACGATGGTGGGTTCGCCCAGCAACTGATGTCTTTCATTTTGATTTTGTAGATGGTCAACTTCGTGGTACGGCGACCTCTATTTGATCGTAGCGTCGTTCGGAGCCCAAAGTAAGGATGATTTCCAGACATAATGCGCCCTTTTATTTCTCTGCTGGCGTCAATAATCGGGCTAACATTGTCTTCTCGTGAGCCTCTTCCTTTCATGTATTTTGTTTTTGACGCACTGTCTCGAAGTTGCGTGCTTGTTTGTAGTTCGTCTGTACGGTAATGTGCCGAACAGTTGTCCAGCACATGAACAGCTTTCACAGGTACCCGGATTCAATCAAAAAGGTTGTTAAATGTGGGACGTATTGATCAAAAAAACAATTTTTGAATAATTCCCTCATCATTCATGCATTTTTGGATGACCTGTAGTAGACAGGAAGTTCCCTAAGGTTTTTTAAGGGTCAAGGGCTCTTAGATTTTCCACTCAACATTAATGGAAGCTTGGGAGAACCGTCGATGTTTGCACAGGGCATAAAAGTCAAACGATCTTTATTCACTTATCGCCCAGGAACACTGGACGAATCTCTGTCGACATACGTTGATGTAGATTGAGATGAAATAGCTTTGAAATATAAACCGCTTTCATCCGCGTTAAATATTTGACAACCTTTCTATTTTCAGGATTGCATTTCTTGAGCGAAATCCTCCACGTATTTATCAATAACCGCAATGTTACTTGAAAGCTTTTTCTTGAGAAGGCATATGTCGTGCCTTTTTAAAAAAAATAACCAACGTACCCACGACTTCCGAACTCACCCTCACCAATCATTAAAGAATAAAACTTTTGGGCCTGTACTTGAAGTATCTCATGACTTACAGGGACGTATCTTTGCCGTTGTTGAAGGTACCAAATGTATAGTGCCTCGTCCACCGCTGGATGTTGAGCATTCTTGAAACGTTTCCGATTTGCTGTAATAACGCACTTGATAAATGAAAACTTGTTTGGTTGTGTTGAACGCTGTAATCTACTTACAGATATTTCCTTGGACCTCCGTTACTTTTGACAGTCATTTTTCCTTGACGCGCTTAACGCCGCTAACCGTTGATCGAGATTTTATGTTATATTTTTGCATTATCGACCTTATAGACATTCTTTTTTTCCAAATCCTGAATTATTTTCACTTTGTCGATCAAAAGAACGACAGGCCGCTTCTTTTTTTCACTAAGAAAGTCTTTGCAAATTTTCGGCGCCATTTTTATAAATAAGTTTCGTTCTGATAGTTTCTTCAAATCAACGTGTCATGAACTACTCAGTGCTACCAACATAAAAAAAATACGTCAAATTTACCGTTTGAATTTCGTCGGGATTTCGCAAAATCACAACACGCACTAGCAAAAGTAATCGGGTTTGTTAAACATGTTCAAGCAGATCTGTTTATTCAGGGTTATATAGAGCGAGTGTATGTTTAAGTATCGTTTTGAAAGGTTTAAAGGCGGATAGCCTTGATTTAAAACGCCGTTGACGTTTCCGTTTTTGCGCACCGGTTTGAAACGGCGGCGTCAACTGCGTGTTGCCTCTCAGCAACTCTACCAGCATTTTATCCTAAAACTGTACTTGGGCATACAATTGCTCTATCTAAACCCACCAATAAACAAAAGCATATTTCACTTCCGTTGCCGCACGCCGATGTAGGCCAATGCACCCCAATGTGTGGTCGGTGTCACAGACGTTTATCTTAAACTTGTTATAAGACCACCGGGTGATCAATATGGAGATAGAAGGTTCATATGGGACAATCCATAAACAACGTGGTCCCATTTTTTGGTTTCTTAGGCCCCCCTCTCTCCTCCATGGTGGTTGCATGTCCATACATAATTTTTAAAATTTATATGGAACGAAAGCCCCCGCCTTCTTCGCACCTCCTCCTCAAAATAACCACATTGTTTATTGACGGTCCATATGGTCTTCAAATAACTGTTCATGGTACTCTTAATATTAATTTTGAAGAAATTTTCTACACATCAAAAAAGTGTACGTTATATCGAGTTAAAAGTGACGCTATATCGAGGGTACGTTATATCAAGGTAACGTTATATCGAAGTTAACCTGTAACAACATTTTTACTACGCTTTTCATACAACAGGCCATAGTTGGGAACTTAGAAAACAATATGTTTCTAACATTGGGTCTACGGGTTTCTTGTTAAATCATAGTTATTTTACCTATGTGAATAGTTCAATTTTGTCAAGTTGAGATCATTCGAAGATCGGGTAGATAATTTTGTTCAGCTTAACCAGTAAAGTCCTTATGCCTAAAAGTTAAGGAAATCGAGAATTTTGCGGAAGTGAACTACTATTAATTGATTAATAATGTCTTAATTGCTTCGAAAGGAATTGGTCCTCCTGATAGCAGTAGATAGGCCGAATGAAGGAGCTAGGCTAACATTACATCCCGTAACCCTGTGTAGGAAATGTCATTTACATACAAATTAAAAAGAAGTGGCCCTAAATGTGAACCTTGAGGTACCCCCGAGGTGACTGAGATGGGGTCTGAACATTTATTTTGAAGACGAACTATTTGTTTGGGATGCGTTAAATATGCCTGCAGCCAAAGTAACAGTTCCATTCCTCTTTTTTTGCAATTTGAAGAGTAATAATGGTATGTAGATTCGATCAAATGCCTTACTGAAGTCAGTGTGAAGGGCTTCTACGTGTTGCGATTATCCATTGCATTAAGAATATAAGTTACAAATTCAAGAAGATTAGAGGTAATTGAGCGACCTTTTAAAAAGCCGTGCTGTTTGCTTGTAATTTGATTTTTTACTTGCTGGAAAATATTTTCATTTACGGGAGATTCAAAACGCTTTGGGATGCAAAAGATAATGGCAATTCCACGATAGTTGCGGATGTCAGATTTTGCGCCTGATTTGAGAATCGGAACCAAATAAGAGCATTTCCAAATGTTAGGCAATTTTCCGCTTTTCAGAGTCATATTAAAAAGAAGTTCTAAAGGAAGGGTAAGTTCGTCTGCAAGATTCTTCAAAAATATTGGTGCAGTACCTGTTCTGTCCTGGTCCCTTAGAAGCATCGAAGTTTTTTAGTGCTTTGAGAATTTCGTGAATAGATAATTGATTGACAAATTTATTGTTTGAAAATTCGGGAATAAATGCAAATAAATCTCGATCGCGGTCTTCTTCGGAGAATTTCTTGGGAGAAATTTGCAAAAAGATTGAATATTTCAGAAGAATTTTCACCTACATTTCCATCAAAATGCATTCGTGAGGGGAAAATGCTACTTTTCAATAACGATTTTTCATAATTTAAGAAGCTCTTGGGGCATGATTTGACTTCAGTTTCGACATTACGATTATATACTTTATCGCGATTATTTTATCATCAACATTACCATTTTTATCATAACTTGTGTTTTCGTGATTTATATATTAACATAAACATAATTTTATTATTTTCACTTCATAAGATATACATACTATTAATTATTAAGTCTTATTTATCCAATGATAATTTTAATCCTATCTGGCTCAGCAGGGATTCTTTGTCAAGACCCGAAGCTAAGAGTTAGTTCCATTGTGGTAATATCACATCAATAAGTTTTTCCACAGTATTTATCTACACATTTTAGAACGCTTTTTTCGGTTTTCTCAAAACTATTGAGATATTACATGTCTAATTTTTGTTTTCAGTGACCAACCAGTGGATGTCAGATATATTTTATTTATACATAGGGCAGGGAACGGCTTAATCAGGGGTCACTATTTTAATCAGTTGCTAGGAAATAGGTCTATAACTCCTACATTTTCCAAATTTTTTGACTATTAATAATACGATCATAAGCTTTATTTATTGGGCCAATGATTCGATGTATGAATCATGATTGATTACCCATTTATTACTGTCATTTTGAAGATTAAATACATCATCCAGCTGAGATCACACTGTTTCACGAAACACCAAATATTTGGAAAATTTTGACAAATATATTTGACCAACGTGTGATCGCCAAAAATATTTGACCAAATATTGCTATGGCAAATATTTGGTTTGTGTTTGTTGTTCCAATTCACTATTTGACAAATTGTCAAATAGTGTGATACCATTTGTCAAATATATTTGCTCAATGCTAGCAAATAATTTATTTGACACTCGGGAAATTCTTGAGTGGCAAACATGAGCAAATTCATACACAGAAAAAAATGAGCAAATTCATACACAAAAAAAGTCCGTTCTGAAATTCGTCAACCTCGAGTCACGAATTTAGGAACAGATATTTTTTTCTTTACGAATATATACCATGAACATAAGTCATGGAAACGTGAACATTGTTCGCTAAAGCAAATGATTACGCCTGCGTAACCGCCCAAACACAATGATAACGGAAACGGAACGGAAAAACGCAAGTTTGACAGTTGTTGCAAATGACTTCGATATGTCCAATTAGAATCAGCTTGGATTTAGCCTGGTTTCTTTCAGACAAGCAGGCTTACTCTGATCGGGCTTTGCCTTTTTCCGTTACCGCTATCATTGTGTTTAGGCCATAACGGTGCTCAAAGTAGCGAAGACACCAATCGTCATGGAAACGAAAACTTTGTTTTAGAAATCATAATTAAGTTCCCATTAACATGATTAATGTTCTTGATTTGCTCATGTTATCGTGAATCTGTTCACGAATGAGGAAACATAATTCATGGCATAAAATATAACATTATTTAAAAGCATTGAAAATATTGACTATTTGACTATTCCGATGATCATGCACCAAGGAATAAAATGAATATGTACATCGGGAAATTTATAAGGTACATGCAAGTTGGGAAAAATGCAAATTTTTCACACAGTCGCCGAACAGGCAATTGGCATCTAAAGATGATAGATTTAATTTACACATTATGAAAACAAGAACTAACAAATTCGCACAAATTCAAACGAAAGCGCAGCCGCTGCGGTTAACCATCCACTAGCTCCAAACTACACAGAGACATATTTGATAGTCAATTTTACCATTATTAGTCCTTGTTACCATGATCATAGTCAAGAATGCCATGAACGTGGTGAATTCGTCCATTTTCATGGTTATTGCAACCATTATATGCAATAGTCATCTCGACCATGATTTAATTGTCGGTATAACGATAGAATTTTTCATTTTCATAAATATGTTTAATGTTACCATGAACTCGCTTCATGGTACCTATGTGGAATCATGAATAATGTTCATGTTTTCATTATTTTTTTCGTAGTTCCAAATGAAATGCTTAATCATTTCATGAATCAACCTGCCCGTTTTCGTCACTAAAATTGGAATCATAAATGACAGGTGCCAATAATCATGAATCGTGGGGCGTGTTCATGAATTTTATCAAGTTGCCACTTTTCGTCATCAAAAATCAAAAACATAACGCCAAGGTGGCGTTACGTTGAATCATAACTAGCTGATTCATGATTTCATGACTATTAATCATGGTGTATATTCATAACATGAAAATACACGTTTACTATGATATCACGAACCATTTTGCTAGTTTCGAGCACCGAATTTCTAACTTCGGAACAAAAAGCACATACCTCAATATCTTTTGAAGACTTCAGGATGCTTCAGGAATTATTTAGAAGGTCTTGTAGTGATCAACAGTTTGAATCACGTTCTGTTTCTTAAATACCAGTTTTCTCCGATACTATTCCCAAGTCCTCTAGGTGGTCAAAGATATTAACAGATTGCTATGCATATTTCTCCCTTAGCTCAGTCGCCGAAAGTGCAGCCTTCCAAAGCAACACCATGCTGGAGGTGGCTTATACTTGCCACACAATCATACGAATGCAAAAATGATACCTGGCATTGAAAACTCTCAATTAATAACTGAGGAAGTGCATCTAGAACACTAGGTTGAGGGCAAGCGTTAGATCCAAGTAGGGACGTAATAAAGCCAAAAAGATCATAATGAACCATCAATTCAAATCACGCATGTCAGTTATTGTTTCATAATACCAGCTCATAGAGGTAAAGGATATGAAAGGTCTTGGGAAAGTTCATTTAATATTATTCTAAGACTTCACAATGATAAGGAATTATGTTCAAGATCTTGTGTGTATCATCCATTCAAGTCACGTATCTCTGATATTTTTCTATGTTATCAGTTATGTTATGTTACGTTATGTTATGTTGATACGTTATGCTGGTCAGAAATTATTTCAAAGACCTGCAGCATATCAATGATCTTGAGATCTCTCTTAAGTTTCGAGGACTTCTTTGAAGTTCAGTGAATTGATCAGAAGATCTGAGGACTTCTCTGAAGTTCCGTAAATTCCTTTGAAGTTTAGTGAATTCCTTTGAAATTTTTAAAATTTTCTGAAGTTCCGTGAACTTATCTGAAATTCCAAGGATTTTATTGATGATCCGTGAACCTCGATGAAGTTCCGTTTACTTCTCTGAAGTTTCGAGGACTTTTCTCGAAGTTTTGAGGATTCATCTGAAGTTTCGAGGACTTTTCTGAAGTTTCGAGGACTTTTCTGAAGTTTCGAGGACTTCTATGAATTTCTCGGAATTTCTCTGAAATTATAAAGGGTTATCTGAAATTTATGGGACTTCATTGCAACTTTGGAACTTTACTAATGTTCTCGAGACTTCACTAAAGTTTTGAGAACATTCGCTTTTCTCAGTTCTCAGGATTTCAAAGAAGATCTTTTAACTTCACTGTGATTCAACGGGGTCCTCCCTTAGCTCAGTCGGTAAAGGCGCAGTTACAAAGCAACACCATGCTGGAGGTGGCTGGGTTCGACTCCCGGTCTGGTCTAGGAATTTTTCGTTGGGGAAAAATACTCGATTCCCTGGGCATAGGGTATGATTGTACTTGCCAAACAATCATACTGATGCCAAAATGGTACCTGGCATCGAAAGCTCTCAATTAATAACTATGGAAGTGCATTTAGAACACTAAGTGAAGGGCACGTAATAAGCGAATTGTGAAAGCAATTAGCTTGAAATGCTGAGAACGAAGAAGACGAGAAGAAGTAATTCAACGGACATCCCTGGCGTCCTTGAAACTTCACTGTAGATATTGGGACTTTCATGTAATTCACGGCAGTTTCCTGACATTCTATGGACTCTTCAGAAGTTTTCAGACTGCACTTAAATTCTCGGGACTTTTTCGAAGATTTCGGGACTTAGTTGGATCTTTTTAGTTTTTTTTTTAAGTTTTACAAAAACTCCCAAACTTAATCACAACACTGTCAGACAAAAGCAGCGAGACAAACAATCAAATATATAAATGCAATCATTTGCAAACAGTGTAATACCTCATCGAATAAATTTGATGAACGTTGGCCAAGCATTCGATTTCCATATTTGGCCAAACAATTTTGAGTCAAATATTTGCCAAAAATAATCAAAGTGTGATAGTATGAACAAACAACTTTACAAACAGCATTATTTGGCAAAACTTAACGAGACAAATATTTGGCGTATTGTCAAACAGTGTGATATTAGCTTCCTTTGATTTACATCGTTTCAAAGCGGGTTGCCAACAGTACGTATAAACAAGTTCAAATCGGAAATCGGTCTAAAGAAACGTTTGCATTAAAAAAAAAAGAACTTTTTTCGGATGGTGATAGCAAAAAAGCTATGACAGATAATTGAAAATATCTGAAAAAATTGAATAGATTGATAATTGATAAATTTCCCATGAAAGGTAATCATTTAATCTTACTTACAAAAAAATTCTACGCCCTTGCGAGCGGCCTTCCGGCAGTTAACCGGAACATTCGCCATGGAGCACGAAAACATGCGTGTAGGCATGTTTTTGAGTTCTTTCTTCGTTTTATTTATCAATTTCTCCTCAGTTTTCGCGACAAAATTGTTGGAGTAGATCTTACGTTTCAGGTTGGCCCAGAATTTCTCGATGGGACGCAGCTGGGGAACGTTGGACGGGCTCGCCGACTTGGGTACCACCTCGATGTTCAGCCGCTCCATCTCCTCCAACAATCGCTTCGAGAACACCCCGTTTTCGTTTTTTTGCTATTTCTTGATGAATGACGCAACTTCCGGCAGGCATTTCGTATAAATTTCCCCGTTCACGGCCAGCCCGGAGCGAAAGAAGAGCGGCTTTGACATCCCCTTCTCGCTGATTGTCAGCCACAGCAGAACCTTCTTGGGGAACTTGGTGTGTGAAATGAACTTCACCCAGTAGCTCACTTCCTTTGTGGGGGAAGGAAAATACGAAGTACCCTGCCAGTCGCTGCCATCCGGGGTGAGATAGGTCTCGTCGTCCATCATCACCGCCACGTTGAGATTCGCCGGGAAAATCGAGTTGACCATCTTACTCAGCCGCTGCCGCTGCGTCATTGCCTGCAGCTCCGAATCCAGTGGACACGAGCTCCGCTTCCTGACATGCATGTTCATGTTCGCCAGGTACTTTTTCACTTTTTAGCTGATTGAACCGACCTCCCGGCCAAGCACACGCAGCGATGTAGCCACTTTTCCCTCGGTCTTCCTCTTCAGCATCAATTGGAGCTTCTTGTCGCTCAGGGTCGTCGGCCGTCCGGAACCGGGCTTTCTTTCGATGCTCTGATTGTTGTCTAATAGTGCCCAGATGTTGTAGATGCCGGAACGGGCGTATCCGGCGTCCACAAAATGCCACACGATGTCCATTTTCGACGCGACGGGGTGCCGTTCTTTGAACGCGCACACTTCTGAACGGAGTTGTTTCACTGTTTTTGCCATCACGGTTAGAGTTCGACTGCTAGAGCTGTCAAATTTTGTCTGCTGACTCATGGGTTACTTTGATTGACGCTGCATGGGTAGTTTCGTCAGAGCGGGTGAAGGTTAAATAAAAATCGGCGTTACAAATAATTTACAAGACGTTTCACGAACCGAGCGAATCGTTTACCAAAAAAAAAACCATTCCAGTGATTTTTCACGAAAAACGAGTTGTTCTCAGCTTGCAAAAAAAAAACGAGTATCACGGAAACATATGTCTAACCTTTCCTTATTTGACCTGCATTCCGGTGGGCCCAGCGCTGGTATTGCCTTGGTCTTGGGTAACGAATTTTTACACATTGAGGATGTTAGTTACTTCCTAGGATCATCTGTTGAATCTATGTGTAATTACAACCCCAACATCTCTTTCTTCCTTAAATTTTTTTTTTTTCAACTTTCTTTCTTATTTTTCCCTTTTTTAATTTTTTCCAATCTTCCAACATTTTTTCCATTTTCAAACTACTCTTTTTTTCTCTCATTAAAAAAAAAACAAAAAGCACCGTCACGAAAAGTGGTCAGATTTTGAGCGTTAATAAGGAGTGTATCGAAAATAAGCTATCCACAAACTTTCTTTCAAATTATGTTGAAAACCGATATTTTATTCATACAAAAAATTGATCCTTTATTGTACGAGGTTAAACTTGAACATAATGAAGACCGGATGAAATTTAAGTTATTCCTTCACGAATTTTCGAACTTTGGATCGAATGCTCTTCATCAAGTTCCGGACAAGTGTTGCATCGCATTTTTTGGACGCTTGAGCCCAAATTTTTTTGAACTCCTGCATGTTCCCAGCTGCCTTACCAGTCTTCTTGAAGACCCTCTTCACGATTGCCCAGTAACGTTCGATGGGTCGAAGCTGAGGGCAATTTGGTGGATTGATATTTTTCTCAACGAAATCTATACCCTTTTCCGCAAGCCAATTGAGAGTGGTTTGGCATAGTGAGCCGACGCTAAATCCGGCCAAAACAGTGGAGGTGTACTATGCTTCTTATATAAAGGCAACAATCTCTTCTGGAGACACTCAGATCGATAGATTTCCGCATTTATAGTTCCGGTAGTGTAAAAAATGGTTGACTTCAAACCACAGGAACATATTGCTTGCCATACCAGTACCTTTCGACCGAATTTCTCCACTTGAATCGACCTGTCCGCATCGCTCACATCCTCCCCAACGACGGCAGTAAAGTATTGTGGACCTGGAAGGGTTTTGAGTCCTCCTTTACATAGGTCTCATCGTCCATCAAAACGCATGCATCCGGACGCTGCAAAAGACGCGAATACAATTTCCGGGCCCTTGTTGCTGCTCGCTTCTTCTGTTCTGCACTTTGTTTCGAGATTTTCTGCTTCTTGTAGGTCTTCAGGTGGTTTCGCCTCTTGATACGCTGGATCATTCCGACACTCGTTCCTGCTTTTTTGGCCAAATCACGTATTGACATTGATTTGTTCTTCATGATTAGAGATACCACTTTCTGCTCCAGTTTCGGGTTGGAAGAACCGGGTTTTCTGCCTCTTCCTGGTAGCTCATCCAAAGAATAGTGTTCCCCAAACTTATTAATGATGGTTTTAACACTCGCATGATGAATTCCAAACCGCTTCGCCAATTTTCGCATAGTAATACCCTTCTCACTTAGCCATGTGTCCAGAACCTTAATTTTCACTTCCTTTTCAATACGCGACATTTTGAAAACGCAGAATTTGAACCGCACAAACAAGTAAACAAAAGAAAGCTGACAGTCAAACGCACAGCATGCAGTGTTCAGAGCATAAAAAACCATCACAAATACATGCGTACAACGCAAATGTATGTGGATAGCTTATATTCGATACACTCCTTAATCTCTATGAAGTCTCTATGGATATTTTGAAACCTGACCGCAGAACATATCATTTTGGCTGAAAGATATCTGGCCTCCAAGCAGTCCAGATTTGAACTTCCTTTGACTATTCAATATGGGCGTATGTTGAGGTGAAGGCCTGTGGGCACTCTCACACAAGTGCCGATTCTTTGAAAACTGCCATCACCAAGGCGTGGGCTTCAATGTCAGAGGACAATGTTATGAAGGTGTGCTCTCGATTTAGTGATCGCCTAGAGAGACTAATTGTAAATGAAGGAGGACATGTCGTGTGATTATTGCTGAATTTGCTATATTATAATATATGCAAGAGTGAATCATAAATAAAGAAAAATGTTTTTGAGCCTTGATGAAGGATTTTTGCATTTTAATGGGACACACTGTACGTTCAATGTTTAATTTTATATTGTCGAGTAATTAATTGTTGTTGGAACTTCCTTAAAAGGTGAGGGCAGAGCTAAAAACAAGGATCATTCAGATGTTGGCTGAGTTCAATCTCCAGGCCAGTCTTAGAATTTCAGTCCGAGAGTATGAGAGGACGATGAAACTTGCTATAGAATCATAGCAATGCAATGCAAAATTAAGTACAAGAGTAGAAATTAAGAACGAGTATAATGTCTCAATCAGAATGCGATTAAGCCAACGGAAAAGATAAGTTGTTGACTTCAGTATTTCAATAAAATGAAAAGTTCATAATACCTGCCCTCCGTAATCCAAAAGCGCGAAGCAATTCAAAACCCCCGCAGTAACTCGATTTGAACCCAAATGACGTCGCGACACCCAATGAATCTTATATCAACATCCGTCTGGTCCGATGCACTCATCTGCATTGGAATCAATCTCGCGTATGTCGCAGCAATCGCAGTCGCCGTGGGGATCAGTAGGCTCTGAATTATTGCCTATACCAGACCCCTTCTCTCCCCTTCCGTCACGAGGAACTATAATAAATCAATCGAACAGCGAATCCTCATCACCAAGACAGTCCACCACGCCGGTGAACCAACACAAAGGTAAACGTTGCGTTGGCGTGAGTGAGCGAAGGTGACCGGGTTGACGGGGTCTCCAAATCCAACTGGGGATAATGAAATATGATATCCAATTAAGTGGCTACTAATTGCCGGATAATCCAATTCCGGAAATCATTCTCAATTATCAACAATTACGGCCCGAGGCAATCGAATTAAAACCAGATTTGAATCTTGAAAACCCGAAGCTCTGTGAACGCCGCGCCTGAGCTGCTGGAGCCTTCATAGTGTGGTTGTGTGTGTGAGTGAGAGATATAGAGTGTATGTGATCCGGTGGTTGTTGAATTTATTATGACTCTTGGCAACGAGAAACGGAGATTTCCTTGGATTAGTGGCTTCCGGAGGCCAAGGGTGAGGGGATAGTTCGTACTATTCCGGGTTGGAATTCAAACCGGTCGGTTTCTGGGCTTTACAGTCGTCCTAACTGGAGTTTGCAATGCTATGTGGTTGCTAAGATTGCCTCGTGCATCGTCCTGAGTTTGGAAGGAGTGACATTGTACCGCACAAACCAATGAGCTGAAGTGGCTTATGTAGTATAAAATTATGGTCTAGGTTGTTAATTTATTATTACACTAGCAATTATGGCGTCAGTGATAATCATCGTCAGCCCACAGGCATGCAGTGTTGGGAGAATGGAAACCAGCTCTTTGGTCGTACGTGCACATGTGTGCATAGATAGTTTAATCCTTTCGGTAGGACTGAAATCCTCTTCATAGGGTTTCCAGAGAAACTTTACGTTGAATCGGAAACCAGGTTAAATATTTTAAACTTCGTCCCTCATTTTCCTATAAATTGACGTTTAAAAAGTTTTCACAAAACTCAAAAAAATGATCAAAAACCCTATTATTCTCAAAACCCTACAGTGCTAAAATGTCTACTGACTTCGCACTAAAGCCATTTTCCCCCTCTTCAGCAGAGTTCGCCAAGAATCCTCCTCGAGGAATTATTTATGAGTAACTATTTCACTTCTCACTTGCTTTTGCTCCTCAATTGTTCCTTCCACCAACCGACTCCCATTGGACCTTCAATTATCCCTCCAAACAACAGTAGAAACACCAACAACGAGGACAGAAACAGCCGCAAACCATGAACCTGACATGCATGCAGAAACGACGCGCAGGAACTTGTGTCCCGTTTTCTGCGCCTAAATATATGCAGTAGGCACTCGTTCATTATGGCTCAAGGGACACCATCCCCAGCAAGCATTGTCAAACAAGCACAAGAAGCGTGTCTGCGAGCGTTTGTATGCATCTCCAATGTGTTCTCGTCTGATGTGGGTACCAAATTTAGTGCCTGGCTCTATTAACACAATTAGACGCCGTTTTAGAAAGCTAATGCAGCTTAATTGCGGAAGTTTCGGTCGGCTGACTGCCACCTACTGGGTTCACCTATATGTCTCGGCTATGGGAAGAACTACTTTTAGGCTCACCTCTTTGTGGCCGAAGGCGTCCGGTACAAACGGCAAGTTTAAATCACATCCCGGAATCGTGGAAAGTGGAAATAGTTTTGACCGAGATTGTTGTGTTATCGTGGAATAGGCAATGAAGGTGGTTCAATCGATTACTTCCGGTTGAACGCCGTTTGTGGCTCGAAGTGGAAGATAAAGACAGCGTTTGTTCGGTGGATTGCAAAATGGTTGTTTGCGTTCATGGGCAATTAATTCGAGTAATGGGTTTTCAATTACATGTTACCTGTGCATGAGTGCGTGGGTGAAAAATTCGATGATTTGGATGAAATAATCGAATTAATTCAGCATCCTCCAATCACTTTGAACAGTTTAATAAATAATCAAATCTTCCTCTCTCTCTATACCAGATTTGAATTCTTACGAAGCCAACGCCCAACGTAATGTTAAATACTCAGGTATGCCAACATGCTTTCTTAACCTTAAAAATGTATCACCGAACTTTTTATGCGTAGTTTTCATTGTATTTTCTATGAACTAAATCTAAAAATGGCATAAAATTATAAATGTGCTGAGGAATGTGAAATCATCCTGAGGACTAACTAGAGTATAATGGAGCAAAATCGTACATTGATTGAAATTAAAGCATTCTGATTTGTTTTGATTACATACAGCATCAGTCCTTGAGAATAAAGACACAACTATCGTTCGAAGAAATGTCCCATAGCACTAAACAGTGTGACAATCGAAATGTAACCAAACAAGAATGCTTGTAAATTGATCAATTTTTTTATTAAAAAAGTCAATTTGTTTTTCATTCTGAAGTTCTATTGATAAAACACGTAAAACACAGAAAAATATTCAGCTAAACTTCTAATGGATCGAATTCGAATTTCCAGGCCTAGAGTTTAACTGCTGCCAACAGTTTCCGTACAGCTATCTAGTCCAATTTGTTCGCCGTAGAAACCAGTTTGCTTTAGACCCGTCCTGTCAGCTTGAAGGTAGCCGAGCGAATGAAGCATGTGGTGAAGGTGAAATCAAATGTTTAGCTCACAGAAATTTTGTTTCTTTATAATTACCTTGCAACTAGCTTGAAGAACATCTAGTTCCTCAGGCAGTACGATATCATTCTCCTGTTCCGCAGCGGCCAGATAACCGTCGTCCGCTTCGTGTAATGATTGTTTTCTTCTTTGTTGTGTATGCGATGCAGTTCGTATGCCAATCCAGGAATTCGTCCCACTATGTCGCTAAACACGAGATTGTGGAAGTAATAGCCTTCGTTATACAACAGCGCCGCTATCTTCGATCGTCGCATGTCAGAACCGCGACCGCTCAAGTAAACACGTTTACCGCCGATCAACTTCACAAGAACTGTAAAAAATCTTTCTACACGGTTGCTCGTTTTTCCACGAATCAAGCTCTCCGCTTTCTGTACAATGGGCTCTATTTCCAGTCGGATGCTAGTGAACAGTTTTTCTTTTTCCAATATTTCCATTATATTCTCTTGTGTCCTTTTCGCGCGTGGGGCAAAAGTAATCTCGACAGTGTTGGTGATCTCCGAATACGTGGTAAGGAACATTCCTAAGATCCTTACGAAGCTGCTCTCCAGACTCCTCGAACTTCGCGCAGTGATCGATAGCACAACGGAGGCCTCTTGCCAATCGAAAAAGGTTTTTCTTCAACACATTTCTAGCTTCGCTACGTCCTCGACCCGTGTTTAGCTGATATTGATAGAATTTTGTTATGTTAAATTTTTAGTATACTGAAAATAATATTTTAATATACCTGTTTCAATCTCTTCGTAGTTGCTTTGACGGCGTGGTTGGCGCAGTCAAACCTTCTGATTTGCGAACTATAGCAACTGTATCTTCAAATCACCGTCAGTAATTAGCCGAGTCATTTTAACGCCATGTTCAAGGGTTTCGTAGATGACGCTCCTTCGTAATTTTTGTAGCATTTGTGTTCAATAGGAATACCTGTCTTGGCAAACTTTAAACACAATGAACAGTTCTTGTTAATCACTTCGTGTCGCAGAACCTTTCCAGGAGCTTCTCCTACGGTTATTCCAGTACAAGACGCTGCATTGTATCGGATACCATAGAAGCGCTTACTGTACCCACTATCGCTTGCCACAGTGCAGAGGACAAAACCTTCTTCGTCGTCATCATCGTTTTGAATTTCCACTTCTCTTTCTTCAGTCAGGGCACGCACCATGGATTGTTCAGCTGCTTTCACTAATGCTGCATCCATGTTGATCTCCAACTCATAGAACATTTTTTCCCCAACATGCCCTGATCCACGACTCCGAAAAAATCTGCAATCGTTTGATACGTCTGTCCACTTACAAGTGTTCCATACACAATGTTTTTGAAGAATATTTCTTCGCTATGTGGATCGATTGTCTGACCGTGAAATTGTGTACCACATGAAATGGAGAAGAACGTAATCATGTTCGTGCATTCTTCATCCACACAGGAAAGTACTGCCCCAGCACACTGCTTCGAATGATCGGCGGAAACTCGGAAGGCCCATTCCATTATAAATGTTATATCGGCAAACTTGTAGCCATGGATCGAATTTCCGGCTTGTTTAGGAACTGCTTTAGCTAACTGATCGACATTCAAATCTTGGTCATCCTCTTCCATTACATAATCGTCAAATGATAGTATCTCTTCCATCAATGATGCACAGTCTGTACTATCTGCAGACACGGTTGCATCTATACGGGATATTAAAAATATCTTTATTGTATTGAATATTTTAAAAACGAAAAAAAGATTTTTAAAAAAAAAAAAAAAAAATTTTTTTTTCAGGTGGAGATTTTTTACCATCCCTTTCTTTTGTCGATATCTGAGAAAAATTAGACGAATCACTGATTATTTAGTGGTCTTTCTCGAGTAGTGCGTTATCACTATAAGTTGCAGCAACTTGATTATAACTTTAATAATTTACATAGAAGTATTTACAATCAATTTACTTGTTTCAAAGTGCATTTTTTAATTTTTTTTTATTGAAAATCAGAACATTTATATCGATAGATACCATCGACAGATCCATAGACCCAAATTAGATCCCCTTCCCCTATTGATTGTTCAGTGATCCATGCAATAATAATTTCTTCTGGGAATATCTTGGAAAAAATATATGACGTATTGATAGTGTGGTGGTCTTTACAATAATAGTTTATCAGCCTGAAGTTTTAAAATGATAATAAGAATATAATACATAATATATAATAAATGAGTTCATTCTTTGCCACAACTTTGGAAACAATCCTGTCCCTGAAATGCTTCAACATTTATGGTTCAGGTAGCGCACTTTATACACAATAAAATTGACACCGATTTCGATTTCAATTCATTGCATTGACTTTGTACCACATTTTTAAAATTTTCTCTGTCGTAATCTCAACCAATCGATTTTACTTACCAGGCTTCTTACTTCGCCTTGCTACACGTAGTGATGCGGCTTTGCTGCGCTTCGATTTGAAAGGTGCCATTCTAAACCACCACACTGCTCTAACTATGATAACAAATTATAGTTTACACAAATTCCCGTGAGCAATTGTATCATAACAAATAATTTGTCAAACAGTTCATCAGCAAAAGTCATCAGCTGCTTTGTTGTTTCACGGTTGCTACGCAACGAATTCAAACAGAACCGAATGAATCTAAAAAAGCATCTTCACGCTTAGTCCAGTAGTATGTCGTAGTTTATCAAGTATCGCAACAATCCAAATGTTGGACCCTCCTTACTTCCAATTTAATATCCAGTAGTGTTTGCAGATTCCCGCCCATACCCAATTACGCAAAGCTTATGAATATGGGTCAATTGGACAATACTGATCCTCATTTTGATGATAGCAACTATTTCATTATCCCACCCGCTATCAAGCCGGCCGAATCCGCCTTGATCGCTTACTTCTCGGCCGCTAACATCGTGGCTTTCTGGATTGCCACCATATGAGCTCTGAATAGAAATTATCAGAATAAATTGGGAGTTTTTCCACCTTCATAAACTGATATGTGATAACATGTTTCGGATCTTCCAGATAGCCACCACATGACCTTTGAAGGGACATTTTCAGATTGCAAATTGTAGTTCATTCTACTTTCACAAACTAAATGTTGATTGCAAAAAAAATCGTCTTTTTGGGACTAATTCCAAGAACTGGCCACTTTCACGGATGCTCAATGCCTCCAAATAGACGGAGTAATATCGGTCGTCACAGCTGTACGGCTGCTAGCTCAGCAAATTTCCGGATGAGACAAAGCGACGATCAGCGTGCAACTCAAACTGAATTGGATCGACAACGGATCAATCTTGCCCAAAATAACCTTATTAGTTGACTACGAAGGCAAGCCTGCGTTCCACAAAATCTTCAGCGTGCTGCATTTTAATTCGACCCTTTGATTAATTACAATGCGGATTCATCAGTCGCCATTGGACCAATGAGTGTAGTTTGTTCTCATTGTAATGCATTGAAGTTCTCAAATGAAACACCAGAGCCTATGCACTCATTGGTGTCTGGATCAGGAATTGGTTCTAAACATTCTCTGCAAAATATCCAGAGTTATAATGTTTGTTTTCAAATGACTTCGTTTGGCGCAACACACATAATAATATTTGAAAGCTTTCTTGGACATTGAAACTTACAGAGTTTACAAATTAGTAAATTGTGAAATTGTGAAACCGTTTACGTTACAGGTTTATCAAATTTACCACAAACCGGGTTTATTGTGGTCACCGACGGACGCAGACCATAAATTTCTACAGATTTATTTCATGGGAGATTCGCTCAGCAACATTATTCCATAACGAAGCGGGACATTGTACAACAATTGCAAGCAATGCTTCAAGAGCACAATGGATTGATTCAAATGTTCAAGACTGCTCTAGATCAAATGCCATCTAACAACCATAAGATTGTGATTCGAGCTAATTCCTTCTCCAATTTTCCAATAAATAGTTTAATTATAAGCAGGACAACGTCTGCCGGGTCAGCTAGTATAATATATATAAAAAAAAAAAATTAAAAAAAAACACCCAAAAAAAAAAAAAAATATAGAACATAGCCCCGGGGGGAGACAAAACAACTCATCACAAATTTTTTTAGGAGTTTTTAAAAAAAAAAAACCCCCCCAAAAAAAAAAAAAAAGCGGCCCCCCCCCCGCGCCCCCTCCAAAAGAAGAGGGAGAAAACACATTTTCACATACCCCCAAAAAAACACACCTTGAGGGGAGAGACAAAACAAAAAAAATTGTACAGTCACGTTTCCTTCCGCTTGTTCAAACCACGTCGAAAGCAGCCACGAAATGTACATCTTTTCCACCAATTCATGTGGAAAATCAATGAGCGGTTCGACAAATTAAATATCGGTAACTCACCGGAAATTGGGATACTGAATTCGATGCATTGCTTCCATCTTGTGCAAATCGATTTGAATTTACTCAACACCACTCGAACGTTTCGTTATTCGTTTCTTTCTCTATTGATTTTTCAACAGGTTCTTGTGGGAGGGAAAGTTCTTTCTTTTTGTAGATTCTACTGCTGCAACCGGAGAGAACTGTTTGTTCTCGATTCCCCATCAAAATGCAAACGAATGAATTCCAACGGTATTTAGTTCTTTGTTTGCATTGAAGCGGTTTGATTTGAAGTTTTCTGAAACGAGAAATAAAATTTCCAAATGATACAATTTGCGATTATCAAAATGGTTAAATCTTGTTTTCCCGTGTGTTGCCCAGATCCGCACTGAAGTCGCCAGACACCCAGGCAGTGAATAAAGCGTGGAAAGTGCTCGTAAAAGTATATGACCCATTTTGGTCCGCCCAAGAAAGAATGCCAAAACAGAGCTCGGTGGAGTCGAGAGGCATCGGAAAAGGACGGAGGGAAGGAGCTAACTTTTATTCCTTTTTGACGTTGTAGATACTGCGTTGTTGCTGTTTCATCCGAGTAACGTGGTAATGGTAATTTTAATTAGCAGTCTTACACTTAATCAAAGCCCCCCGTCGAATGGTCATGAGCCCTATTATTACACGTTGTTTTGGGTGTTTAATGGATGGTGGAATAAGAAATGGTTGTTTTTTTTTTATTTGGATCAATGCGCAAGTGTTGTTGTAGAAACTTTGTGACACTGGAGTGAACGATGCCTAACGGCAGCTGAAATGTTATTTCTCTTAAACATCGTGCAATACTCCTGTTAGAGTATGGGTTGTCATTTTGGGCAAATAAATGATGTCTAAATCCTGAAACCAACTCACATCAGCAACCAAACAAATCACCGTTGTTCACATGAAACCCCGATTACTTTAAATATTCACACAACTTTTCACCACTTTCAAACACATGATTATCAAATTGTTCCTCTGATAACAAAAACAAAAGCCAACAGCACCATCACACACAGCGATTCTTGTTTTTTTTTTCACCTGGGCTCCTTTGTTGATAGACTGCTACGCTCGGCAACGCCAGAGCTTGCTACGCTACCTTGCCGGTGCGCATTCTTCAACACTCGCTAAAAACTGCGAGCTGCACCTCACGTCGTGTCAGTTTTCCGCTTTGTTTTACTTTGTTTTTAAAAACAAAATGAAGATAAATCTCAGCACATTTTCCACCATCACCACCATCTCGCTCCGGAGCAAGCTCCAATCCTTCAAAACAAATGGCCACGCTACTCCACATTTTTCTAAAACTCGAATCTTGCGAATCGTCTGTTTCCACTTCTAGCAGTATCATATTTCACCCCGGGCCTCGCTCAGCCTGTATGAACGATTGCCATCGCAATTAATCCTGACAGACGTCTCCCACTTTATCCTTCTTCTTTTTCTGGTGTCGTCCACATTGGATCAGTCCCAATCGACTCCTTGCCGCATGACGTTGTTGTTTTCTTCCAAAACCTTCATCTTGTTTTTTTTTTCGTCCCAAAAAGTATGTCTTCTCCCATCCAATATCAATCAATGACCGAACATTCCCAGTAACTTGTCCATAATCCGACCACCGAAGTTGATCCTTGGATTCCGAGAGCGAAACTTTTTCCGTCTTCATCATCGTGCAAAAACGAAACATCAACTAAACCCGAGAAGGGGAGTGGCACCACCTTCCGTCATAAACTGCCATTCGGTCGGAGAATCACTGGTAATAACCTTCAAAAAGAATATGCTATTCCAGTGTACGGATGGAGCAGAGAAGCGACACAGGAAAAAAAATCCCACTCCTTTTGACGGTGAGCAATAATCCGGAAGGGAAAAGGATTCGACTTGGATAAACTTTCCACTGTCCCAGGGTGACCGAGAAGGAAAAAAAAAACGAACGACAAAACCGGAGGGACGGCAGAGTGACAGCAGGATCGTTAAACAAAGCGACATTTTCGTCCCGAGTAGTGGAAATAGTTTGGGACAGAGAAAATCCGGACGGAAGATAAACTCCGTGCACTTAATAATATAGACAATAATACTTTGTAAATAATTCATGAAAGAAAATGGAGCTTCTTTTCCGGGTGAGATTCCCTACATTGCCGGGGACGATGGCAGTTGTTGGAAATTATGCGGGATGGAAGAATCTCAGACAGTCGAAAGGATGCTTATTCGGGATGGAATTTATGTGGCGTGAATAGTGCCATCGAACGTTGCCAGCATGTCTTGACTCTTGGGGCAATTTTTTTTATCGTTCTGACACAAAAATATTGATCTACTAGCTGGGCGACAAGTTGGATGAAAATAAGCAAAGCAATCGGGGAAATCAAAGATCACTAATGTCGTTTCCGGTTATTGCCAGGGCGGAACTGGGTTCGCACTAGGTCCGCCCTAACAGCTGTGAAAACTTTTTTTTTATCAAATTGGGTCGGACCTGGATCCGCTCTGGATCCGACCCAACATCGATGAGGTTCGCTATCAAGTTTTTTCGAGGTCCAACCTGGGTTTACCAACACGCACAAACATGAACTGTCAAAATAAAATGTTTATGTCTGTTTATGTTTATATTTTGCACTTATACCATCATACTGGCTCGACTCTGGATCCGTTTTCGTTCGGTAATTGCGAGTCAGAGTCAGACCTGACCCAGGTTTAAAACCGAAAACGACACAAGCATCCGATTGACCTGTGCATTAGGGTGCCAATGGAATGAATGAGAAGAAGATTCCATCGTAGTTCAAAAAACGAAATTGCTCACAAGTTTCATAACCCTAAAATATGACCCTATGCCAAATGTGAGCTCCATCGGACATAGTTTAGAGGTGCCTCTTATCGTCAAAAGTTTTGATATTGTTACCCATGATAATTTTCTTAATGGGGAGGAATCCATATCGTTTGTTTTGACGTAGGACTACGTCTGTGTTTTCAATACTGGGGTACACGTTCGAATTGCGAAAATTTGGAGCTTCACGAAAAATATATAGGTTTTTAACGCAAATCTAAGGTGATGTCTTACAATGTTGATTATTCAGAGTAAATTTATCAAATACACATTACTTTTCTAGCACAGACTTCATATTTAAGTAACAAACGTCTCCTATGCAGCAGGATAAGATATATAAAGGGAACACGTAGGAATTTTCCTTTAGTCTTTCAGCGATCTCGAATATGTTGAGTCAGCGCTCGGCTACGCACCGTCAAGACGACCATCGACCGACTCTATGGCCAAGTAACATGTCTGGCCGTGACAAATTTGCAGTCGGATTGCAGCTCCCACTCGGTCGCATTCACCGTCTGCTCTGGAAGGGCACTACAGCGAGTGCGTTGGTGCCGAAGCTCCCGTCTACTTCGCTGCGGTGATGAAATACCTGGCCGCAGAAGTGCTCGAGTTGGCAGGAAACGCCACCCGTGACAAGTAGACCAGAATCATCCCACGTCACATGCAGCTGGCCATCCGCAACGGCTGTCCTGCTGTACAACACGGGTAAAAATCGACATATATTTATTGGTAAAAATCCATGTAAAATTCGACATAATATTCATTTGTTCACACATAACCAGAACCCTCCGAGAAACACATATGAAGTTTATGTGGCAAATGAAAAGTATGTGTGGCCACACATAGTGGTTATTTGTACACATAGAAAGTATGTGTGGTTTCAAATAGATTTCATTTGTTGATCAAATTGCAAAAATTCATGAGTGGGACACATAGATATTATCATTGCTTTTTTATCAGTGAAGAAGACAGAGTGAAAAGCCTACGTTCAATTGGAACCATGTTCTCCCGTCAACTAAAATCCGCCCATTTCAGGACGAACAAATCAATTTGCCTATCTAAAGAGTTTATTAACTTGAAGTTTCTCTTGTGTTTTTAAAACAGGGTTACACGTTGCGAGTACGAGAATTTGGTTTTGCAGTTGGTTCGCAGTTGGCGGCGGCGAGCAGTCGTTGCCCAGAGAGGCGTTGGTGCAGTTGGCTGTTGTTGCCAATGCTCCCGTCAACCTCGCTGTGAAAAACATGGCTGCTGAAGCCTACGAGTTGGAGGGAAA
Source organism: Aedes koreicus (assembly GCA_024533555.2). NCBI lineage: Eukaryota > Metazoa > Arthropoda > Insecta > Diptera > Culicidae > Aedes > Aedes koreicus. Next base: position 174,285 of record JAHHFK020000977.1, on the reverse strand, counting down.
AAGCCGCCCGTGACAACTAGACAAGAATCAATCATCCCACGTCACCTGCAGATGGTCACCCGCAATGAAGAGGAGATGAACCAAGAAAGAAAGTCCAAGTTCAATCGCGAACTGTTTCTCCCCCGTCAACTAAATCCGTCTTTTTCAGAACGACCAAATTAGTTTGCCAACTAAAGAGTTTGTTTGGTTGAAATTTTCTCTTGTGCTGTTTGAAATTAATTTCAATTACCGCGACCCGGCCGAACATAGCATTCTTCAAACGCCGCGTCCCGTACTAAATGACAAAAAACGTTGAACAACCAACGAACGGAATTCGAACCGAACTGCGACACTTCAGACCGACCATGTGGTTGAGTTCGTTGTAATTCCTAGCTATGCATAGCGGATTAGTTTCTGGTGGTGGCAAGCAAATTAGGAAAGTTTCGGTTAAGAAAATCATCCGTCTAGCGTGTAATAATTAAAACTAGTTATTGTGGCGCAATCATTAAAGTTCGTCACCTTTGATGCAATTTGTAACACATTGCCTTCGTTGGTATCGCCTTCTTTCGTGCACTAGTATCCGACGCCATTACCTAATAGCTCTTAGCAGAATATTTTGATTCATCATCTCAGTTCGAACAAGCGACACGTACGGACGTGTTTTTCGCTTTCTCGCAATAAAAGTTGTTTCCCCCGTGTTTCCCCTCGCACGCTTTCTCGCGATTGCGTGTTCGGTTCGCGATTTATCACTTACGCTCGCTCATCTTCTGGTGGTGGCAAACTAGAAAAAAGTGCTGCAATGTTTGGAAAAAAATTCCCGTACGAGCTATTGCCGTGGCAATGGGTCGAAAAAATCGACCATCGGTGACATCCGCTCCCGAATCCTTACCGCAACCGGGCAGCTCCAAGCGGCTGCGTCATGATGATGATCATCATGATGATCCCGTGGATCCTAACGCTCGTCTACTAGCGAGCAATGAATTCGCCGTGCTCCCGGTACAGGAGGTGCCAAAGAAAGTGAAGGTCCCCCCGATCTTCACCACGTCAAAGGACATTGCTGCACTCAGGGCCGAGCTTACAGCTATCCAAATTCATCCGCTGTACGAGCTGTGCAGTAATGGCACAAAAGTCATGTGCTCGACGGAGGCTGACTACCGTGCTGTCGGCGCTCATCTAGTCGCCAAACAACACGAGTTCTACACTCACGACGCACTTGGAAGCAAGCCAATGAAGGTGATTCTGCGTGGCCTTCCGGAACTCTTTCCGGAGTCAATCTTCGCCGAGCTGCAAGCGGTGGCACTGAAGCCAGAGAAGGTGTTTCCCATCAGACGCCAGCAACATGGAAACTACCGGGACCAACTCTATCTGGTCCACCTTGAGAAGGGATCCGTCACGATGGCAGAACTGATAAAAACACGGGCCCTTTTCAACATTATCGTCGAGTGGGACCGGTATCGTCCGAGACAGCACGACGTGACGCAGTGTGGCAACTGCCTTGCGTTCGGCCACGGAACTCGTAACTGCCACATGAAACTGCGATGTGGCAAGTGTGCCGGAGCCCACAGTACCAACGATTGTGCCCCGATGGAAGAAGATGCACTACTAAAGTGCGCAAATTGTGGCGCAAACCATGAGAGCTGCAATCGAGCCCTTTGGTGATCCGCAAGCGGTCATCCACCAAATCCCGGCCTGGTCAACGCCGTATGCCACCTCCGATAAACGAGGAAAACTTCCCGACGCTCCGGTATCAAGTGCAAAACCTACCGCTGATCCCATTAAATCACCGCCATGCAAACCGCCCGTACGTTCATCATCGATTCGCGACAGCCGCCGCCGCCCCCAACCCAGCTCCTCCTCCAGGCTAGGGCAATCCGAGTTGCAGTACTGTCGCCCAGCCGGTAGTACACCAGGAGCTCAGCTCGGACCACTATCCGGTGGTGGCCGAATTTGGCTCCTCGGTCAACCAGCATCAAATCACCAGACAGAACTACCATCGCGTCAGTTGGGAGAGGTTCCGACAACACGTTGACGACAACATCGACTTCAACATGCATCTTGAGTCGGTTGATGACATCGAACGGCAGCTGCAGAACATCGAGCAAGCGGTCTCCCAGGCTCGGGAGCAACATGTACCGGTGATTGATCAGGTGAGCAACTCTGTACCCATTGATAGACCCACTAAAGAATTAATACAATTGCGCAACGCCATCCGAAGGCAATACCAGCGAACTGGTCTGCCTAAGAGACTGTATTCGATGAAATTTGGACACGCAATTGTTCGTAACTTTTTAGCGTGTGAGTAAAAATTAATTAAATTTTAACCGGAGAATGTTTCTTTATGTTGTGTCAATGAGAAAAGAATTTGGAAAAATCCGGCGGGATGTTTCAGGGATGGCTTCGAATGAAGAAATAGTGCGCCAACAAATTTTGGGCACTCACTTCGAAAATCCAAACGCTTCTCATCGATGGATCGGAAAACAGCTCGGAATCGCACATTCAACCGTATCTCATGTGATCAAAACGTTCAAGGACCGTAAGACAACCAAGCGGAAAAATGGTAGTGGCAATAAACGTGGCACATCAAATCCGGAGAAGGCCAGGATGGTATTGAACCAGAGGTCCAGAAGGCACCGAACCGGAGCGATAAACAGAACTCGGTGGCCAAAACTCGTGCAAGAAAACTGTACAGGGAGTGGCTTACAAAACCGTTCTGCATTGTGATGGACGATGAGACCTACATTAAAGCCGACACCAAACAAATGCCAGGACAGGAACACTACGTCGCCACCTCTAAGTTGGCCGTTCCGGAGAGTGTACGGAAGAAGAAACTGTCGAAATTCGCCAAAAAATTCCTTGTCTGGCAAGCGATCTGCGGATGTGGCAAAATGAGTCAGCCCTTCATCACCTCTGGGACCGTCAACGGACAAATCTACAAGGACGAATGCCTCCAAAAACGACTTCTGCCCTTCTTGAGATCTCACGATGGCCCGACACTGTTTTGACCGGATTTGGCATCTTGCCACTTTTCCCGACCCGTCTTAGACTGGTACAAAGATAATAATGTAGTTTTTGTACCAAAAGACGTCCAACCCTCCAAACACTCCGGAAGTTCGCCCAATTGAAAAATTTTGGGCAATCATGCAGGCAAAGCTCGTTAAAACCCCAAAACTGATATAAAATGAACTTGAACTAAAGAAAGTGTGGTTAAAAGTAAGTAAGCAAGTCGGTCCTATCATCGCCCAAAATTTGATGAAAGGAGTCAAGGCAAAGGTGCGGGCATTTGGGTTCAGGTGCGGGCAGAGGTTCAATAAACCAATGATGTCAAAACTTAACCATTAAGTAGTACTTTATTTCCAGAAAGTTTGAAAAGAATCGGGCTCAAGGAAAATTTTTTGGTGACCCATTTTGTGTGTCCAAATTTCATCGAATACAGTCTTTACCTCATAAAAGTCATTGCAATCGGATGACAAAAATTATTTGGGCCAGAATGGTGGACCTTCAGAACAACTTTTCTGACAAGATCCGCTCTCTCCCAGTTTTTGCAAAGCCGTTCTGGAAGTTAACAAAAATTCTAAAAAACTGAGCCAAGGCCCATTCCACCGTTGATCCCACTAGACACCAATGACTCCCAGGATCGCTCGATAACTCCTGCAGAGAAGGCTGCTGAGATAGGTCAACACTTCCGTCAGCTCCCCCAAACTTGGACAAAACATTGTCAGTCCATACGAAGCCGCCGTTGGCGAGCTTGAGACGTCAAAGAACATGAAGGCCCCAGGTTTCGATAATATGTGGAACTTGGAGCTCAAGCAATTGAGCCCCTAGTTCTATGTTCATCTGGCGTTGATTTTCAACCAATGTCTCCGACTTAGCTACTTCCTCTCGTGTTGAAAGTCAGCTGAGTGATCCTTCATCCAGAAACCTGGGAAAAATCCTTCATGTCGAACGTTGGGACCACCCAGTAAACACATGATCGTATATGATAGCGGATAAGAGTAAAAAGTGGAGGCGATATACGTACATTTTACATGAAGTCAAATGGACGCATGTACGTATATCGCCTCCACGTTGTACATATATCCGCTATCATATACGATTTTGTGTTTGCTGGGCAGCGATCACTTTCTTCTACTCGGTGATTACAATCAGTCTGGCTTAATTTGGGACCCCAGCAAACACAAAATCGTTTATGATAGCGGATATAAGTACAAAGAGGAGGCGATATACGTACATGCTTCCATTTGACTTCATGTAAAATGTACGTATATCGCCTCCACTTTACACTCTTATCAGCTCTCATATACGATCCTGTGTTTGCTGGGACTCTTCGAGGAACGGTCATCCCACTGTAGATGCCTTGCAATCGCAGATCTCTGTTGCGTGTGCTGCGTTACTTGATGGCTTCAGGTTTTTATAACTTAACTCAAATCAACACAATTAGCAACCGAAACGGTCGCTATTTGGATTTAGCTTTGGCAAGTGAGACGACACTCGATCGATGCACGTAATCTGCGGCGGTGGAACCTTTATCACTTCTCGACGCTGATCATCCTCCATTTATAGTCGAAATCAACGTATCTCGATGCATCGATTTTGAAGATGTCTCTGATGAACCAAGTTTTGATTTCTGCAGAGCAGATTTTGAAGGAATGCTAGAAGCACTTTTTTGTGCGGACTGGACCAATTTGGAATCCATGGAAAATGTTGATGACGCTGTTGGTTGTTTCACTCGCATCATGCATACCATTATCGCTGATTATGTCCCTCTGCGGAGACCTAGCCATAAACCGGCTTGGGGGAATACACACCTGCGACATTTAAAGCGAAAGAGATCGAGAGCACTTCGAAAATACTGTAGATTTCGTTGCCCACTCGCTAAGCAGGCTTTCAATCGAGCTAGTAGCAGATATCGGACTTACAATTGCTTCTTATACAAACGTTATACTCTACGTAGGCAAGAGAAACTTAGGAGAAATCCTAAAAGTTTCTGGAAATTCGTAAACTCCAAACGTAAGGATAATGGATTACCAGTTGAGATGTTTCTACGTAACGATCTCGCCAGTACTGCATCCGATAAGTGCAATCTGTTTGCTGAACACTTCAAGTCTGCTTTCAATGACACCACGTCATCTCCTGCTCAAATCGAAAATGCATGTATAGACACACCGCGCGATGTCTGCTCACTGGGAAATTTCCAGGTCACTCCTCAGAACGTTGTATCTGCCATCAACAAACTGAAATATTCCTCCTCACCTAGTCATGATGGTATCCCTTCATGCATTTTGAAGAGATGTTGTGATGCTCTGACTCATCCTTTGGCACTGTTCAACGCCTCTTTGCAGGAGCAAAAATTCCCCTCCAGCTGGAAATTCTCCATCATGTTCCCTGTGCATAAAAAGGTGATAAACGAAACATCGAAAATTATCGTGGAATAACTTCGCTGTGCACCTGCTCCAAGGTATTTGAAATCATCATTAATGATATGCTGTTTGCTTCCTGTAAGAACTACATTTCTTTGGATCAACATGGATTTTATCCCAAAAGATCAACATCTACGATTCTCGTCCAATTTACTTCTTTCTGCATGCGCTCAATGGATCATGCAAGCTTATTTTCAGGGAGCGGGTTGAACAAACTGTCACAAAGTGTAACGGTCTGTTGAAGCTACTGTACCCATTGATCAACAGAAGGTCTACATTATCCCTGAAAAACAAGCTTGCTGTCTACAAGCAAATCATACTTCCAGTCATCGAGTACGGCATGCCAATCTGGGAGAGTTGCGCAAAATCACATCACCTGAAGCTTCAGCGTGTTCAAAATAATTTCCTCAAGATGATCCTGAACACTGAACACTGATCGGTTCGAGGCACTCCTAACCAATTTCCGACTGAGCTCAAAACTTTTTGGGGTAACGAAACTTGTGAGCAAATTCTATTTTTGAAACTCGATAATGTGATTTTCATAGGCTCTGCAAAGACATATCATTAACGTTTAGTAATAACTAACATTGATTCCGATCAAAATCTGGTCAAACAGTAATGTGTGTGAGTCGATCCAAGTTTTTATTAATAAGTCAAATTGTTTTTCTATTTCAAGTTCAGTTAATACACAATACAGGAGAAATATTCAGCTTAACTTCCTTTAACCGGATGCAAATTGCCGCGTCTTTCGTTTAACACCTGCCATAAGATTTTGTACAGTCTCCTTGTCCACTTTATTCGTCACAGAACGCCAGTTTGCCTTGAACTGTTTCTCGCTCACGACAGTTTTTTGAGTCTTCTTAAGGTTCCAAAAGCCGATGGCCCAATATTGTTCGATTGGGCGAGCTCTGGCGTGTTGGGGGCGTTCTTGGCCTTGGGCACCATATGAACGTTGTTGGCAGCATACCACTCCATGGCTTCCTTTTTTCCATAATGGCAAGAAGCCAAACCGGCCAAAATAGAACGGAACAATTGTGTCGCTTCAGAAAAGGCAGTAGACGTTTTTGCAGGCACTCGCTCAGATAAATTTCAAGCTGACGGTTCCGGTCGCAATGTAAACATTGCTCTTCAAGCCCCAAAAATAGATTTTTTTTAACAAAAGATATTTCTTCGCGAACTATGACAGTTTAATGTGCTTGAAAATATCTGCCACCCTTTCCCCGTCCGGTTGCCGTATAAAAATCCTGTCCAGGATGCAAAAAAAAAAAAAAAAAAAAAAAAAAAAAAAAAAAAAAAAAAAAAAAATCAAACTTCGTCAGCATCGTCGTGTACAACCTTCGCGATCGTGCTTTGGCCGACGTGTTTTGTTTATCGTCGCGATTTGGAGTCATCACTTTCTTGTAAGTCGATAGTCCAACTTGTTTTTTAGCTCTATCCATGGTTGAAGGCGCTTCACTCCCATCTTCTTTGCGTCATCTCGGACGGAGAGGTTGGGGTTCTGCTCGAAACAGCGGGCAGCTCTTTTTGTCGTTGCTGTGGCCTCCAGCTTTTGATTTCCCCCCGATTCAGCTTTCCTGGCTGTCGACAAACGTTCACCGAACACTTTTAATACGTTGGTAACAGTTGATTTAGCCACCTTCAACAATTTAGCCAACTTGGCGTGAGAGTAGTTTGGATTTTCGCCATGCACCTGTAAAATTTTGATAGGTTGCTTCTCTTCCTTCGATGGCATTTTGATAACTGAAGTGCTAATCTCAAAATCAACATTGAGGCATGATGCAACACGCACACATCTTCAAACCCCCCCTTCACACCCTTTAATCACACTTTGTGGGTGGCCCCAATAGCTTGCTTTTTGTTGGTTTTATTCGGCACAAACAGTTAAATACATTTTTGTGCATTATTTGCATTATCATAAACATAAACCCAACTCAAAGGAGAATAATCTTAAAACAAAGATAAACTTGAATTCAACGTATTGTTTACTAATTCGAACTCTGCTGCCAACGCATCGTTTTTATCCAATATCCCTGTGGTTTTTCGTGAAAGTGCAAAGAATTCATTGACTTTTAATAAAGCGATTATCAACACATTCGTACCCTTTCCTTGTTTGACCTGCATTCGGGCGAGTCCAGCGCCGGTATTGCATGAGTTCGGGATCTGTTGGTTCTATGTGTTATAACAGTTGTTCCAGCTACAGTAGAGTAGCAATCTTGGACGGTCAATCATGCTCATGCTCATGCTAAGAAAGAACTTCTTTGAAAATAGTTGGAGATATTTTTAGCAACATTCTAAATCACTTGATTTCTAGGTTATCCACAATTTAAACCATTGACAATGATGCTGCACAACTTGGATCGTACATTATCTTTTCATGCAATTTTCACTCACATCTACAGAGGACGAATCTTTCATAACTGTCAGAGAATCTTACATGCCCCTGTGGATTCTCTACTACACAGCAATAATCCCAACTTTAGCCCAGATATAACTGCAGTCAACTTTCGTACGTTGCGCCATTCTTGTAGCCCACTTAGCGGTTTTTTAGTTGAGTCAAACTGAAAATTCTGTTTCCTATACTTAAAGAGCCCCTTGAACGAAAAGATAGACTTTCAGAAGTAACGTTTCACTTCGATTTAGGTGGTCTACAACCCAATTAACGGGAACCGGATTAAAACATAGCTCACCTAAAGATAGCCCAACGAGTGAAATTCAACTGTGTTCTAAAAACAAGCAAACCATAAAGCACCAATCCTTAAGCACGTGTAGACATTTTTATCTGCTCGCTGAAAATCGTACACCGGTTAGCGAGATAAATATATCGTACCCTCGTGGGGCATCAAACTTCCCATCAAAAACGGAAACGAAACAAAAACATCAACAAAAACAACAACAGCCAACGAAAAAAAAGAAACTCAAGCAACAGAAACAAGCCTCTTTCGCCGAGGACGACGGAGCCATTTTCCGACCAGCCAACCAACCGACATCAACTTTATCGTTCTCCAATTTTTTGGCTTCGCTTTGTTTGTTCCTTTTCCCCACCACCATTCGGCCATTATTCATTTGAGCATAAGATAAATGACGACATCGTTCCACGGTTCTAGCCTTCCTCCCCTGCCCTCGGCCATTCATGGCATGCTACTGAGTCGGTGTTGGTGAGGGTTTTTCCTTTGCCTGCTTTTCATTTCCCACTCTGCCTGGTCTTTTCCCATTCTTTCGACCCCCCGGTTCAGCACCAGGACCAGCTGAGTTTCGTGTTTGATTGCACTTGGGCCGACGGCTTTGGCGTGGGAGGGTGATGCGTGTGCGGGTGTTGGTGTGCAATGTTGATTTTGTGTTTTTTTTATGAGTTAGCGCGCATGTTCTTGAGTTTGATAGGTATGTTAGCGAAAGGAAGTTTTCTGAGGTATATAAACAAATTACATTGATTTGAATCAATCAATAATGTGCCTTTGTTCAGTTAGAGGTTAACTTAAACGTCAGAGGTAGTTACATTCTGAATAATTTCCAAGATTTCATCGAGAACACCTGAAAGCTCGGTTAAAACGGCTTAAAATCAAGTGTGAAAAATGCAAACATCGAACATGATCTGATGTTTCAAATGGAGAATCCATTTTCAATTCCAAAGTGTAGATCGAATAATTCTTGCCAAGAAAGCATTTTGACGTAGGACTACGTCTTTGTTTTTAATATAGGGGTACACGTTGCGAGTACGAGAATTTGGAGAGTCACGAAATATGCTTAGGTTTTGAACGTTAATAACTGTGCGTAATATATTTAGTACATAAAATAGCATTATTACAACCTGAACATTCAGGTACCCAACACTCAATATGAAGTCGACATACATATTCATATATGTCGACCGTGCACTGCGACAACCCACATCCATGGTGCACCGCCATCTTTCATCACTTTTGGATTCTTGGCGCTATCAAGGTAAGACGTGTTTCCCGTTTAATATCGAGGTTAACCTAGCCGGCTTATTCCTCATGGATCGAGATTCCACAGTGGCGATCATGCCAGCCCTTGTTTTTTTTTTTTTTGTTCTCATTTCTCTGGAATCAACCAGGTGTTTCGAGAAAAAAGAGATAATAATCGAACCAATTTTCTCGTAAATGAAGTGCGAAGAATCGTTTCATGATTCTAAGTGGCATAGTAAGACCACAGTGTCCGGAGGTGCGAGGCGGCCCCAGAAGTGACTACTCTTTTCTGATTTAAGTGGCATAGTAAGTCCGCTTAGGGTTTAGTCCTTATGGCACAGTAAGACCGCAGTTTTTTGGTAGAGCAACACAAAACTCATTGAATGTTGAAATGAAAAATATGAATAATGAATGTGAAAAAAATACTGTATTCCAGATTGTTAACAGCGAAGTTCAAAAATCTACCGAAATGGTAAGCAACGGAAAGTATGTCCGAGCACCTGGCATCACCAATTATGGTACCAGCGACGACGACCGTTACCAGAATGACACGAATGACCAGTTACCAGTTGAAGACCCGAACTTTACTGAGGATAACAGCGATTCCTTTAGTTATTCATGTGGAGAGGATGATAGAAAGGGGGAAAAACGAAGAAGCAATTGATCAATTTAACAAAAATCAATGTCGTTGAGACATTTAATGAACCAGTCAACATTGCCTCCTTTCCAAGTAGCTAGTGCGGAAAATGCAGAACGTGACAACAGCAGCGAAACCCCCGTGGACGCTACAACCAGCTCAAAAAAGCCCAGCACTGCTGACCGTCTTCAGAGAATGGAGAAAGTACTTGCTGATATTACGAAAGCAAGGAGTTTTTTTACAAACAATGACTCCGGCCAAAGATACGGATCATATCTGGAGCACTCCTGTCGCCCTCACCAGCATTCCTGACACTATCCCGTCAAGCATCCGGTTTGATAATATTATAATATTTAACCAATTGACATCACTTATCGTGCGTGTATAGTCTCGTGGGATTGTGGCTCTTCTCAGAATCCCGAGGTTCGTGATTCGAATCCCACTTGCAACTTTTTTTTTCTGTGAGGAAAATGTTCATACGATCGTCCTATAAACTTCTTTCCATCAGAGAATCGTATGAAATTTGCAACAATATCTTCTGGCAAATTTCTATACGATATTCCAATGAATTCCTCTCAATTCGTTCGCTCAGTGTATGAACTGCAAATCAATATAAATAACTGCAAAGATGCTGCATACTCTGAGCCCTAACTAGTTATACAACATTCTTTACAGCTATTATCACTAAGCTGTATAGCGGCTAATATATTTTTAATATAAAGGCTTTTGAAAAGCTGTGTAACCACAGACAAACATTGTTCGTATAAGAGCTTTCTTTTCAAAGAATGCAACCGAGAGCTAAATGCTGTGTTAAAGCTGTGTAACGTTACGCATAAGTACTGTATCGATATTTTAATTCTGCTTACAGCTTAATCAGCTTCATTTGCTTTTATAATATTATAAAACAACTTATCAGTTATAAACTTCGGCTTAGGCAACTAAAAATGTTAGTTGGGGAGGAACTGAACCAAGAATACCAAGAAAAAAGCCAAAGTTTAATCGTGAACCATGTTTCTCCCCCGTCAACTAAATCCGTCCTTTTCAGGACGACCAACTCAATTTGCAAACTAAAGAGTTTCGTTCGGTTCAATTCTTCTCCTGTACTGTTTGAAATTTCCACTACCCGGCTGAACATGGCATTGCATTAAACGCCGCGCCCCGGAGTAAATGGCAAAGCGCGTTGAACAACCAATGAACCAACAGATCCATAACTATCTTCTACGCGTACTCTCAACCCTCGTAGAAAATAGATCCGGGGCCGTATCAAGATAATTAAGAGCCACCAAATGTTATCTAAAGAGTTTACAATGGAATTTTCTTTCATATTTACTTCCTAATGCTGGCAATAATAGACTTTGAAATCCCAAACAGATCACAACCATCTACAACGCAATAAGGATAATGATCTCCAGGTGGTCGATCATATCAACAGGAGGTGCTCTTATGGTGCATTCTCGCTCCACCATCTCGGAAGGCAAACAGTTCCAGTATAGATCTATGCGCCGCAGCGCCACGCCGCCGCCGCTGACGATTTCACTGCGCCGCCGCCGCTGTATTTTTTGCCCGCGCCACCGGGCAATTTGAGGCACGCCGATGAAATTTTTCACCGCGTTTGCATCCCTTCAGTTATGTTCATTAGCTCTTTAAAAATCTGCTTTTATTACAAATGCTAAAATCTCGATGCGATGTGCCATCCAGAGGGGTGCGTGTGAGACGGTGATCAGCTTTGTCGTTTCGTTCTAGCAACTCCAGTGTACAATTTCGTGTTTCGACTTTCAGCAATTTCGCTAGTGAGTTTCAATTCAAATATAATAAAATGTCCACATTAAAGGTCCAGAACATTTCCATCGAGAGTGTACATATTGATACCACAAATAATGGTAATCAAACTGGTGATGTGTGGAAAAAATTTAGTGCACTAAAATACGTCAAAAATGGTTTTACACGTCATCTGCTTCCTGACAAAGTGTTTTGCAATGCATGTCTAATCGAAGCAAAACAAAGGCTGGTTTTAATTTGCACGAAGACGGGGATCGAAACGATCCTGCTATCAATAGGTCGTTAACATTCGGCAAGTAAGTTTTAAAGATAATGAAATTGATGAATTTTTCTTACAATCTCTCTGGTACAGAAGGTAACGTCAGACTGCATGCCTATGTGTACTTGTGTGTGTGTGTGTGTGTGTGTGTGTGTGTGTGTGTGTGTGTGTGTGTTTTTTTTTTTTTTTTTTTTTTTTTGCATATTAACAAACTGTTGTCGGCTCGACAAACATTTTTAGCCCGGGTGTTGAAAGGTGATAGCTCTGTTGAGATCCAGTGACCCATTTCAGAATGCCTGGTCACTCACGTCCATTCCGAGGTCACTTTCACTTACAACAAGCCCCGCATAAACACAATACTTATAGCAATTGGATATTTGTACTATATTTATACTTCCATTATCGCTACATGTTCTGTTACAATCATGGCACGTATTTAGTAGTATGTATTTTGTATTTGTTTATAATTGCTTAGATCTCACCAGTAATGTTTGATGTTTCCTTGCTGATCCTGCTCCTTTTGTTCCACTTTTCGTATTTTTTTTCGTATCTTCCGCTGTTATGAGAATATTTGTATTTAGTTCGATCCTGCATCAACTTATTAGTAGTTTTTTTAACTTCTTTTTTTATCAAGTATGTCAAAACAGGATATTAGATATTGTCTTCAAAATTGGGTTGAAGTAAATTATTTGTTGCTTTGCAAAACCAGCTCTCCTCGATGTCCTAGATCTCGGCCAAGACCAGCTGGACCCGCAGCTGCTGCAGTCGGCACTCGTCCACATCAAGCTGGCCGTCGCCGACGTGTCGGATATCTGCGTCTAATACACTCTTCTTACACCGATTCATTTACAAACTAAGCCTGCACACCGAATCAAAATTCACTTTGGCAAGGTTTTGGTATTTTGTTCTAAAATCTAGTTCTAGATATTGGCACTTTATTTCTGCTCAGATTTTCCGTCGTCAATATTCTTCCTCAAACGTAGCAATTGCCAGCTCAGGTTCGATGCAAGCAGCAGTAGCTATCACGCCGTTCATTTTGAACGACCAGACAGCAGACTCCATAAAAAAATTAAAGTATCATAGAAGACAAAAATGTTATTAATACAAATTCTCCAACTTGAATGCTGTACATGGCATTTTAAGAGACATTAAAATTACTTGACCATGTAAAAAGCGGCTACAGTAAGTCAATACGAGTACATAATATGCGTATGTACAAAACATATCTGACATCCACTGGATTGTTACTGAAAAAATATAATTAAAGGGTGTCCACGATGAAATTGCCACACACCAAATTGATTCGCAAAATTCGAGTTTTCATCCGATTGCCATCAAATTTTCAGGGATTGAGAAATAACTATTAAACTTCATTTTATCATTTTTACTCGTATTTTACTTACAGTCCATACGCAAAATGCCTGCACCTTGGCCTTAACCCCGGCCATAAGATTCTGCACAACCTGTGAATCAACCGTTTTTTGCATGTAAACCCATACTTTCTTCAGTTCCTCGACCGTCTTCACTACCTTAGGTCGTTTAAGAAGGTGCTGCTTCATAATCGCCCAGTACTTCTCGATGGGGCGGAGCTCCGGAGTGTTGGGAGGGTTGAACATTTTCGGCACGAAATTGACCTTATTGTCCGCATACCACTTCAGCACGTCCTTGGAGTAGTGGCATGAGGCCAAATCCGGCCAGAAGATTGTTGGGACGTTGTGGGCCTTCAGGAGAGGAAGCAGCCGCTTCTGGAGGCACTCTTTTATGTACACCTGTCCGTTCATCGTGTCCTGCGTCACGAAAGGTGCACTCCGCTTCCCGCACGGGCAGATGGCTTGCCAAACCAGGGAATTTCTTCGGCAAATTTGTACATCTTCTGAGTGCGGATAGCCTCCGAATCAGTTGAACTTATCCTTGGCCGGGGAAACCAGGTTGCCAGGGATCTGTTTGAAATCGACCTTCAAGATATGTTTCGTCGTCCATGATGCAGCATTCAACTTTCGTCAGCATGTTGAGGTACAACTCCCTCGGACGGGTTTTGACGGACTTGTTCTGCTTCTCGTCGCGATTAGGGGCCTTTTCTACCCAGAACGTGCGAGAGGTCCCAGCCTTTGTTTATTCTCCTTCTTGACAAAACGTCTTCGACATAGGAAAAGCTCTTTAGCGAGCATCCTGAACGGAGAGCGTTCGACGCTCCAGGTTGAGAGCCTTGACTACAAATATGAGATTTTCAAAGTTGTACTTAATAATTTTTTCCTCACTTCTGGTCTTCCGATCGGTGGTTAACCGTTCCTCGAACCGCTTAATCACTCGCGACACCGTGGAGTTCGCGATTCCCAAAGTTTTAGCGATGGAACGATGCGAGAGATCCTTGTTCTCGTGATGAATGCGCAAGATTTTATCACGCACGAGCTGTTCTTTCGACTCCATTTCCGTGAGTTTTGATCACAGGAATTTAAAACTTGCAGGATGTAAATAATGCACTATGAACTAAATCCACCCAAATTTTCATTAAATTCTACCCAACGGTTAAAAAATTAGAGCAATTTCAAAGTGTGGCAATTTCATCGTGGACACCCTTTACGTTTACAAAAACTATAACTTAATCTTATAAACCCACGATTTCTGATTATGAAGCAAACAAGTAAAGTTTGGGCTACAAACCTACTTATGGAACAAAACGATCTACAACCAATAACTCTGAATAAATAGTTCACCCTGCCTGTAATCAGTACTATACAGTTTTTGTGTTAGAATGTGCAATGATCATATTTTCATAATAGTTTGCAAACCTGTAAACCAAGATAAAAGAAAGAAAGAATAAAACCCTATAAACTATGATGAAAATTAAAAAGAAAGAAGTATCAGGTGAAAACCATAATTGCATTGAAATAATGTATCGCCTCTTGTCCCCAAATAAGTAATTGATATGCCTTTTGTTTGGAAACTTCACCAAAATAAATCTTGATGAGCTCTCTAGGACGTCGAGACCAGTTGAACGTGCATGATAAAATTATGCCGCAAAGAATGCGACAAGCAGAGTGGCACTCGACACTGAAGGAGCCTGTAATTTAAAGGGTGTCCACGATGAAATTGCCACACACAAAATTGATTCGCAAAATTCGAGTTTTCATCCGATTGCCATCAAATTTTCAGGGATTGAGAAATAACTATTAAACTTCATTTTACCATTTTACTCGTATTTTATTTACAGTCCATACGCAAATGCCCGCACCTTGGCCTTAACCCCGGCCATAAGATTCTGCACAACCTGTGAATCAACCGTTTTTTGCATGTAAACCCATACTTTCTTCAGTTCCTCGACTGTCTTCACTACCTTAGGTCGTTTAAGAAGGTGCTGCTTCATAATCGCCCAGTACTTCTCGATGGGGCGGAGCTCCGGAGTGTTGGGAGGGTTGAACATTTTCGGCACGAAATTGACCTTATTGTCCGCATACCACTTCAGCACGTCCTTGGAGTAGTGGCATGAGGCCAAATCCGGCCAGAAGATTGTTGGGACGTTGTGGGCCTTCAGGAGAGGAAGCAGCCGCTTCTGAGGCACTCTTTTATGTACACCTGTCCGTTCATCGTGTCCTGGGTCACGAAAGGTGCACTCCGCTTCCCGCACGTGCAGATGGCTTGCCAAACCAGGAATTTCTTCGCAAATTTGGACATCTTCTGAGTGCGGACATGCTCCGGAACGCTGAACTTATCCTTGGCCGTGAAAAACAGGTTGCCGGGGATCTGTTTGAAGTCGGCCTTCACATATGTTTCGTCGTCCATGATGCAGCATTCAACTTTCGTCAGCATGTTGAGGTACAACTTCCTGGCACGGGTTTTGGCGGACTTGTTCTGCTTCTCGTCGCGATTAGGGGCCTTTTGTACCTTGAACGTTCGAAGCCCAGCCTTAGTTTTGGCCTTCTGGACAAAACTTCGGCTTAGGTGCAGCTTCTTAGCTACATCCCGAACGGAGGCGTTCGGATTTCGGTTGAAGGCCCCAACTACGCGGTTGTGATTTTTGGTGTTGTACGGAATACTTTTTCCTTCACTTCTGGGCTTCCGATCGGTGGTCAACCGTTCCTCGAACCGCTTAATCACTCGCGACACCGTGGAATTCGCGATTCCCAACGTTTTAGCGATGGAACGATGCGAGAGATCCTTGTTCTCGTGATGAATGCGCAAGATTTTATCACGCACGAGCTGTTCTTTCGACTCCATTTCCGCGAGTTTTGATCACAGGACTTTAAAACTTGCAGGATGTAAATAATGCACTATGAACTAAATCCACCCAAATTTTCATTAAATTCTACCCAACGGTTAAAAAGTTAGAGCAATTTCATAGTGTGGCAATTTCATCGTGGACACCCTTTAACCTTGTGGGAGGACACCCCTGCCCCCCCCCCCCCCGCCAAAGACCCTAAAAATTTACCCCTACGGGACCCAAACCTAATTGGGTTCCAAACAAAAAAAGATACTCACCCCAATCCACTTTAACAAAAATAGAAAAAAAAACAAGCCACCAACCTTACTTAAACAAAAAAAACGGAACAAAAAAGACCACAAAAAACTTTTCACCTCTAGATTTTTCACTACTTATCGCACCACTGCACAAAACCACCGCACAACAAGGGATGCCAGATCCCGCATACAAGGCAGGGGGATCAGCGGTGTGAGCACACAGTCATATATAAATTACTACTAGAAAACCAGGCTTGACCTACAGAAAGAGACTGCAGCTGAAACCTCCTTTAAGAAGTCAAACTACTAATGGCATTAACTCGATAAATTCTATAAATAGAGATTGGACTCAGCTTCATGAAAGTGGTGAAAGAACAAATCTTGCACCCACATAATCTCTTCATAATAATATAATTGAAAGTAAAAAGGAGTAAAATGGAAAGAGCTCACCCAAATTTCAAAGACGTCCGCCTCCCGCATCGTAACCACAGTGATGATTATCTATAGTCGTGACTAAAGATGATCCCGGTGGACTTCCTCTTTTGATATTGGAAGCAATCGACAAATTTCACTATACATCCTGGGGCCACATCGTTGCTGGTGGAATATCAAATGAATTGCTCACGAACAAAACAACAATCATCACATCTTGGGCTATTGCCATTTTCGAACTCAAAAGTGTTATAGAAAACTCGCAGTTTTCAACGATTTTAAAAGAAAATTATAACCAAACATTTCAGCGCGAAGCAAAACGTGACAGCAAAAGAAAAAACCAACCACCTTCGAGCCACAAAAAGGTCTTTGATATTGAGTACTCCTTTAATATCAATGTTTGACTCTTGATTTTCCTTTATTTGCCCAAATAGGACAGAACCCAAACCGCGCCGCCAGCTCCACAATACAGTAGTTTTGTCTGATCTCAGTTTCCAACTCTCCCCTTTCAGCTGGTCTCCCCTACAAGGTCTACTCCGGTCACGATTCGGTCCTGGCGGAGAAGCGAAAACAACGCCGGATACGAACCACCTTCACGTCGGCCCAGCTCAAGGAACTGGAACGGGCCTTCCAGGAGACGCACTATCCCGATATCTACACCCGCGAGGAAATCGCCATGAAGATTGACCTCACCGAGGCGAGGGTTCAGGTAAGTCCTCCCGGAATCCATCATTGACGAGCGCACCGGGTAATCCATTTGCTTCATCCCGTTTTCCTTCCCACCCACCGTTCCCAAGCAAAGCAAGTCGGTCTTGATTGATTAAATTCGCCTCACCCAGTTGACTACGGTTTTTTTTTCCTGTCCTTTCGTTATCTTGGATAACACTGAGAGGGAGTGAAAAAAATCCCATCTGTCTGAGCACGCACTCGGCGACGGCGACGTCCTCTGAAGAAGGATGCCACAGCGATGCGTGCACGACGAGAAAAACACACATAAAAATCCATTATTTATGACACGTGCCCTATTCAATATTTCACAACCATGGCACCTCGTTTGCAGGTCCTTCTTCTTCCTGTTTTTTTTGTTCTTCTCTTTTTTCGTGGGATCCCATCTGCGGTAAAAGGGTGTCATGGACACGGACCATATGAGTTGCAATGCTGAGTATGAGCGACTGTGTTTGTGTCCTTTGCTTCCAATCGTCTAGGTTACGACGAAAAATGGCACATCCTCTTGATTACCCGGTTGTTTTCGGGGCAATCTGTGTTTGGTCCATAAAAAAGCAGTATATAGGGGTTATAAATTTGTCACTCTCTTTCGGGTGTCCTTCGGCGGATAGGATGTATTCCGGAGAATGATGATGGGGGACCCAGTTTCATTTTTACCTTGGCAATCACGAAAGGTGCTTTTGAGCGTCGTCTTTTTTGATGAGTAGGGTTATAAAAATCATATGAAATTACAAAATCAAAAGGTCAATTGCTGCTCTTGGAATCCCGTGACAAAGAATCCATCAATCTGTTATCCCACTGACCTGTTGACAGACTTATCCCTCCTCACTTAACGGCATAATCGCCCACCATCCGTTCACACGGTTCTCATCTATCAAACGGTGCTACTTCCTGAAGGCTCATGAATCGATTAGCAACACTTGTTTCACAGAAAACACTCCCTTTTTCAGCCGGTACCAAAAGTGCCACACGACACAGAGAGTCCATATCGAATTGCAATCGGATACACTTGTCCAGAGACACTCGAGTAGGTTGATCGTAGCGTGCCATGGTGTGACACATTGACATCATAATAATCTCATCGCTCACTTCCCTTTGGTTCGGGGGAGAGTGGGAAAAAATGATTCGCATAGGGGATGAACGATAAGATCTATGGGCTTTTCCGGAGCGCAAAAACTTCAAGTGGGTCCTTGGTCGTGGGAAAGGAGGAAAACTATATTCGGGTGATGCGTTACGGGTATGCGACGAGAAGTCGGAACAAAGTATCCAATTTGTTGCGGTGAAATATTACTTCGCAAAGAGGCAGGAAAGTTGCTCGTAATCAATCATTTTTTGTGAGCTTCATTCGGGGAAGAAGAATGGTCGTTCTTCAGGGATGGCAAATTTCGGGAAAATAGGAGACGTTTTGTTCCAGCGGGGAACACTCAGAATTGTGAGAGTGATTATTTGGAGCTGGATATTTTTCTTTTTCACGTTCTTACTCCCAAACAATCAATGAATCAAGTCTATTTGAACGAGCATCCGGGTCGGAGTGACAGCATGACGTCCATCTAGTGCTCCATTTTCTCTGCCGATGTTAATGGTGATGACATAAAGACACGTTGTCGCAAGTGCCAAAGACCAAGTGAAACGCAGCAGTCGCTCACAACCGATTCCCTTACAGTTCAATCAATTATTCATTTCATTAGGAAATGAATTTTGATTTCTGCTGCCCAGCTACCGTCGGGGTTCAAACTCACCAGTGACTGACTGGTCTTCTGCCCGGGGGATGGATAGGCGAATGAAAGCCAAACGCAAAGCGGTACACATTTTCGTCCTAAAGCAACAGCAATGCGGGAGAAAAAAAAGGCTTTCTTCGAGGCTGGCAACTTTAAGGCACACTTTAATGCCCCCTCGACAAGAGTTTTTCTTCCGGCTGCTGCATCGCAGTGAGCTATGCGCGATGTGAGGGCGGCTGTCTGTCGTACGCTAAGAAGAAGGAGACCGTAGAAGAAAGAATAAAAATGGCAAAACAACAACAAAGTATCCGCAGCGCATTGCTGAGGGTGCACCCGCCCCGTCAGGACGTTTTCCGTGATGAATTAAATTGTTTCAATGTTCTGACATTCTCTGGCGGTGGCGATGGCGGTATGGAAAGTGGCCGGATCCAACTTCGGTTACGCCGTTCGTCTTCTCAATGGTGAGTGGTTAAATTTGTGCAGAAAGTTATAGTCAAGTTAGTTTTCGAATCAAGGGGGATGGTGGAGCTACTTTGGTCATTCGGATAGTGACTTTAAGTGAACCTAAATATTTTTGGATTCACTTGAAACTTATTGAATAAAAGAATGTGGTGCAACTCACTGTTGACTGTAATTCTTCACAGATAATGAATTATTCCTTGAACTTTGTTTGATGACAAATGCTTTTGAACGATTTGTTTTGTTCAGGTCACAGAGTCGCTTTAAACAGTGTTCAGGAATATATCGCTAAACAATTGTGGCCAAAAGCTCTGACGAAACTAGCGATTTAAAATTAGCTCATTACTTTAGACTACCATTGGTCTCAAGTGCTTCATAGAGTACCTAATTCTTTCGCTTTACGATACTAGCATCTTTGTTTATGTTTTGATTAGCTGTGTAATTTTGACAGAATATTTCAGGGGTTATTCGTTGGGAGTTAAGTTTCGTGGGGTGATTCATTCAGTTTGGGATCGACCTTGGGACCGATGCGCTTGTATTTCCTTAGCCGATAAATATATAGAGTCCCTGTTATTATGTTCCAAATTACGAATTACAAAAAATTTACACTTGAATATGACAGATGGAGATTTTTTACACATTCCTGCTACTAGAGCCAAGGAAACAAGCCAAGAAAAATACATTAGACAAACAAAAATCGGCCGAACAACAACATCTTACATCATTTTCGAACTGTTCAATTTATTTTTAAAACCAAACAGAACACAGTCTTAATGTTAGGGATAAATCTTTGCTTTATGGAAGTTGTTTAAAAACCAAACTTGCTGAACGTTTTCATAAAAAAAATGGACAAAAATTGCCGATTTTTCATGGGTTTCCCTTCACCCGCACTGACAAAACTACCCATGCAGCATCAATTATAGTAACCCATGAGTCAGCAGAAAAGATTTGACAGCTCTATCAGTCGAACTCTAACCGTGATGGCCAAAACAGTGAAGCAACCCCGTTCAGAAGTGTGCGCGTTCAAAGAACGGCATCCCGCCGCGTCGAAAACGGACTTTGTGGACGCCGGATACGCCCGTTCCGGCATCTACAACATCTTGGCACTATTAGACAACAATCAGAGCTTCGAAAGAAAGCCCGGTTCCGGACGACCGACGACCCTGAGCGACAAGAAGCTCCAAAAGATGCTGAAGAGGAAGACCGAGGGAAAGGTGGCTACATCGCTGCGTGCGCTTGGCCGGGAGGTCGGTTCAACCAGCCAAACAGTGAAAAAGTACCTGGCGAACATGAACATACATGTCACTGGTTTCGGAGCTGCAGGCAATGACGCAGCGGCAGCGGCTGAATAAGATGGTCAACTCGATTTTCCCGGCGAATCGCGACGTGGTGGTGGTGATGGACGACGAGACCTAACTCACCCTGGATGGCAACGACTGGCAGAGCACTTCGTATTTTACTTCCTCCACGAAGGAAGTGAGCTCCGAGGTGAAGTTCATTTCACACACCAAGTTTCCCAAGAAGGTGCTGCTGTGGCTGACAATCAGCGAGAAGGGGATGTCAAAGCCGCTCTTCTTTCGCTCCGGACTGGCCGTGAACGGGAAAATTTATGGTACGAAATGCCTGCCAGAAGTTGCGTCGTTCATCAAGAAATACCATAAGGGTAAAGCGCGGTATTCTGGCCGGATCTGGCGTCGGCCCACTACTCGAAGCGATCGTTGGAGGAGATGGAGCGGCTGAATATCGAAGTGGTACCCAAGTTGGCGAATCCGCCCAACGTCCCCCAGCTGCGTCCCATCGAGAATTTCTGGGCCAACCTGAAGAGTAAGAGCTACTTCAACAATTTTGTCGCGAAAACTGAGGAGGATCCATCTATCTATGTATATAAAAATGGATTTCTGTCTATCTGTCTGTCTGTCTGTCTGTCTGAACCTCATAGGCTCGAAAACGACTGAATCGATCAGCGTGGAATTTTGCATGGATAAGTTTTTATTGCCGGGAAAGGTTCTTATGATGGTTTGAAACCCCTCCCTTCTCTGTAAAGGGGGGCTCCCATACAAATGAAGCACAAATTTCTGCATAAATCGAGAACAAATTAAGCAAAGGAACCCAAATTTAGCATGCAGAAGTTTGTGGAGGCAAGAAATGTTTCTATGGTAGTTTGAGACCCCTCCCTTTTCTTGAAAGGGAGGCTCCCATACAAATGAAACAGAAGTTTCTGCATATCTCAAAAACTAATCAAGCAAATGGAACCAAATTTGGCATGTGGGGTTTTCTGGAGGAAAAAATGTGTCTATGGTGGTTTAAGACCCCTCCCCTTGCCTAGAAGGGGTGTTGTCATACTAAAGAAACTGAAATTTCTTCATAACTGTAGATCTAATAAAGAAAATGGAACCAAATGTGGCATGTGGTGATTTTAAAGGCAATAAATGTTTCTACGGTAGTTCCTCCTCTCTCTCTGGTAGGGGGGGGGGGGTGCTCTCATACAAATGAAACACAAGTTTCTGCATAATTCGAGAACTAATCAAGTAAATGGAACCAAATTTGGCATGTGGAGGTTTTTGGAGGAGAGAAATGTTTCTATGGAAGTTTGGGACTCCTCCCCTATATGGGAGGGGGCGGGAGGAGGGTTTCCATACAAATGCCACACAAATTTCTGCATAACTCGACAACTAATCAAGTAAATGGAACCACATTTTGCAGGTGGAGGTTTTTGAAGGCAAGAAATGTTTCTAAGTTGACTCGAGCCCCTCCCTTCTCTGAAAGGAGGGCTCATATAAAAATGAAACACAAATTTCTGAATAACTCGAGAACTTATCAAGTTAATGGAACCAAATTTGGTTTTCGAAGGCAAGAACTGTTTCTTTTGTGGTTTGAGACTCCTCCGCTCACTGAAAGAGGGGTCTCTCATACAAATAAAACACGAATTTCTGCATAACTCGAGGACAAATCAAGCAAATACAACCAAATTTGGCATGTTGAGGTTTTTTTTAGCATAACTCGAGAACCAATGAAGCAAATGCAACCAAATTTGGCATGTTGAGGTTTTTGGAGGCAAGAAATGTTTCTATGGCAGTTCAATACCCCTCCCCATTTTGAAGGCTTAAATGATTACCTTCCATGGGAAATTTATCAGAAGCAATTATTTGTCTTAGCTTTTTTTATCACCATCCGAAAAACGTCCATTTTTTTTAATGCAAACGTTAATGAAATACAATTGGAAACATAGGCGAAACTATAATTTTGATGTGGTCTTTAGGGAGTGTAAAAACAGTGGTTACACATCGCTAGAACCATTCTGTGCCTTTGGCAGTGTTTGAGCGCGATCAGATATAGACATTTTTGCCAGTGAAGGTGGCGAACTTGTCCCTGCCTTCACCTACCCCGCAGTGGGATGTTTGGCAAAGATGTCTATGTCTGCTTCGAAATACTGCCAAAACAAAGCCCTACGCTCAATTTCAAACTACTTCTATTCAATTTTCATAACCTGCCGAGCTCTATCGGACCTATCGATACTTTCTCTTCACATCTTTGGTTCTAGCAGAAACTGCGATTCACTGCTGGGATCCCAGGGTGTTGAGAAGATATTTCCAATTTTCAAAAACATTATAATTTAAATTGGCGCACTGTACGCAATAAAAACATAATTAATTAGTAGTATAATTTTGATGTTTATTTTCTTATCACAACTAATGTTATAGTTTGTAATAGATTTTGCTCAGTTTCACCCTATATACTCTACAGGGTACACCCAAAAGTTTTTGGCTCAGGAAGTACCAGCACATCAGTCCTAAGCTTAACAATCAGCGGTACAGCAATGAAGCAAATAGCTATGTTTTCCATCGAGCTGTGTGCAACCTGTCGCTCGCACACACTTGTATGGCTTTGTATATTTAATAGAACGCTTTGTGGATGAAGAAAGCCACCTTGAAGAGAGGGAGATTGGAGTTCGATGATGAGGAAAAAACGGAGAAGACATGACGGTGAAATTCCAACAATAGCCAATCTTACAACAATTTCAAGATACGATTGCAAAAACTCCAATTGCATATTTTGTACACCAACGTTCACATTTTTTTTTTATTCCTCTTAAAGTTTCATGACAATCGGTCCAGTGACTTATTTTTGACGAGTAGTTCTAAGTGATTCAATTTTACCGTGAACACCCTTTGCAGAAGAGAGCACTGATAAAGTCTAGGGGTGAGACAGCTCTACTCTGAGTTGTTTAGATACACCGAACAACTCGGAGGTAACTCAATATAGCTTAAAATTTAATCATTCTTCATCGGTTCTTATCGGTTGCCAGGGTTTCAACAAGTTTGACTTCCAATTTGTTTGGAAAAATAGTGGACATTCCGCTAATGTCAATAGAAAATGGAACAATAACGAGCTCTATTCCACGACTATCAGGGTTCTAGGAATATTAAATATGTGATAAGAACGACTTTACTGAAGTCCAATGATCAGGTATGATAACGATATATACAGATTGTTAATTTGCTAAACATCAATTCTAACAAACCCTTACACGAATAGAAGTTAAAACAATACTAAATTTTACGAGCATTTAAGATATGTAGTTTGAGCGAATATAGGTTATTTTAAAAATCAGAGTTAAATAGAGAAAATAAAAAAAACATTGAAAATTGCTTGCGTCCAATTGTGCACACACGAGAGCTCATGTACTAGCGTGCGGTTTGTTTGACAGCGGTTGTGCAAAAACAGAGAGAAACAAATGACAGTGCTCGCTTTCTGAGCAACGTGAGTTACTCGAGATACCTCATAAGCTACTCTAAAATAGCTCGCGATAATGAGCTGTCTTGCCCCTTGGGTGAATTAATGCAAAGTTTCTTCATGCATATACTGGTCGAATGTAGGTTGAATCTAGAGCAAATTTTCAATAGGTCGTAAGTAACAATGTATACAAAAATGACGTTTTTTCACGGAAGCTTGGGTACTCCTCAATATGAATTATACACCACATAATATAAATTGCAACGAATTGCTGCTATATATTATTTAATAAATTTGGCTTAAGCCACAAACTTCTCCATAACGGACTTTTGTCGCATTCGTCGCTTTGTCTGTTTGACTTAAGTGCTTTTCTATGCTCCACACCGACCTATTCAGCCGATTAATATTGGCGTAAGCAACATGACAGGTGATTGCATGTTGAAACGGACTTGACGAATGCGACATATTATTTTGCGATACTACGTAGCGCACCCGGCGAATGTAAAGTGATAATATTCCGAACGACTTATAATGTGGTCGTATTTTCCGTAGCTGAAGTTAAAAGACTTTTAATTGAATTTATCGAATGAATCGGTTTGAAATTCAACTAAATTGATTTTTTATAGATGTAAATCTAAACCTTGCTTAAATTTGTTGGTTCCACATATTTGCTTCAAATATTATACCGTGGTTCAAAAATAGGAATTGAAACTAATTTCCAAAACTTCTACATTGATTTTCATGATGGTAGCAATATGTTACTTACGACTCATTGAAAATTTGCTCTAGGAATATAAAATCCAACACGTTCGCAAAACATCTCGGCGTATATCGTGTAAGCTTCAGATAAAATAGTAATCAGGGAAATTTTTTTTAAATCTTCGTTAAAACCAAACCCGGCAACCAACTCTATTGCTTCCTACTATCCCGGGGCCTACTAGCACTTTTGCTGCCAAAGCCACAACGGCATGTTGCAAAACCGTCCGTCACCTATTTTGACAGAAACGGAGCGCTGTGGTGGTGTTGGCGGCGGGAGGCGAAGTGAGGTTAAACGAGACGATTTTCCTATCCCTGGCTGATTAGCTTCTGAAAACTCGCGCCGAAGCTGAACAATAAACAACATATGAAGGGAATTTCGTCCCTTCCATGAACGGCACCGGCACAAGGGTGATCCGTGTAAATTGAATTGAATGGAGTGTAATGGCTCAACGGTACTTCGCTCTTAATCGCCGAATAATACAGTGTGCCGCACCCCTCGATTTGCTTCCCTCCGTCAGGTTCATTTGCGAGGCAGGAAAGGAACAGGTTTTCTATAGATTGAGTCGTTAAGGCTTCGGCCTCGGGGTGGAGAAAATCACTTTCCCGGCTGCTGGTTGATAGTTTCCGATGTTTATTCAATTAACTTTACACCGCCAGAAGCGAGTGAGTGCCTCTCGGGTGGATGGATATAATCTTGTCGGCAGCAAGGGCGAGGGTGACGCCGAGAAGATGAGCCTATTTAATACTTTTGCAAAAAAAAACTCGGCCTGGTGCGAAAGATCATTAGATGGATGTTTTTTATTCATTGCCGGTCATGTTTACAAGCAGACTTTCGGACGATTAATGACAACAAGCAAGGTGTTGACAATAGGGGAGGGTTAGAATTGCGTTTAATGTTTTTGTTTGACATCTGACACCACATATGGTGCGTAAAAATGTTTACGGGTGTCATAAATGCATTTTATCTTTCGAAAGATTAACGCAGAAATTTCGACTAAAATATAGCCACCCATCCTAACGCAGAAAAACTTCCAAATCCTTCCCACGCTTTATAATTCAGGGAATGGAAATCAGCCCGAAAATTGAATTGAAATTCCAATTCAATTATGCCACATTATATCAGCCAGTCCAAATTGACTTCCACGGCCAGAGTTGTGAGTGTGTGTGTGTGTCTCCCAAGAGCGCAGCCATTAATCAATACGCATTATTGTTTGTCAACAATCTAGTGTGCCATGCGGAAGGTGAAATTCGAACGAGGCGACACCTGCCTACTAGGATTGGCATCAGTCGAAGCGATGCCGTCCTGGGAAAAGGTGGTGAAGGGCGACGAGCTGCCGCGGATGAGTTATGATTCGTTGATGCGAATCGATTATTGATATTAAAATTTTCGGTGCACTCTGTTTTGTAGATCCGAGTCCGCGATTGCTGATGTTGCGGGCCGGCTGCTCTCGCTGTGGCACCTGATCCAATATATTTCCATTTGCAAAATGAAATTGGAATTTCCGGGAAAACAATTCAGCAGTTTTTTTTTTTTGGGTCTTTGGATGGTTGGAATTTTGGGGATCGACCCGTTGAAAAGTGCATTCGCCATTTTCGGGGCGGGGGTGTCGAGCATGTTGAAATGTAGGCTGGTCACTAGTTGCATTGTAGTCCAAGTGGAAATGGGATTCAAATGATGGCGGCGAGTCAATCATATTCGTTCGCTCACTCTGGTTGGGTAATCATTATTTACGGTCGTATAGTTTGGTTTTGCGGACGCGAAGAGTGTCACTTTTGATTGAAAAGTTTGCATAATTGTTCTGCTGTGAATATTTTAAAACAAATCAATGTTTATTTGCGGCTCGCACTAGGTTAGCGAGCTCGGTTTCCCGTGGGTAACATATTGTCAGTGGTGAGGAGTGTTAATGAAAATAAATCAATACTCGATTCACAACTGATTGCTGGAAACCGTTCTACATCCTTTGGAAAGTTTACAGATAAAACACTGGTAGAAAGTTTTAAATTTTGAAATTTTAAATTTTAAACAAAATCCGTTTCATTAAACGCACTGACAGTTTGATATACAACCGCCTACTGTGTCGTCGTCGTCGTCGTCGTCGTAAAACCCGAGGGATTTTAGTAAATTGAATTTCACGTTTGTCTCCGCACGGAACCCATCCAGCAGTCGGACGGTGCCAATTTTCTAATCCTAGCTTCAAACTATAAATTGAACGAGCTATCAATTTCCACATCGCCGTTCGTCTGGGAGGATGCAGAATGCAGTTGCATTCTGGCTCGGGAGTATGTGTTTGTGTATGATTGTCACCGTACGTCGTCTCATCAGCCTGGTCTTGGATTCGAAACGCGTGCAATGTCACGTGACAACCAAACGATCCAAACACCTGTCACAAAACGATGAAACATGCGACATTGAGGGGATTGGAAGAGATTGCCGTGCTTAGTTGTTAGATTAGTATCGTTTGCTGTTCAGTTTGAAATTGAGACACTATAAAGGCTGACTAAAAGTTAATTAGTACGCACAAAGAGTGATTCAATAAGTTTAAAAAAAAACCATTAATGGTTGCTTTATACTACTTTTATTAAAACTTCATAGTAACAGCATTAGATGGTTACATTTCTCCAGTTCGAACGAAATCTTTTGACATTTGACTCGGACCGTACTGCTCTGCGATCCACGGAAGATGGAGCCCATCAGCACCCGCACAGTGGAAACGGACACGGAATCAGCGCATTTCAGCGCTTCGTTTAAGTCGCTGCATTAGAATTGCCCAGTATTTTTCGATTGGTCGAAATTCCGGGCAATGCTGAGGATTCATCAGCTTGGGGACAAAATCGATCTTGTTGGCAGCATACCACTCCAGAACCACCATGGAGTAGTGGCAGCAGGCTAAATTGGGCCAAAAGATGACTTAGCCCCTATGCTTCCGGATGAACGGCAATATACGCTTTTTCAGGCATTCTTCGATGTAAACTTGGAATGTCATCGTTGAGGATGTGACGCATGGTTCCGTTTTCAGACCACAACTGTAAATACAGACCACAACTGCAAAGATTTTGGATTCCCATCACTAGAGGCGTGCTAACGTTTGCATTTAGGGAAATGGACAAAAATTGCCGATTTATCATGGGTTTACCTTCACCCGCACTGACAAAACTACCCATGCAGCATCAATCATAGTAGCCCATGAGTGAGCAGACAAAATTTGACAGCTCTATCAGTCGAACTCTAACCGTGATGGCAAAATAGTGAAGCAACAGACATCGTTCGACCGCGTTGAAAACAGACATCGTGCGGCACTTTGTGGACGCCGGATACGCCCGTTCCGGCATCTACAACATCTTGGCACTATTAGACAACAATCAGAGCATCGAAAGAAAGTCCGGTTCCGGACGACCGACGACCCTGATCGACAAGAAGCTCCAAAGGATGCTGAAGAGGAAGATCGAGGGAAAAGTGGCTACATCGCTACGTGCGCTTGGCCGGTCGGTTCAAACATATTTTGAAATTGAAATGGGATCATGGGATCCTAGTAGTGGAAGTTTTGGTCCAAATAAGTATGCAAGTACCTCGATTTTACATCATGTGGGCTCTGGAAACCTTTAAATGCGTTTATCTCCGTAAGTAAGCTGAAACAAATCCGACCACTAGGGTCGCTGTAAGAATCAAAAATGTGTGTTCCAATACTAAATGGGCCACACCCTATTTATTCTTAACTTTTTTTTATGAAAGACGAAGCAATAAGCTGTTTTCCGATTAGTTTTTAAGCCAACAATGTATATGAAAATAAACCGTGCATATTAGTCAAAGCATCAACTAAGGACGAAAAACCAACTCTTAACTAAATTTTCTCAGAAAACCAAGAAGAATTTTTTATTTACGTACACGGTTTTGGCGTATGTTTGACATGAGCGAGGCATTTAAACTATTATAATTTGAGTTGAAAGTTCCGTCCCGGCCAACTCTTTTCCTATTGGATGAGAGATAAGGGCAATAGATGACCTATCGATCTATCGATCATGGAGACATCTATCTATTTACAGTTACGTTTTATGACGCATCAGATAGTCAGAATTGACGGTTAGGATTGTCTAATACTTCATTTTTTTTCTTGTTGCAAGATATGCATGACAACCGAATTTCTTTGCTTGTAAATGTAATGCTCGAACATTAAAGATCAAAACTGGCATAAATCAGAGTACAGAGTGTCCACGGACCAATCGAGAAATATTGGGCAATTGTTAAGCGAAAGCTGAAAAATACTGGAAAAGTGACTCGGGATGCTGCAGATATAAAAAGATGGTAGAATAAAATATCGTACTTGTTTTTTACTTTACTTTTGACTTGGTTAATATGCATCTACTTTAATGCGATAATATTATTCTTTTATTGCTGGGTATGGACTGATTTTCTTTAAAAAATAGTTATCAGTTTACCGTAAGGCATACAGTAGTCTTTTGACCTTTGAAACGTTTTATTTAATGTGCATATATTTATCGTAAAGTTAGTTTAATTTTTTATCAGAGAGTTCATATAACACGCAAACACTCTCGAGCAATCGCAGAATCGTATTTTAACAATAAAGCTAAAGGCTGTGCTCGAAAAATATGAGAATTAAAAAATTGTTGTCAAAAATTCTGTTTTATTGGGCAGTTTACACGACCCGATGCAGTCAGTAAAGACTGTATTCGATGAAATTTGGACACACGCAATTGTTCGTAACTTTTTAGCGTGTGGGTTTATTATTGAAATTTTAACTGAATGTATTTCATTGTGTTGTGTCAATTGTGTAATGAGTTTCGTGGAAATCGGTCGATTGATTTCAGTGATGGCTTCGAATGAAGAAATAGTGCGCCAACAAATTTTGAACACTCACTTCGAAAACCCAAACGCTTCTCATCGATGGATTGGAAAACAGCTCGGAATCGCACAATCAGCCGTATCTCATGTGATCAAAACATTCAAGGACCGTAAGACAACCAAGCGGAAAAATGGTAGTGGCAAAAAACGTGGCACATCAAATCCGGAGAAGGCCAGGATGGTATTGAACCAATTTAAGCGTTATCCCAACATTTCGATCAGGGATGTTGCGAAAAAGGCGAAAGTTTCAGTTTGTTTTGTGCAGAAAATAATGAAACGTTCTGGATTACATGTGTACAAGGTCCAGAAGGCACCGAACCGGAGCGATAAACAGAACTCGGTGGCCAAAACTCGTGCAAAAAAACTGTACAGGGAGTAGCTCACAAAATCGTTCTGCATTGTGATGGACGATGAGACCTACAATAAAGCTGAAAACAAACAAATGCCAGGACAGGAACACTACGTCGCCACCTCTAAGTTGGCCGTTCCGGAGAGTGTACGGAAGAAGAAACTGTCGAAATTCGCCAAAAAATTCCTTGTCTGGCAAGCGATCTGCGGATGTGGCAAAATGAGTCAGCCCTTCATCACCTCTGGGACCGTCAACGGACAAATCTACAAGGACGAATGCCTCCAAAAACGACTTCTGCCTTTCTTGAGATCTCACGATGGCCTGACACTGTTTTGGCCGGATTTGGCATCTTGTCACTAATTCCAAAACTGATAGAAAATAAACTTGAACTAAAGACAGTGTGGTTAAAAGTAAGTAAGCAAGTCGGTCCTATCATTACCCAAAATTTGATGAAAGGGGTCAAGGCAAAGGTGCGGGAATTTGGGTTGGGAGAAGAGGTTCAATAGACCAATGATGTCAAAACTTAACCATTTAGTAGTACTTTATTTTCAGAAAGTTTGAAAAGAATCGTGCTCAAGGAAAATTTTTGGTGACCTATTTTGTGTGTCCAAATTTCATCGAATACAGTCTTTAAGTGTTAAGAGTATTCTTCGAAATCAAACACGCCTTATCTAACGTTTATGTCTCAATAATTAAAGGGCGATACGGTCAAAATTTGGTCGATATCAACTTGACGTATTTCTTTCAATTTTGCATTTAAAAAACCTGAACACCCCTCATTTTGAAGGTGTGTGTGTGTAAAATGTTGCTCCTATTTTGATTTTGGAATTCACTCTTCAGTTGTCAAAATGTCGTCCAAGCAAGAAGAGCAGCGTATCAAAATTTTGCTCGCGCATCGCGAAAATCCGAGCTACTCGCACGCAAAGTTGGCAAAATCGCTAAAAGTTGCCAAATCAACCGTTACAAATGTAATTAAAGTGTTTGGGGAACGTTTGTCGACAGCCAGGAAGTCTGGATCGGGGGGAAATCGAAAACCAGAAGCCGCTGAGACGACAAAGAGAGTTGCCGGTAGTTTCAAGCGAAACCCTAACCTATCTCTCCGAGATGCCGCAAATAAGCTGGGTGTATCGTCTACAACCGTGCATCGAGCCAAAAAACGAGCCGGACTATCGACTTACAAGAAGGTAGTGACTCCAAATCGCGATGATAAACAAAATACGACGGCCAAAGCGCGATCCCGGAGGCTGTACACGACGATGCTGACGAAGTTTGACTGCGTGGTAATGGACGACGAAACCTACGTCAAAGCCGACTACAAGCAGCTTCCGGGACAGGAGTTTTATACGGCAAAAGGAAGAGGAAAGGTAGCAGATATTTTCAAGCACACGAAACTGTCAAAGTTCGCAAAGAAATATCTGGTTTGGCAAGCCATCTGTACCTGTGGCTTGAAAAGCAGCATTTTCATAGCTTCCGGGACTGTCAACCAAGAAATTTACGTGAAAGAGTGTTTGAATAAACGTCTGCTGCCTTTTCTGAAGAAACACGGTTTTCCGTACTGTTTTGGCCGGATTTGGCATCTTGCCATTACGGTAAAAAGGCCATGGAGTGGTACGCCGCCAACAACGTGCAGGTGGTTCCCAAGGACAAGAACCCTCCCAACACGCCAGAGCTCCGCCCAATTGAGAAATACTGGGCTATTGTCAAGCGGAACCTAAAGAAGACTAAAAAAACTGCTAAGGACGAGCAGCAGTTCAAGGCAAACTGGCTTTCTGCGGCGAAGAAGGTGGACAAGGTGGCTGTACAAAATCTGATGGCAGGGGTCAAGCGTAAGGCCCGGCAATTCGGATTTGGAAAAGCGGAAGCCTAACTGAATATTTTTCCTGAATTTTATACTAATTGAACTTGAAAAAGAAATTTAATTTGATTTTTTAAATAAACGATTTCACCGATTTACACGCGTTTTCCCTTGACCAAATTTTGACCGTATCACCCTTTAGTATAATAATAATATTATTTTTTTTTGTTTCCCCTTTTCTCCCCCTTTACAAAAACAACAGACCCCCCCCACCCAAAACAAAAAAAAAAAAAATAACAAAAAAAACAAAAAAAACCCCCCCAACACCCCCATAAAAACCCCACAATAAAAAAAAAAATTTTTTTTTTTTTTTTTTTTTTTTTTTTTTTTATAAAAAAATAAAATAAAAAAATAGGTTTTTATGTTTTCAAAAAAAATTTTTATAATCTACAGTTTATATACATGATCAAATGCTTTTTCTCTGCTGGGCTTCAAATGGTGAGTTGACAACTTCGAAGGAAGATGCGGCCGACCTCTCGTCCTCACAAGTTCCTACCTCACGCCTCCACGAGTCATATGATCACAAAAGACTGCCAGCTGAATCATGGAGACGCTGGTTGGCGTAGCCTGGGCAATGTTGTCAATCTGACAATAGCGAAGTGAGGGGGTGCGACTGAAGATCGTGTACCTTTAAATCATATTGTATATTTCCCATTCTCATTTTATCAATTATTTCAGCACGCTTTGGAATCATTTTTGCATTCCAAAAACATGTAAGAGCCGGGAGCAACACGACGGGCACCAAAGGCTCAATTTGT
The DNA here is from genome assembly GCA_024533555.2 of Aedes koreicus. Lineage (NCBI taxonomy): Eukaryota > Metazoa > Arthropoda > Insecta > Diptera > Culicidae > Aedes > Aedes koreicus. The sequence goes on along the minus strand of JAHHFK020000977.1, from coordinate 141,188 downwards.
TTTTCAGCATTTCAGCATTACATTTAATTTAAAATTGCACTTCTGAATTTCAACTACTATATTCATAAAAAACTGGCATGTGCTTATAATCAATGTAAGATTATATTTTAATATTGTGTTTAGTGGCATTATGGTAAGATAAGCCATTTATTTCAGGAATCATCAAACCGGACTCTTCGTTCACTCCAATTGCTATCTTTGAAATGTTACTAGAACAGTATAAAAAAAATATTACTACATGTCTTATAAAACAATATCTTTTATTGAAATTTTATGTTTGATATTTGGAATGATCTATTCTGTTTTCAGCTTTTCCTGGAGAAGAAGGATATTAATTCATATCTAATTTTTATTTATTTTTCAGAAACAATCCATTGGTAGTATCATTCAAGTTTGAAATTTGAATAAATTGGCATGCCTCCTCCCTATTGTTAACATTTCGCGGAACGAGGGCAGGCTCTTCGACCCCATCTATTGGGTTTATTCTGTCCATCGAGGGCTCGATTCTAGTGCTGTGCGTGTGAACTTGCTTTTGGAAGGAGATCCTTTTCCCTATATTCGCGGGTTTCGCGTAAGTGTCTCTGCTTACGGGCCCGCCCAAACGTTTTTGGCCCTTCATACAGGAGCTTGATGATCACAAACAATATTAGAATCCTGATCAAATCGTTTTTCAGATTATTCCACTGCTATGGGAAGTTACCTTGCTACAATAGATGGTAGTTTTATATCATCATCATCACATGATCAAATGCTTTTTCTCTCCTATAACGAAAATATTTACAAATCACTGTACCATGCAGTGCTCGGGTAAAAATAATTAATAATGATGTTTTATGTGGAAAAATTGTGAAGAATCATATTCTTACCTTTGTTTTAGTGTTGATACTATGTGTTTTAAATGACAATGCTTGGGTTAAATATGATAATAACGAAATAATTACAAAAATATGCCAGGGGGTGCATTATACGCATACAATCCCTACACATTTTTTCACGACATTGGATCGCTCCATTTTGGGTCTTGTTCTATACTTTTCAGTATTGAAAGTTAATGATAAGTTGAACTGAGTGTTAATCCTTCCTAAAATAGACATATTCCTGTGAAAAAATTCAAAAATATCACACCGCATAGCCTTCTTGTCATTGACTGGATTGCACACTCTAGTGGTGCTCCAGTGGAAACACGGTGTTAGAAATATTGGAAAAATGTTAACTTCGATATCAATATCCAATTAATGAAATGGAAATCGGGTGTTCGGTTTACTCTACCAAAAGCCATAGGACACCCAGTACCACCTAATCGTCCCTGGGGACTGCCTTAATCGCTTTCAAACACTAAAATATTCTTCGATTTCGCATCCTCTCGGGAGGGATCAAATCTTTTCTGATCGCAACCATTTACCCAAGTAACCCGAATAAATAATTAATGTCAAAATCTTCCTCCTCAGTTACTCCCATCCTCCACTCCGATGGCAATGGGAATTTGGTGTGGCATAAGAAGAAACCAAGTCAAGGGACCCGCAATCGCACTAATTCGATCCTAATTCGATTTGCATCGCAAAACCACCTCCACTACCTTCCGTCCCAGCCATTGCGCCGGCGAAAGTTGGGTCAGATCGGAGAAAGGTCGTAAAGAAACCACCGATTTTTATAGTTTATAGCCGAGTGCTTCCGCTCGACGCCGCCACCATCCTCGCCTCAGGGCAGGCTGATTAAATTATAACTTTAGCAAAGTTATTCCACGATCGTCAAAAGTCTCGCTCTTTAATGCATGAAATCGGGTTTTCGGGTTTTCCAGCGTGTGTGTGGAAAGGAATCGAAATGTGCCAATAAATATTTTTTATCCGCCCATTAAAATGTTCACGTACGGATTCGGCTATAAAAATGAGTTTTATTTAAAAAAAAAAATCCCTCTAAGGAGCGCTTTGCCTCAACTTTCGAGTAATTCGTTTCCCGGACTTAAATTTGTAACACTAAAGCAGGCCTTGCAATCCATACCATCGCCAAACGTTGACAGATGTTTGCAAGCGTAACGTGGGTAAACAATCTCCCACTAAACCTGCAACAGAGTAAATGCGACCCCGAAGGTGAAAGCGTTCTGTGTTGGTGTGGTGATAATAAATGTCAATCCGCGAAGGACAGCAGCAGCAGTGGAAGAAACGTCTCGCAGCACCCCTCGTTCATTAGAAACGCGACATCATAATCAATGAATAGGAAAAAGGCCAACAGAAGCAGGGTGACTGGAAGCAATAAACTAAATACAGAAGTTAGCAAGCAATGTTTATCCTCTTAGCGGGAATAACGAAGCACTTGTGCCAATATTTTTACTTCATCATCTCTGTTTGATAGCGTGTGGACCGGATGGATTCGGATCTCGGGAGATTGGGGGGTGGGATGTGGGTGAGGGCGGCTGTTTTTCGAGAATAGGGTCGGTCGGTGACATTATTGTATTGCTTTGCAAACGATACTGTTTTGCCTTGCTGGTGTTGTTTTATCCTGGTGCAAAAAAAGGGTACTATGGGAATGTGTCGTTGTACCAAATATACTATTGAAATATTTTTTTAAGCTGATCGACTTGAATCCGTTTGGTTCCTGTTCAATTTTTGCTTTTACAGTGACGGACAATACAACAAGATCAAAGCCCGGTTCTCAAACAAAATCGTCTTGTTTGGGGGTTTGTCTTTCATTATACCGTGAACCAATTGATCTGAAATTTCGGCCGTTGTCTAGAATCATCGAAAATTATCATCTGTATCAACAATTAAAAAGTTATATAGGGTGTCCCACAAAGTTAGAGCACTATTTAAAATCAAGATAGAAACAACTTTCTTGGAGGAAATTTTATGTTGGTTTCATGAGTCATTTCTCTATAATGATCTCTCTCAGTAGCATGTAAAAAAAAATCTTACTATAGTTAATCTTAAGCCAGGGAATGCACTGTTGCCCCAACGCTGCTCATCAGTCTCTGCACAGAGTCATTCGCATTTGTTTGAGATACTTTTTTCCAGTCCTTCGCAAATTTTTCGATGGTAACTGCTGCTTTAACATGTTTACTTATAGAAGATATGCCTTATTCAGAACCCAAAATGTCTCAATTAGTCGGGCTTGAAAACAGTTCGGAGGCTTCCTCCAAATTCGGTCAAACAGTAATGTGTGTGAGTCGATCAAAGTTTTTATTAATAAGTCAAATTCTTTTTCTCTTTCAAGTTCAGTTAATACAGAATACAAAAGAAATGTTCAGCTAAGCTTCCTTTTGACCGAATGCGAATTGCCGGGTCTTTCGTTTAACACCTGCCATAAGATTTTGTACAGTCTCCTTGTCCTCTTTATACGCTGCAGAACGCCAGTTTTCCATGAACTGTTTCTCACTCACAACAGCTTTTTGAGTCTTCTTAAGGTTCCGCTTGACGATGGCCCAATATTGTTCGATTGGGTGAAGCTCTGGCGTGTTGGGAGCGTTCTTGTCCTTGGGCACCACTTGAACGTTGTTGGCAGCATACCACTCCATGGTAGAGGTTCCGTTTCCCGACCGATTTGCTTGTCCCGGGATTCAGGATAAAACTTGTTGCTTGTCCCGGGAAATCCCGGGATCCCGGAAAAATTTTCAATGTGCTTAAAAACGCAATTTTGTGGTTAGGAATATGTTTTATTCATCAATAAAAAAAATCAATGGTTCAAATCAGGTAACTGGTCTTATCGATTTGAATTCGTTCTCTAAAAATACGACTTCAAGAAGCAAATGTTATTAATGATTTCATCGGACAGTGAGGTTCGCTTTTTAGAACAGATATTTCCGGAGTTCTAAAAGATGCGCTCGCTATCGGTTGACGTCGGTTTGATTGATTTTAAGCCGCCGAAAATGATTTCAAGATTCGGGCTTAACTTACCATGTAGCTCAAAAAGTGACAGCTCTTTCGCAATTACTTTTGAAAAATCAATCATTGCCAAATCAGTCTGGGACGGGTTGGCATATTCCTTTATAGCCGATTCCAGTTTTTAACGCATGCTCGATGGTGTCGATCCTGAATCGTCATGCATACAGGACAATCCAGCATTCAACTCGGCAGCATCATCATCGGTCTGTCTTTGGCAGTCTTGCAACAATCGAACTCCCAGTTCCTTGATGAACTTAATCATTTCCGTTTTCGATGAGCTTTCCAGTTCTGTTGGCACTTGCGTTGACAACGGAAGACCTTGAAGGAACTTCAGCGCTGTTATTATTTCCTTTTGGCACCGTTCGTTGATTCTTTTCGTGATTGCATCGAAGAGGTCGTTTCCAACTTTGGAGTTACTTTTCTTAAGCTTCGAATACAAGAAACTCAAGCTGCCTTCCGCAGACAGCAATGTAGCATCTCGTCTTCCCAATGCTTTCGAAGTGAGTCTGATTGGCTGAAGAGCTTCCTGAAGGTTTTTTGCAACCTCGAAATCACTGTCCAACATAAGACCTGAGAGGCCTATTTCGGAAAGTGTCTCTTTGATGCAATCAAAACCGCGAATGAAGTGCTCCAGCATCGTTTCAGTCGAGTTCCAACGAGTTTTGACATCCAAACACAGTTGAAGTGGTTTATGTAACATTTTCATGTTTTTTTCTTGAAGCGGTGCATTCTTAACAGGCGATTTTCGAAAAAAAAAATCACGACTCTTCGAAAACGTTTCAGAGACTCTCCAAATCGCGTGGTGTACAAGTCTATAATTGAAATAAATTAGCTGTTTTCTTTAATATAAACATGAACATTCCAATATATTTACCCGAAGAACCAACTTCATCATCGTAGTTATCACTATCCGAATCGTCGCTATCTGAATCCTCATTTTCAATTGGTACCGGTGGCTGATCCTTGTACAGGACATCGCAAACCCCCAAGTGAATCGCATGGTTGTAACACTGCTGATGAAGGTAATCCGACAATCTTCTAAACTTCGCCATCTCTCGAGCTCCGTCAGTCGTTGATGCTAATATGTTTCCATCCTTAATACCGAATTTCCGGACCATATCCTTGACCATTTCCAAAACCTTCTCAGCAGGTAGTGATGCACGAAAGAAAATTTTACAGTATTCGGTAATTTTTTACCGAACTTTCAACAGCTGAACCGTTCGGTAATCCGATTTAACGGATTTTGGTAAAATTGGACAAGTTCCGGCAATTTTTTATCGATGGAAAAAGTGAAATTCAAATTTCAAACCAAACATCCGGCTGGTGTCATGATGTTTGGCTTGGTGGCGTCCAACGGTTTGAAAATGCCGCCTGTTTTCATTGATGCTGGAGTTGAAATCAATACCGAAGTGTATATCAATATTTTAAAGGACCAAGTGCTTCCCTGGGTGAAGGCCAACTTCTCCGAGGACCAAAACGTTGTCCTACAGCAGGATGGAGCGCCGTGTCACACGTCCAATAACAACGATAACATGAAGTATTGGCCAAAGGATTTGTGGCCCCCTAGCAGTCCAGATCTTAATCCGTTGGATTATTCGATTTGGGCATATGTTGGAGCACGAGCCTGCAAAACATCACACCCTAGTGTGAAAACCCCGAAGTCAACCATAACACGCACATTGCAGTCAATGTCGGAGGACTACGTCCGAAAGGCATGCCCTGGCTTCCGGCGTCGGCTCGAGGATGTTATTAATAAAAATGGAGGACCCATTGAATAAATTTGTTTAAAAGGACTTTATAAAGATAACTGCCTTAGAAAACGTTGATATTATTGCTTGAATTAGTTGAAAATTGGATTTGAACGAAGTAGAACAAATTTTCGCATTATTTTCTGCCGCACCCTGTAGGGCTGAAATGGTTCGGGGCTACGTAAATTCTTGAAAGTGATTATGTCACTTCGCTATGTGAAGAAGACGGACAAGGATTGCGATGGACAGTTTGATGTTGATGGTTCTGTTTCCTGTGCAGTTTTGGAAGTAAATTGTGCAGAGGTTGCGGAATGGTGCAGAGGTTGCGGAAGTAAATTGTGCAGAGGAATGGAATACTTTTTGCTCTCCCGTGCTGATATCGACTGATTCTTCAAGTTCCGACTGGCCACTTTGTGAATCTTGATCGATATCGGGATCTTGCGACTGCTCAGACCACTTTTCCTCGACAATAACTTCAGCAAATCCAAACTCCTTATAACCCTATGTTGAAAATAATTCATTTACATCTCGAATCAATGATATTTTGTTGTATTGTATTTTTACTTACGTTGATTTCTCTCCAAGGGTTGCCACATGCACAGATTTATCTAGATTGACACAGATTTTTTTCATTTTTTTTTCATACAGATATCTGTATGTAAAGATTACAGATTTTTGAGATAAACCAAGATTATTAAGATTTTTGGCAATTGCTTATCCACTTTAAACCCTCAAATTTAAAAAATGAGTACATTTGAGGATCTAACTTTTCACCAATTCTACTTTCAGCGTACTGTTTTAGGCCCATGAAGCAAAAGAAAAAAAAATTAAAGAACTGACACTACATTGACAGATGACAGTCTGACAGTCAGTTTGTGTTTGCCCCCAAATAATTTCTCCATAATTTTTTGAGATAACTTTTAAAGAAAATTTTATAGGATTTCCCAAAGATTTTATGAAAAGTTCTCAGACATTCCTTGAGATATTCATTCTGGCGTTTCTATAGGCATTCTCCGGGAGTTTGTAAGCATTCCTCCAGGGATTCTTTCGGGAGTTTTTTCTGGCATTTCATCGACAGTTTCTCAAAACATTCTTGTGATGAAATTTTCGGTGGAATTCCTGTACTTGTGAAGTTTTGTGATTCTTAAGGAATCCCTGGAGGACACCTGAAAGAACTAGACAAAAACTATATGGTAATTCCTGAAGTAATTCTTGGGGAAAATCCACAGTCAGATAAACTTAATTCTTCACTTTAAAAATTTCGCAAGGGTTTCGGAATTTCGGAAGAACTTCCTGCAAGAATTTCTATAAATAAACTGTTCTACCAATTTAGAAGTACCTTCATGCATTCACGCAGAGACATTTTGGGAAGTTAGATTATTGTTCTCGATAGTTAGTTTTGCTATTCAAACCATAGTTGTTACGAACGTGATTTTTTGTTATTTTTAATATAATCTTGCATTGCGAAAACCTATACATGCGCAATTGTTAAACAGTTCCAGATCGATGGCACCGGTTACAAAAAAAAGGCGTATGGGCTTTGGATCAGATGGAGCATCGGTAATGATTAGTTCTGACCGACCCGTCAAGAAGCTGCTGAAACGTGATTGACCTCATTTGATAATTATGAAATGAACTAGCCCCTTTTTGGACTCTGTGTAAGCTACGCATGCGAAAAGCTGCTATTGTACCAGGAACAGTTGATGCGAGTTATCTACGGTTACTTGTCCTGCAGCCCCAAACAATCCAAGGAATTCCAGGTGATACAAAACATCTTGGAATTGAAGCATTTGAAAGTTATGCATCCATTTGCCACCAGATTGCTATCGTTTGAGTCAGTTGTCAAAAGGAATTTGGATCGGTTTTCGGAGCTCGTGTTGTTTTTCTCGTTCCAACCCAACTGCGATAACAATCACCGCACATCACATTTTCTATTAGCCACTTCTTTACTTCTTGAGCTACGTGTTGCACCTTATCAACAAAGAATATTTTCTAGTCAGAAGTTCCGGAATCCTCGAACATGTGCAATCAGCTAGAGTCTCGCTTATGATGCTCCTTACAAATATTTGTGAGGATGATTACCTAAAACACCTGACAGATTTTGGAGTTTCTGATTTCGGTCAACATCTTCATAAGAAGTCGGAAATATATATCGGGGTAGCAGCAGCAGGAATGCTTACATCCCGAACTCTCAATGATGCCAGGAAAAAGGCTTTCTACTCGATCTGCTGTGCTTTCTATACCGAGTTGATTAAGCGCTTTGATCTGATCGATCCAGTTCTGACTAATGCATCGAGCGTTGACCCCTAGAAACTGCACACCTTGAAGGAGTTCAACTCGATTATCAAACAAAATCTGAGTCTGAAAATGAGTTTCGTGAGCTGAGGACGGCAATCATCTGCATCACATCTTCGTGGAAGAATCGGATGGCTTGGAAACTTTTTAGAGAAAACTGCTGTGTTTCAAACGAGCAGATGGGAAGTTGGCTTTTATCTTGCTTAGAAAATTCATTTCGAACTTTCTACTAATTCCGCATTCTTCGGCAGCGGTGGAGCGAGTTTTCTTGCAATACAATCTGAAATCCGGAACCGTCCTTGAACTTTTAGTAATCAAAACAAGCACCGTATGATTCATTATCATGTCAATACTGGCCTGTCAGAAGGGCTTAAGTGCAATGACCGATTTCCCCCGAGAACATAAATCCCTCGTATACTGATCCGTTTTCCTGTAGAAAGAAGATCCGTTTTGCTGTAGTGTGATGTACGGAAACCGATAATCGCACTTTAGCCCGATTGAAATGACCGCTTTGTATTGGCTAATCAATGTGTTTTGATAGGTATATATCTGTTTTATTTTGCATTCATCTCAATAGCAATTATGAAAAAGAAGTGCAATAGCATTCAGGCACCTGAAAAGTTTCCATTCTACTTTTACAACACAAAGTTTTAAGCAAAGATTTTTGCCAAGATTTTCGTAATTGATTTACAGATATATTGTTGGAAAATTCAGGAATGAATGCAAAGAAGTCACGATCACGGTCTTCTTCGGAGAATGTAGTGTTTACTTCTTGGAAGAAATTTACAAAAAGCATGCAGATTTCGGAAGGATTATCACCTACATTTCCGTCAAAATGCATTCGTGGGGGAAAATTGCTATTTTTCAATTTCGTTTTTCCATAATTGAAGAAATTCTTGGGGCATGATTTGACTTCAGTTTCGACTTAACGATTATATTCTTCATGTGCAGAATTAATGGCTGTGTTAAGTTGGTTGCATGTGTCATAATAATTTTGCAAATTTGTGCTAGAGTTTTGCTTTTTATATAATTTATGTGCTTTTTGTTTTTTGTTCTTTAAATGTTTCAAATGTGGATCGAACCACACTGATAATTTATTGTTTTGAGTTCGCCTTCTTCTTTTCATTGGTACTATTTTTGAAATAAGGTACTGAATAATTGAATGAAATTTGCCTACTTCACTGTTGACAATTCCTTCAATACTTGTTATGTTCTGCCAATTTATTCTACATAGTCTACATTTTGCTTGTTCGAAGTTTGCTTTATAATATTCCTATCGTAGTATTACGTGCTGCCAAACACTCAGGCCATCCTGCTGCCCAAGAAGACCGAGAAGAAAATTTCAATCGCGAACCATGTTCCCTCCGTTAACAACTAAAACCCTGTATTTTCAGGACGAACAAATTAATTTGCCAACTAACGAGTATGTTTGATTGAAATTTCTCTTGAGCTCATCGAATTTTCATTACCACGCATCGGCTTACCATGGCGTTGCTTGAAAAGCCACGTCCCGGAGAAATGGCCAAATTGTTTAATTAGTATCCATATGTAAATCTCTATTCGCCAAGTTAACACAAGCAAGCACGTTGGACATTTAATAAACGAAATATTAACAGTTAATTCGAGCTGAACTGCAACACGGCAGACCGACCATACATATTCTTGTAGGGGGTGGGTTAGGTTCGTTGTAGTTCCTAGTTGTACAAGGGTACATAATGAATTAGTTGCAGATAAAAGATTTGGTTGGTTGCTGGTCGTTATCGAATGTGAGCTCTTATTTTTCTGATCAAAATTGCTCTAATTATTTTGCAGTCTCAGAAGTCAGTGTGCCCATATCTCAACTCTCTTTGGATGGGGTTCTGAGGCCCTGACAAGGGCCGTTTTTCTGTTGCCTGAGTTGAGAAGATGCGAATTTAACCTCCGAAAACCCTGTCGCTCTAATGAAAACTAATGATTACATTTCCACGCTGCTGTCTGTCGTAACAACTGAGGCCCGTCCCCTTTTGTAAAATTTGATTCGCATTGCCTTTGTTGATGCCTCCTTCCTGCATGTCATGTATATGCCATTATATGATTCGTTATTGGATCATCGACATGTTCAGACGTGTGTAGCCCGCTCTCGTGATAGAAAAGCGCTTTTCCGAGTTTTTCGCCCTGCGGCTGGAGATCGAGTAGACGCCGCCTGATGTGGCTGGTACGTCCGCTAGACGAGGCAAGCGGAAGAAGCCCGACGTCGACGCTGACGTAAATCATCCCTCCGTAAACAACTAAAATCCGTCCTTTTCAAGACGACCAAATTAATTTGCCCACTAAAGAGTATCTTTGATTGAAATTTATCTTGAGCTCATCGAAATGTTCATTACCACGCACCGGCTCAACATGGCGTCGCGCGTCGTTCAAGCGGCTGCCATGAAGTTGAGGGTTCATCCATATTGTTTATTGATATGTTGGTGATGATTGAATAAGGATCATACAGCGATAAATTTGTTTCGAGCTATTTTTGCTTGCCAGTCGCTTGCACACACTTGCATGGCTTCATTTGTACCATAAAACGCTTTGTGGATCAAAATGGGCCAAATTTCCATTTCTGAATCATGCGGATTTCTCAAGATATTATTGCAAAAACTGCAATTGCATTTTATGCCACCTTCTCAGCTTTTGGGAGTATGTTCAATCTTCAGTCCGTACAATCTCGAGTTGAAGACGGTGTAAATGCCTATTTTTATCGTAGTATCACGTGCCGCCAAACGCTCAGGCTGTCCTACAGCCCAAGAAAACTCATAAGATCATTTCAATCGCGAACCATGTTCCCTTCGTAAACACAGGATCCATTTCACACTTACAAGCACGTTGGACATTTCAGCGCGAACATTTGATTAAGGCGAATCGGCTTTTGTAAACAAACACTTTGTCTGCTAATTTATCGGAAATTGAATACATTTCCATCAAATTGAATATATCAGCGGATAGAAATAAAGCTCTTTTTTCTTAAAGAGTGCTTAATTTGTATTTGTGACCTTTTGTTCAAGAGCAAATGTTCGTAGTCATTGTTTACAAAAGCCAGATTCGCCCTAATCTAATGTTGGCGCTGATTTAACAAACAAAATATCATTAACAGTCAACTCGAGCCGAACTGCAGTTTCTATAAATTTTCGTGGAGAACCAATAGCGGAAGAAGAACCGGAGCCTCACACATCAACAGCATAGGATTTCATGGTTCTTTAGACTGAATAAAATATAGTAGAAATTTATCAATTCGATGACATCAATTTCTTCACATCAACAAGCAGTCCTACGTCAACTTTGTAGTTATGTCACTGACATAACTCACCCATTCGTTTTTTTCAGAATACATATCTGAATACGAGGAGCAGCCAAAGTTCTAAATTGTAGATGTTATGTCAATAGATCACTGCAAAAAGTTAATCAAACTTTACTGGACAACTATTAAACTATGTGAAAATTGTTCACATTCAACTGAAACGTGGGTAAACGGTGTAATTTCTAAAGCAGTATCATTCACCCACCTCCAGATCACCGTACGGCATTCCAGCACGTGTGATTATTGAAATTTATTTATCCAAGCTTGGAAACCACCGGTGGAAAATTATAATTTTTGAAATAGCTTCTCACTCCCTCTGGTCTGGTGTTTGCAACTCGGGATGATTGGTCCAGAATTTTTTGCTCCTTCATCTCGCACAGTCCATTGTTTTCACAGCCAAGCTGGAATCCGCGAACCTGGCGGTCCGGCAAATAATCGTAACTTTAGAAACAGTAGCATATGTGCAAAAGTGGCTCAAAAATGGCCCCAAGCATGCACTGACCGTATGTGCGCTGGCTCCGGAGTAATGAGAGTGATTTTACTGCAATAACAATCTGGTGGCAGTACGGAAATGGATGCTTAACCGACGCCCATAAACTTTAATGTGCCTGGTTTGCAAATTGACCATCGGGAAAGTGGTAATTTGATGCCGATCCTGGGGATCTAACCGCTCACCGATGCAATCGTCTGAGGGATGTAGTGGGAGACGAAGGCGATCCAGTCTCTAAAATTCATATTCAATTATTTATCACAGCCTACTGCTGGCCGGGGTGGTGTGAGAAGAACAAAAATGGCGTCACTCCAACCCAAGCTTCAAACTCGAAACCACATCCCTGGTCTCAATCTGGCACATAATCCGGTCTCCCCACACGAACCAATAAATTATGGAACCGCAATGTCGGACCGGCTTCCTAAACACCGTTCGGCTGGAAAACATTGACATCAAATAATCTCCGAAACAATTTAAATAATTAGTTGATCCGTTGGGAGCTGAAAATTTGTATAGAAAATGACACACGTCCGGGGTTAGGTTGGAATCAAATGTCGATAAGGAATAAGAGGGAAATTTGCCGGAGCTAGAATTGATTTAATGTGCTGGGAGGATTTGGGGTGTGGTGTGAGGTTTGATACTAATTTTTGAACTCAACGATAGACTTGCAATACAGGGATGTTGTGCATTGGACAGTTTAAAAAAATCAGACATACTTCAGGCAAACATTGAGTAATCGATTTCTACGAATTGTTGAAAACTTGAAGTGAGAATTAATTGGAAATTTTATTTGAGATGAAGACCATTACCAAATTTACCAGTTACTACCATAGTATGGCGCAACTCAAACCCCAGTGAAAAATCACATCAACGACATCGAGCGACACAGTGAGTGACCCTTGCAATTACTCGATTAGAACACCAACTCTGATCGCCTTGTTTACATATCTAAAATTGTAGCCAAACAGGTTGTTTAATTTTCCTCGCTTGACTGCAGCTATTTTTCGTCTACCATTCCGGATGTGCAGCCACTCGAGCGAAGGCTAGGAAGCCAGCAGCAGCAGCAGCAGCATCAGTAAATGAAAAATCATTGGCGTAACATTTGTCAAATGTTGTTGCCAATTCCCCCTCCCCCATCCCGATCGTTCCATTACCACCCTTCATTCGGCAAACTCTGCTCATCATCGAAGCAGCCAGCCAGGCAGTCAAATGGCAAGCAGCACTTTGTTGCCATGGCATCCACCGACAAACCGTGTTCATTCGATTCATTGTTGTTTGCGCTGTGAAAATAAAACAAAGTCAAACAACTCTGTCTCTCTATCTCGACTCTTTCACTTTGTGTCCTGAAGGTCCTGCAGGATTGATGATGGAATGGTGGTCGTCGGTGGCAATGGAAGGATCTCCACTCTTTTGTCGAGTGACTCTATGTGTGTGTTTGTGTGTGCTCGCGCGTTTGATTGTTGACATTTTAAAGCTACTGTCATTTTCCGCCTTGTTTGCACTTCTAAATGAAGCTGACGGCTCGCCGTAGAACAATTCCAGCCGTTATCATCGTTGATTTGAGCAATTATTGATTGTTTTTACATTTCGGGTTTTTTTTTCTCTCCTGTGAAACAGCTCCGACACATTTTTAACCGAACGCCAACTCTACGTCGATTGAAAGAAGCTAACGCATACAACTTGACCCGGATCCTGCTGAATTTTAATGCAATTAGTAACGACAATCGTTGTCCACTCGCCGTGCGCCCTGCCGTGGAGTTTTCCTTTTCCCCCTCTTTCGAGGAAGAACATGCTCTTTCACTGGAAAGGAAAACTTTTATTTTTGCGGAATCCATTTTCGTGCTTCGCCTGCTAGGACGGTCATCCACCACCACCCGGTTCAAACGACCAAGAAAAGAAAATGGCAATTTAAACAACTGTCAACTTTGCGTCACACATACACAGACACACACACACACACACACACACACACACACACACACACACACACACACACACACACACACACACACGTTGACTGCTGCTGTGAGCAATATGTGACCGATATAAGAAAAGCGTTATCTTCCGCCCACATAAGGCAAAAGAGTTGTTTTCTTGTTTAACTTTCTTAATTTATTATTCGATTATAAATGATTAAAATAAACAATTCATTTAGGGATCGGACTACGAGAATTTGGTCCGTTTCCGTCGGACCAAACGGACGTGAAATCGAAAAGTGACCGACCCCTTCCATCTTGAATTGTTTTCGGTAGTTTACTGCTTTCGGATTCTTTCGGTCACTTTGTCCGTCCTGTGTTCCCCTGCTGCCAGGAATCTTGTTGTTTTTCTTTCCAATTGCAATAAAATAGATATTTATGGTCAACAGTTGAACAGTGGAACTATTCGGACAGGAGAAGGGCAAACTTAATGGTTTGCGTAAACATGGTGAACTGGTTTTAGACAATGTGAGACGGGAAACGTTTTTGTTCTTACCTAGACTTTGTAACTGTAAGTGGCGCTATTGTAACTGCAACCGCTTGATTTTAACGTTTTAGCCACTCTATCTCTCCTTGGAAGGATCGAATTCTAATTCTTCTTGAAGGGCATCAAAAAAATAGACACCTCTGCACACTGTGCCAAAACAATTCATGGCATACTTGGACACTTGTTGACATGAATGGAACGTAAAATCGACAAAGATTTTCATTATGCTCTAACTGACAAACGTAAACAATGGTTTTTCATGCGAATTTTTCGTCATTCAAAACTCACCTAATAAATCCACCACGGTCATTTCGAACAGGAAGAGTTCATCTATCCGATAGAATTGGAGGTTTACATGGGACCCCTTTGGGCCACGAGAAATTTAAGGAAGAAGCCATTGTTTACGTTTGTCAGTTAGGACCTAATGAAAAATCTTTGTCGAAATATTATCCATGCCAGTAACAGTGCACGGTTTTTTTCGAAGACCCATTAATAAGTAAAAAAAACACCCATTTTTAAATAGCTCTCCTAAAGCTATGTCCATTTAGAATCCGGAATAATAAAATCATCTGTATCTCGGTAACGGATTGACGTACAAATAAGTTTAATACATCAAAATAAAGGTTATTTACTGTTCTTTAAGGAAAAAATACCAATACAAATCATTTCTCTTCGTTTGTAATGAAAATTCGCACTTTCTTCTTTATTCCTCCCATCAAACGCTGCACACCTCCGGAGTCAACTTCCTTGGCACATTTGTTCCACATTTTGGTCATCTGAGTCGCGTCCCGAGCCGTTTTTCTACTTTTCTTAAGCTTCCGCTTCATTACTGCCCAAAATCTCTCGATGGGCTGGAACTGCGGGCAGTTGGGTGGATTAATGTTTTTATCGATGAAATCTACGTTATTATCGCGGTACCACTGGATGACTTGCCGGCTGTAGTGGCAACTCGCCAAATCTGGCCAAAACTTCACGGGACCTTTATGGGCTTTAATGAAAGGTAGTACGCGCTTTTTGAGGCATTCTTCCTTGTACAGCTTCGAACTTCGTCACGAACACTTTGGTCTTTGCTCCGCAGCTGAATATCCCTTACCAAATCATTAGTTTTTTGGCAAATTGGTCCATAAAAGCAAACTTAAACTTCGCAAGAACATCTCCTCGGGCCGTCGCCATGTAGAATTTTTGGCCAGAAAGCTGTCCGAAATCCATTTTGACGCAGGTTTCATCGTCGATGAGCAGGCATCCTTGGTACATCGTCAAGAGTTTTGGTGACGAAACTTTGCTTCAACGTTCTGTTTGGCTGCTTGCTGGCTCGATAAGAACGATATCCTGCTCGCAAACGAATTCTGCGAACGGTACTGCGAGCAGCAGCGTATTTTTGTGCGATTTCATTATCTGATAGTCCAGGGTTTGCTCTGACGGTTTTCAGCACCTTCTGGTTCAGCTTGCGGTCATATGTTCCACTACGACGCTTACCTTGAGGCACTCGATCCACGCTTTTTCGCTCCCTTAAACGTTTGAGCACATCATACACGATTGATTTGGCGATTTTGGTGGGTGTGCAGATTTTTTTCTCTCCTCTCGGCTTCCATCTGGAATAACTTTTGACTCACTGTACGAAACACCGTGAAATTTATACCACAGAAATTGGGCGCTTAGGCAAACAAACCGCTGTAAAAGAATTCTTGCAGCGGTCACTTTCCGTGCCGCTGCAACACAATAAGTGATTCTGGTTTATAACTGGACAGAACTTTATCTGTCATGAAATGGGGAATTTCTCAATCATACAATGGGTAAAAAAATACCCATTAGAGGAAACCTCATACAATAAAAAAATGGTTATATTTTTACACATAAATGGGTGATAAAAAACGAAAGGGTGAGCTATGTCAGTGACATAACTGCAAAGTTGACGAAGGACTGCTTGTTGATGTGAAGAAATTGATGTCATCGAATTAATAAATTTCTACTATATTCTATTCAGTCTATACACCCAAACTAAAAAAGCAAGATTGTAATGCAATTTCGCATGATTTTGTTTCATTTCTCGCTGTGGATCGTAACTTGGAGAAAAAATGCAACATTGGCTGTGGGCAAAAATGCAACACAGCAATTTACTTTGGAAAATAAAATGTGTGCGTGAGGTTGTGCAGTGGTATTAGTTGATGTGCTCACAAAAATAAAAAGTCTATCAATTAGGACCGAGATTCGAACCTAGGCCGTCGGCGTGGTGACTCGTGATGTTAACTATTTGACCATGGTATCAAGATGTGATGATCGGAATAGAAACCCTACAGTTGGTTTGCTTGGCGAGGCACTCAGCGGTATATCAGTGAAGGAAATGGATATATTTTTCACACTTGCTTGGCTTCGTTTAAAACGCCTAGTCGATGATCAGTGGAAACAAAAATAGAACACTTGACGGCAGAATTCTAACAGTGGGCAACAACGTTGCGGCAATCCGGGGGTATCAACTCACCCATATTGATTGAACAAAGACCCATCGGTTGCTTAGACTGTCGTGGCACTAAACGGGACGGCGAAATTTGTTTCGATCTATTTGTGTCTGTTAGCTGGTTGCATACATTTGCATGGCTTCGTTTGGACCATGAATCGCTTTGTGGATCAAGATGGGCAAAATTTCCTTCCCAGAACCATGTGGATTTCTCAAGATATGATTGCAAAACTGCAATTGCATTTTTTGCCACCTTTTCAACTTTTGGGTGTAGAACCATGAAACCCTATGCTATTGGTGTGTGAGGCTGCGGTTCTTCTTCTGCTATTGGTTCTCCACGAAAATTTATAGAAACTGCAGTTCGACTCGAATTTACTGTTAATGATATTTGGTTTGTTAAATCAGCGCCAACATTAGATTAAGGCGAATTTGCTTTTGTAAACAATGGCTTTCGTAGTCATTTGCTCTTGAACAAAAGGTCACAAATACAAATTAAGCGCTCTTTAAGGAACAGAGGCTTTATTTCTATCCGCTGATATATTCAATTTGAAGAAATTGTATTCAACTTCCGATAAATTAGCAGACAAAGTGTTTGTTTACAAAAGCAGATTCGCCCTAATCAAATGTTGGCGCCAAAATGTCCGACGTGCTTGTAAGTGTGAAATGGATCCTGTGTTTACGGAGGGAACATGGTTCGCGATTGAAATGTTCTTATCAGTTTTCTTGGGCTGCAGGACAGCCTGAGTGTTTGGCGGCACGTGATACTACGATAAAAATAGGCATTTACACCGTCTTCAACTCGATATTGTACGGACTGAAGATTGAACATACACCCAAAAGTTGAGAAGGGGGCAAAAGATGCAATTGCAGTTTTTGCAATCATATCTTGAGAAATCCGCATAATTCAGAAATGGCAATTTTGCCCATTTTGATCCACAAAGCGTTTTATGGTACAAATGAAGCCATGCAAGTGTGTGCAAGCGACTGGCAAGCAAAAATAGCTCGAAACAAATTTATCGCTGTAGGATCCTTATTCAATCATCACCAACATATCAATATACAATATGGATGAGTCGATATCACAAAATGCCGCAGCGCTATTGGCCACTGTTGTATTGCCGCCGTCAAGTGTTCTATTTTTGTTCTCACTGATCATCGACAAAGCATTTTATGAAATAAACAATGCCATGCAAGTATGTTAGCGACAGGTTGCACACAGCTTGGTGGAAAATATGTCCATTTGCTTCATTGCTGTACCCTGAATTTTTCGCGAAGTGAACTAGCTGTTGGGTTTCTATTCCAATGTCAAAGTGGCTGTATAGTTGCCATCAAGAGCCGCCGCACTGACGGTCCCGGTTTGAATCTCGATCTCGTCATCGGCACATTTTATTTTTGTGAGCCATCTGCCTTTCGAACACTCATCTCTTACTCATCAACTAAATATCACTGCGCACAACCTCACGCACATGTTCAATTTTTCATTGCGAATTGCTGTTGCTTTTTTGCCCACAACTAATGTTAGATTTTTCATGAAAATTACGATCAACAGCGAGAAATAGAACAAAATCATGCGAAATTGTATTACAATCTTGCTATCTTATTTTGGGTGTAGAGCGAATTACGAAGAACTTAACCTAACACCAAGTAGTTCAGTTGGGACATTATCGTTTTGCAAAAAGTTCCACAGGCTGGAGCGGGGAATCGAACCCTCAACTTCATGGCAGCCGCTTGAACGTCGCGCGACGCCCACTTGACCACGAAGATGATGTGGGCGATTGATTTGGCCATCTTCTCCGGGACGCGGCAGTTTAAGCAACGCCATGTTGACCCGGTGCGTGGTAATGAACATTTCGATGAGCTCAAGAGAAATTTCAATCAAACATACTCTTTTGTTGGCAAATTTATTTGTTCGTCCTTAAAACACCGGATTTTAGTTTTTAACTGAACATGGTTCGCGAATGAAATTTTCTTCTAGGTCTTCTTGGACAGCAGGACGGCCTGAGTGTTTGGCAGCACTATGATAAAAATTGACATTTGCAACGTCTTCCACTCGAGATTGTACAGACTGGACATTGACCATAGAGCGAATTACAACGAACAACTTAACCTAACACCCAGTGGATTAGACTGCACATTTTCGTTTTACAAAAAGTTCCACAGGCTGGAGCGGGAATCGAACCCTCACTTCATGGCAATGAACGACGGGCGACGCCGCTAACCACTTGACCACGAAGATGATGTGGGCGATTGATTAGGCCATTTTCTCTGGGACGCGGCTTTTTCAACGCCATATTGAGCCGGTGCGTGGTAATGAAAATTTCGATGAGCTCAAGAGAAATTTCTATCAAACATACTCTTTAGTTGGCAACTTGATATGATCGTCCTGAAAAGGACGGATTTTAGTTGATAATATGGTTCGCGATTGAAATTTTCTTCAGTCTTCTTGGGCTGCAGGTCACCACTCTGTGAAATGGTCACACCGGAGAAAATTTTGTTCAGCTCCTCATCGTTGGGGATGGCTAGCTGCAGGTGACGTGGATGATTCTTCTTGGTCTGGTCTTCTTGTGTTCACGGATCACGAGCGGCGTTTTCTACCAACGTGCTCCGCAAACACGTCTGTCGCATGCGGATGCACAGCGAGAACTGATGATTGGTCGGTCATCCCCTCATGTTTGATATTCGTTGGCACGGTAACTGTGGCAGTATGAACCAATCAGAGCGTGGCGCAAATATGATGTCATTTTCGACCAATAGCGTTGCGCATTAAAACATTTAATGAGTTTAAACAAATGTAATGAATTTAGTTATCAACCAGGATTCAGCTTTGATGTTCTACCTTTCGAATGAAATACTTATCGTAAAATGTCTGTAGGCCAGAGAGGAGATATTATCGTCCAAAGTCTCCAAACCCGCGTAACGCTTGCGATTTCAGAAATTTTAGAACGGCCCCCCTATACAGGAATAGAAAAGAGAGACGTAAATCCTACGTCAAAACCAAGCGTATCCGGTACATCGTTGGTGGAACATGGAAACTTGAACATGGAGGAACTTAGAAAAAAGTTGGTCGCAGAGTTATACGGATAGCTGAAGGGTAAGGATTTTAAATCTTATGTATTCGAAACCCTATTCTTTTCAAAATAAATATCATAAAAGGTTATCCCTGCCCAGTTGATGGGTGTGTATGCATCGAAGAATAAAACACTTTGGGTGGATTTGAAACAGCACATAAAATAAAGGCATAATTTCAAAACAAGCCGGAAGAATGCTCTTCCGTTTATTTGCAAAAATTGTGGATCCTTACTATCAACATTTTGGAACCTCAATCGGCACATTCTTTCATGTATACAGCCAAATAACGT
Source organism: Aedes koreicus (assembly GCA_024533555.2). Classification (NCBI taxonomy): domain Eukaryota; kingdom Metazoa; phylum Arthropoda; class Insecta; order Diptera; family Culicidae; genus Aedes; species Aedes koreicus. The sequence goes on along the minus strand of JAHHFK020000977.1, from coordinate 121,181 downwards.
GGATGTGGAAGCTAGATTGGAGGTTATTTTTTTTAAATTTATTGATGGATTCGTCGTTTCTATACCAGAAAAAGCAAGTAAAAGTATTTTATTTTTTTGCATTTATTGATTAAGTACCATGAATACCATGAATTTAATAAAAAAAAAAATTTTCAAAAACACCCCCCAAAACCCACCACCAAGACCCCCCAAAAGGTTTTTTTTCCCCAAATTCCCCCCCCTTTTTATCCCCCCCCCCCAAACACACCACAAAACCACCAAAAAAAAAAAACAACACCCCCCCCCGCCATCTTCCAATAATATACAAAAAGGTACGGAACAAATGCACCACTTTTAATGCTGTACTTTTTACCCCTTGGGTTTTTCTATTAAAATTTGGGGGGAATTAGTTCAATGTGTATTTTTTTACGTTTTTTAATTTCACTAGCAGATGTGCAATCGTTGCGAAGATGGAGTCGGAAGAACAGCAGCGGCGCAAAGAAATTTTTCGCACGTACCTCGAAAATCCGGATCTTTCTTATCGTGCCATCAACAGGAAGCTGGGAAGGGTACATTCTACGGTATCTCGTGTTTTAAATCAGTACCACGAACGTTTGACCATCGATCGGAAAGAAAAAAGTGGCAAAAATGGATCTCCGTATAGTGTTAAGGATCACAAGTGGGTAGTTCAAGCTTTCAAGAGGAATCCCAACAGTTCAGTTCAAGATGTGGCGAAGAAACTGAATCTAACCAAAATTTTTGGGCAAGATGCGAAAAAACGTAAAGGACTACACACGTACAAAGTCCAAAGGGCGCCTAATCGCGATGAACGGCAGAATATTGTAGGCAATACACGTGCACGGAAGCTCTACACCCAGATGTTGACGAAACCACATTGCCTCGTTATGGATGATGAGACGTATGTAAAAGTAGACTTCCGGCAGCTTCCGGGGGTCCAGTTTTTTACTGCTCATCATAAATTCGATGTGATTTGGCATTCGTGACAACTGGAACGGTCAATGGGCAGGTGTACCTAAAGGAATGCCTCCAAAAGCGTCTACGTCCTCTTCTGAGGTCACACGATGGTCTTACGATTTTCTGGCCGGATTTAGCTCCAAGTAGCTGACTTATGCCGGCTAGCCAAAATCGGTCTACTAGAGCGTTCCGGGAATTAGGGTTTTGAAAACAAATGGCTTAAGCGCCACCTCAACAGAGGACCACTTGTCGTTTTGGGTATCCGGCAACTCAAACCTCAGGGCGAGTTCAGATGAAACGCAAATACATGGAATGAACTAGTAGACGTAATGATCTCGAATTTCCAGAAGGAACTAACTCAAAACCCGTATCAAGAACCAATCAAGAGAAAAACCTTTCACCAAAACAAAAGCACGAGATGCCTATTCTCATCACAGGTCAAGTGCTTTCCGAACTCCTCGATCTCACACGCTTCAAGACAAGAGGGAGGACTGAGATTCCCAAGCTGCCCAACTTGGAGTACAACTAACAACCAAAAAATCTAAAGAAACATGAGAAACCTCTTGTGTTCAGTACACCTAGATAACGGGAACTTCCTAATCTAACAATTAATGCAACTAACTACAAATTGAATCAACATTTCAAAAACACATTTATTGACTTTTGAAACAAACCATATTTATTTACAACTGCCGTAGGGGCACCCTAGCCTATATATCTCCTATTCTCTAGCTGTGCGGATTTGAAAAGACTGTCTTTAGATTGCGCTTACTTAACAATACGCATGCATGCGGTCACCTTTGTTCGCGACTCACTGTTTTTGTCTACTTTACCGACATCTATTTTATCGTCATCCCGTCGCCCCTGCGACGCTCGCACCACGCAGAACACCGAGTAGTGAAGCGAATTCACTCGTCGTTCACCAAAAGCTTCGACGTGGTGATTTCCCGATGAGTGGGTGGGAAAATCGCTCTCAAGAAGCGCGTTATTAACGATTCCAATTCCGGCCGAAATGCTCTAAGGAGTGTATCGAAAATAAGCTATCCACAAACTTTCTTTCAAATTATGTTGAAAACCGATATTTTATTCATACAAAAAAAATTGATCCTTTATTGTACGAGGTTAAACTTGAACATAATGAAGACCGGATGAAATTTAAGTTATTCCTTCACGAATTTTCGAACTTTGGATCGAATGCTCTTCATCAAGTTCCGTACAAGTTTGGACGCTTGAGCCAAAACAGTGGAGGTGTACTATGCTTCTTATATAAAGGCAACAATCTCTTCTGGAGACACTCAGATCGATAGATTTCCGCATTTATAGTTCCGGTAGTGTAAAAAATGGTTGACTTCAAACCACAGGAACATATTGCTTGCCATACCAGTACCTTTCGACCGAATTTCTGCACTTGAATCGACCTGTCCGCATCGCTCACATCCTCCCCAACGACGGCAGTAAAGTATTGTGGACCTGGAAGGGTTTTTGAGTCCTCCTTTACATAGGTCTCATCGTCCATCAAAACGCATGCATCCGGACGCTGCAAAAGACGCGAATACAATTTCCGGGCCCTTGTTGCTGCTCGCTTCTTCTGTTCTGCACTTTGTTTCGAGATTTTCTGCTTCTTGTAGGTCTTCAGGTGGTTTCGCCTCTTGATACGCTGGATCATTCCGACACTCGTTCCTGCTTTTTTGGCCAAATCACGTATTGACATTGATTTGTTCTTCACTTTCTGCTCCAGTTTCGGGTTGGAAGAACCGGGTTTTCTGCCTCTTCCTGGTAGCTCATCCAAAGAATAGTGTTCCCCAAACTTATTAATGATGGTTTTAACACTCGCATGATGAATTCCAAACCGCTTCGCCAATTTTCGCATAGTAATACCCTTCTCACTTAGCCATGTGTCCAGAACCTTAATTTTCACTTCCTTTTCAATACGCGACATTTTGAAAACGCAGAATTTGAACCGCACAAACAAGTAAACAAAAGAAAGCTGACAATCAAACGCACAGCATGCAGTGTTCAGAGCATAAAAACCATCACAAGAACATGCGTACAACGCAAATGTATGTGGATAGCTTATATTCGATACACTCTTTAAATGAGAAAAGTCTCGCGCCGAGTAAGGGAATGAACTCCTAATGAGTGAACTGTCCTGAAGCAATAGTTTACTTTATGAGCGAGTTCATCTATTGCATGAAAGCTAATTGGAATAATGCGTATCATTTCGAATAGTAACTGTTGTTCATAAAATTCATGCTACATTAATTATACTTCAATTATATACTGCAAAATAGCCTCGTGCCATTACTCGAAAGAGGTTTTGGAGTGGTACAAGGCTAAGGAGGTCAATTTCGTGCCGAAGCATCTCAACCTCCCGAACGCACCGGAACTCCGCCCAATTGAAAAGTACTGGGCCATCATAAAGCAGGCATTTTGGAAGCATCCTAAGGAAGTGAAATCGGAGGAAGATATGAAGAAAAAATGGATTGCCACGCAAAAAAAAGTTGGTCCAAATGTTGTACAGGACCTTATGAGCAGTGTAAAGAAGAAGGTTGGTGCATTTGGATATGGAATTGAAATTGAATAAAACAAACATGGAAAAATATTCATAACATGTTTTTTTTTACTCCCTGAAAGGTTGAAGATGATTGGTTGAACTGGCGAATTTTGCCGAATATTTGTGAGTGTCGCAATTTGATTCCGTGCACCCTTTACTACCGAAAGGAACTGAAAAGCGCAAGAGTGTATAGCAAGGTGCAGACTGGAAGGTGTACTTCGGACCTACGTGAACCAATTTCAAATCGCTAGTTTCATATTGATTGTTGGAATTATTGCATGGTGTAATATTTCAATGACATTTTGAACCATTTCAACACTACAGTTAACAGACGAGTTCGGTTGCCGGCTCGATCAGATTCAGTCGGCTTCTGTGATGTGCAATTTTGCTCGACTCGACAGTGACAAGTGTCGAGTCGAGTAGCTCGACTATTTAGGTATATTTTGGACCGCAATAGTCAATTTACTTGTCAGACAATAAGAATACTGAAAAAGTACATAAACTTTCAATTATACAAAAATGTTCTGTACTCTAAATCACCATCATCCAATGATCAAACTTTTACACAACAAATCCATTAAATCCGGAAAAAAAAAACTACCATCTCTCCCAATTCCACAACCTTCAACCGGTGCCTTCAGACAATTTCCCGGCAAGTAAATTCATTGTCATTTCATTAATCTGCTCGCAAATATTAGCTAATTAATTTGAACGCATTCCGTCCCCCCTCTCGTTCAGTACGATTTGCGTCGGCAAGTTTTCTCTTCACCGTCGCGACTCGACGTCAACCAACGTCAGAGCAGAGCGCACAAGACATAATCTAACCTCAAAAAATCGGAAGGAAACAAGTCATCCGAAAATAAGCACAGCAGCAACACTCTAATAAATGTCACGACATAATCCCCCCCTCCCTCATCCACCCTCTTCCGAACCCTACCCTGAATCGCAGTCCCATTTACGCGAGCATGGAAAATAAGCACCGGAATGATAATTAGCTCTACTTTTCCCGAGCGCGACTCGCGAGGTGAAATTAAGCTTATAAAAATGTCTGCTTTCCCACCTTCCACGCAGGTATGGTTCCAGAATCGGCGGGCCAAATTCCGGAAGCAGGAACGGATCGCCCAGCAGAAAGTCTCCAGCAATAACAACAATAGCAACACGAGCAACAATAACAACAATCCGGACTCGTCGTCGGTGAAGTCGGAGCAGAAATCTTCCGGCGGAAGTACGACCCCCAAAGACATCAAACCGGGCTCACCGCTGTCAACGGTTTCCACCACACCCAACTCGAGTGCTTCCTCCCATCAATCGAACGGGGATATCAAACCTATTAATGGTAAGTTACTTGTGTTTTCGAAATTAAAGAAAAATACCGAAAAGGCTGGTATGACGGAGTAACGGAAAACGGTAGCCAATGGCAATGGATTTCTGATAGAAAAGAAAGCCAGCCGACTTGGATTGAATAATAGATGGAATTGTTTAATCAAGGAAATTGCTTGTTACACCGTTCATTTATACGAATTAACGTCACATTATTTTGGGGAAATGTCGCGCCTTGTACCGTCACCATGGACGACGAGGCACACAAACACATGAGCGCGACTAGGCTAGGCAGCGCGTAGGGCCATTACCAGGAATTTCATCTGTTTTTGAAGACGAGAATGAAAACGACGACGAATAAATAGAAGAAAAAAAAAGACGACGGTCTCAGTGGATCGCAGTTGGAATATTGGAGAAAGCCGGGCGAACTGAAAACTGTAAAGAACCTTATCACATGTAGGTAATACTAACGATGAATTTTCCTTCCGTATATTTGTGTAGCGGAAAAAGTACGAAAGTAGAGCAAGAATGGTGTAATGTTTAGCCCTGGTGGGTCTTGATTTTCTTTGGCTTGTTGGCGTCGGTCCTTCCACTTAGGGTCAGTGGCGTAGTCAGGCGCTTGGACTAATCAGTACAATTTGTCACAATTTCCTTCTGACGCCACTGAACTTACCGAAAACCAAGACCCCGAAAAAGCACCATTCACTTGTCCTTCGCTACGGAGTTTCGTTTTCTGATGAAAAATTTACGAACCCAGCAAAGCAAACCATGACGGCAAATGGGACCACTTGGCTTACTGCGACAATTCTCCGACATCATCTCTTTTGTTTTTGCTTCCAAAGTTTTCCATTAGCTCTCTGGCACGGCTTTCTTCGATCCGATTCACTATTAACTTCGTCGCACAGCGACTCAATAAATTATGAATTATGATAGCCCCATGATAAACGGGAGAAAAACACACACAACATTTCATTTCCACTCAGAAAAGCCATCTGTATCTGTCGCAACTATTTTCCACTTACTAACCGTACACACATGTCCTCCTTCCATTTCGTTGTAGGAAAACTCACCGATTCGGATCTGAATGGACTGGGACCGCACCACGGATCGCACAACCATCACCACAGCAGCAGCAACAGCAGCAACAGCGGCAACAACAATAACAACAACAACAAATGGAGCTCGTCCTGCAATCCACTGTTGCAGAGCCAGAAAGCATCCTCGGCGGTCAACCACTTGGGCATGAATCACAATCTGCAGAATCATCACCATCATGCGGTGGCGGCGCTGTCGTCTCCGTTTTCGTCGCTGCTGGGAGCGGGCGGTGGAGCCGCCGGGTACCTGCTGGATCCGCTCGGGGGGCTGAACAAAACCACCGCCGCCAATCATCTGTTCTAAGCGCGGCGGGGCCTGAAGCTGTAGAAGTAGTTGTAGTTTTATGCATTCCAAGTTTTAGGTTTAATGTGCGAGAGTAAGGATTTAAGATGAGCTCAGTCGGTGTAGATAGAGGGACATGTTTTTCGTCACAATCAGAGAGCAGAAGCTTACGCGAATCGATAGGCAAATCGGTTGGAAATCGCTTGTTAATCCAAATAAGAAAACAGTATTGCAATATGAGAGGCCGATGATATTGAGTTTGCTTCATAGAACCGAGCCAAATAGGGAAATGAGAAGGGTAAGAGAGAAGGTGACAGAAAGGCAGTTAAAGTGAAGAGGATTTTCCGTTTGAGACTGCCCTTTCGACATTGAGTGACGTTAATTAATACAGAACTAAGTAAGCATCGCCTAATTCAGGGTCAAAACGTCATGTCGGTTACGCTTCAAGGTATTACTTGGAAAACTTCACTGCGCGGTGGGTTTGTGGCTAGGTTGTTGTAATGTTATTGCTGAATCTTTATTTATTTTTTTTTTTCATTACTAGAAAATCGCCCAAACGGTTGTCAAGAAATATTTTCCGATGATTTTATCGAACTACTTTGGAATAATTGAAAATTGAACTTATGAATCCTCCATTCTAAGTACAGAACAATTCTTCGGCTTCTTTAAAGTATCTACAGTATTCCTCCATTAGCGTGCCATATAAGGATCGCAATAATGGAAACCGTGTTAATGGAAATCCATAGCTTATGGAGTTTAATTGGTTTCAACCAGTGCCGGTAAAAATCAATTCATTTGCATTCAAATGAGCTAAAAATGAAGACAACCTTGGCGGACAGACCAACTGTTTTCGTGAATTTGAATTTTGAAATGACAGGTTTCTCTTGACCAGAGCAACCGCTGAATTTCGAAGTTATTATATGGTTTTGTTCATTCGTCGATGGATGTTCATTATCGCCTGTGCTGTTGTAAATATCAATATTCAATTTCATCTAGGTGGGGATGATTTTGGGTATCAAATGAAGAAACAATATTTGTTTCTTTTGATGTAGCACATCATGAGTTTTCTTTTAGGATCAGATCGATAGGTTACAATTAGTTGTAATTATGATAATAGAGGGCAGTAAAACACTGTGATTGACATTATCTATCTATATAAATAAACATGAGTTGGGGTTTCCTTTGTCACGATTTAACTCGGAGACTGCTTAGCCGATCGGCGTGAAAATTTGTATGCAGGGTTTTTTGGGACCGGGGAAGATTCTTAAGACAGTAAGAGACCCCTCCCTCCTCTGAAAAGGGGGAGCTCCCATACACATGAAACACATATTTCTGCATAACTCGAGAACTGATCATGCAAAGGAACCCAAATTTAGCATGTAGAAGTTTTTGGAAGTAAGAACTGTTTCTATGGTAGTTTGAGAATCCTCCCTTTTCTAAAAAGGGAGGCTCCCATACAAATGAAACAAAAGTTTCTGCATATCTCAAGAACTATTGCTTGATTACTTTACTTGGAACTAAGTTTGGCATGTGGGGTTTTCTGGTGGCGAAAAATGTTTCTATGGTGGTTTGAGACACCTCCCCTCTCCTAGAAGGGGTGCTGTCATACAAATGAAACTGAAATTTCTTCATAACTCTAGATCTAATAAAGCAAATGGAACCAAATTTTTCTAGCGGGGATTTTAAAGGCAATAAATGTTTCTACAGTAGTTTGAGACCCCTCCTCTCTCTCTGGAGCCCCCCCCCCCTCCAGAGAGAGAGGAGGTCTCCCATACAAATGAAACACAAGTTTCTGCAGAACTTTAGAACTAATCAAGTAAATGGAACCAAATTTGACATGTAGAGGTTTTTGAAGGCAAGAAATGTTTCTAAGGTAACTCGAGACCCCTCTGCCCTCTGTTAGAGGGGGGGCTCTCATACTAATGAAACACAAATTTGTGCAGAATTAATCCAGCATATGGAACCGAATTTGGCAAGTGGAGGTTTTTGGAGGAGAGAAATTTTTCTATGGAAGTTTGAGATCTTCCTCCACCATCTGAAAGCGGGAGGGAGGGGGGTTTCCATACAAATGCAACACAAATTTCTGAATAAATTGAGAACTTATCAAGTTAATGGAACCAAATTTGGCAAAGAAATATTTCTATTGTGATTTGAGACTCCTCCGCTCACTGAAAGAGGGGTCTCTCATACAAAGGAAACACGAATTTCTGCATAACTCGAGAACAAATCAAGCAAATGGAACCAAATTTGGCATGTGGGGGTTTTGAAGGCAATGATTGTATGATGGTTTGAGAAACCACCCCCCTCTGGAAGGGAGGGCTCCCATACAAATGGAACACAAATTTCTACCAAAAATGAGAATTATCCAGGTTACTTAAACACGAGTATCTCTCTGGTAAGAAACATGTTTTGATAGAAGTTTGAACCCCTGCTTATTCAAGAAAAAAAACTCATTTTGAAAATAAAACCATAAACGTGCCATTTATATTAAATTTTCCTTCATTCAGTTGCAAGCGTTAGAGCGCACGCACCGGGTTCAGCTAGTTCAAAATAATCTTTTTGGTTGAATTCAAAATGACTTTTTGTTGTTTGATGATCACTTGCGATTTTAACAAACCTGGGCTGGGAACTAAAACTCTCATGAGTAATACAAAATCGAGAAGTCATAAAGCATAATGAGTTGATTTGTTCATCGCTCTTGATTTTGACAATTTGAGATTTTCAATAAAACTATAATTCATCTACACTGACTCGAAATGCTTTTCATTGCGTATGATAGTAAGTGATAAAAACAGACACTGGTTCCAACATAGAATATCTCGTGATTTTGGACAAACAGAGAGTTACTGAATTCAGCGAAAATGTTCAAGACAGTCCAGTTGGTGGATAACAGTAGAGAATTATTTCATAACATGGTGCTAGTGCGCCTATAAAATTCCTGTATCATCTGGATCACGAGGTCCTGGCCGTCCACCAAGTTGGCGTTTTCGACAAAGAAGCTCGAGTGAACATGCCCGTTCGTTTAATTAACAATTAAACTCTCACTATGTGGCGCTAGTGTGCATCAGCCATGTCCAAACACTACACTGCACGCTGAGCTATTTTTTCCACGCTAGCGCGTGTATTGAATTCACCACTTTGACTTCGTGCTTCCAGACTTACATGCAAAGCGGTGGGTACAACACCAATGCCAGTGCTCGTGATTTGGCTTCAGACACCGTGTATGATGATTCGGCAAACTCCACAGCCGAGTGTTTCCGATTGTGTCCGATTGCGGAATACACGCGTGGTTAATTTATTTTATTTCTACTTATGCCGTGCTTGTTAAACTCAATCAACTTATGCGCCCGACATCCTAAAATAAACCTAAAATAATCAATATACAACCCCGACACTCCTCTCTAACCCTATTGTACGCTTTTCCCCCCCCCCACCCACACCACAAAAACAAACCCAAACACAACCCCACCCCCCACCTCCAACCCCAAACAAAAAAAACCCATTTTTTTCTCATCTCCCCACAGTTTTCCCCAATAATTTCTTCCCACCTCTCCCTCCACCACCACTCTCCTTTTTTCCACCCACCCCCCCCCCGAAAAAAACCCCCCACACACAAAAAAATGTTTACAAACCACCACAACAACCTCACATAATTCCAACCCCCACACTCCCCCTCCCCCAACCGAACCCCAAATTAAAAAACGCCACCACCAAAGCCTTCCCCCCACCTTTTTCAAGACTCCACTTCCAGCCTCCCAAAAAATGCACCATTTTTATCCGTTATACTTTTTTTTCGTTTTAATTGATGAAATCTGAGTATAACTAGCTTGGACTAAATTGTTTACATGGGCAAAATTTCATAACAATCGGTTCAGTGGTTATTGAGATGTCATCGAAACAAGAAGAAAATTGCCGGAGAATTTTGCGCGCGCCGTCATGGAAAATCCGACTGCGACCATGAGATGGATCGGAAGACAACTGGGAATCACCCATACAACTGTGTCACGGGTGGTAAAATCGTTTAAGGAGTCCCAGACGACCGAGCGGCGGGCTGGAAGTGGAAGAAAAGACAGCTGACCCTGTAAAGGCCCGGAAGGTGTTGGATTATTTCAAGTGTAATCCGAACCTTTCGATTCGCGACGTGGCTCTGATGGCAAAGTGTTCGGCCTGGTTCGTTCAGCAAACCATGAAACGAGCTGGGCTTCGTGTATTCAAGGTCCGCAAGGCACCGAACCGGCGAGATCAGCAAAACACGGCGGCCAAATCCCGCTGTATCGAGAGTGGTTAACGAAACCGATGTGTGTTTTTATGGATGACGAAACCTACATCAAGGCAGACGCAAAGCAGATACCGGGGCTGGAATTCTACGTTGCCAAATCACGGTTTGATGTTCCGGAAGACATAAGGAAGAAGAAAGTGGTTGTCGCCAAAAAATACTTGCTCTGGCAGGCCATATGCCAATGCGGTAAACTGAGTAAACCGTGCATCACAACGGGTACCATCAACAGCGAAATTTACTCCGTCTGTTGCCTGCGGTCCCACAGAGGCGAGACATTATTTTGGCCGGACCTGGCATCATGCCATTACGCGCGATCGACGTTGGATTGGTACAGAGACAATAACGTTGTTTTTGTTCCAAAAACCGCCAACCACCCAGATTCGTCCGGTGGAAAGATTTTGAGCCATAATGAAGGCCAAAGTTCGAAAATCGTCCAAGGTGTTTAAGAACGAGCTGGAGTTGAAGAAAGAATGGATGAAATAGACCAAAAAGATCGGCTCCACCATTGCACAAAATCTAATGAGGGGTCTTAAGGGAAAGGTGCGGGCTTTCAGCGATGGAAAGGAAATTGAATAAAGTAATTATGCCAACATACGCATAAGTTCATTTCCTGAAAGTTTCGAAAAAATCCGACTTAAAATAAATTTTTGGCGAACACTTTTGTCTGGTGCACTTTTTTCGAGTACAGGCCTTAGATGACCAGGATCTCGATATCCAGCTTATACATGAAGTTCATATACACGCTAGCGCCACATGCTGAGCTATTTCTGAACTAAATAGTCCACCATACGAACGACCTACAGTGAAAGACAATACAATAAGACCGAAGCCCGATTTTCATACAAAATAGTCATGTTTGGAGGCTTGTCTTTCACTTTCCCGTGAAATAATTGAACTGAAATTTTGGAAATAGCCTAGGAATACCCTTAGTTTTCATCTTTAATAAATTCATAATTTTTCATTCACCACTTCAGAAACTGCAGACACCACCTACGACAAAACAATAAGACCTCCTTTTGATATCCATAGTTTAGGCCATGCTGATGAGTGTGAATTACAATCTATAGTATACTGATATTAAAATGACCCGCGCATCAATAATCAAAATTCAGATCCTCAAATTCGAGCATCCTTTATGGAAATCAAAAAATGGTCCTATTGTTTTGTCTGTAATTTTTAAAGCGGTGAATGAAAAATGATGGATTTAATGCAGATGAGAATTTAGGCTACTTCTGGGCCACAGCCGAAATTTCAGCTCAATTGGTTCTCGAGAAAATGAAAGGCCAGTCCCCTAACATGACCATTTTGTATGAAAATCAGGCTTTGGTCTTATTGTATTGTCCGTCACTGTAGCTCTTGAGCATCTTTGCCGAAAACACCAGCTTGCAAGTTGGCCAGAAACTCGAGATCCAGCTTGTGCCGGAATTTTATTTGACCTAACGGGTGGCTACTAAATTTATGGAATTTCTTTCTCAAGCTGCCAAAAAACCACAAACATATTTGAAAAAGATCTGATTTATTTAAGTTAAAGATACATTGTTGGAAAAAAAAATTAGTGACAATTGTAAACGGTTCGTTATCGGCTGTTCGGCAAAGCTTCCGTTTGATGTCAAAACAGGAGCGTTGTACGGCCTACATGTCAACTTTGCGGATGGCTCTCATGATTCTACCAATCAACTGTTTGCAGTTCGTGGCTCTCCAGTTATCTTTGTACACCAAGGATCAAAATCTCGAAGAAATCTTCTATTGTGTTTTTTTGGCGTAATGCGATGACGCTATATCCGGCCAAAAACCACGACGCGACATGATTCTGGTATCTCCATGATTTTTTTGTAGAAACGGGATCAAAATTTTCTTCAAACATTCGTTCTGATACACATCTTGATTGATAGCCAAACCAGAGGGCTTCAACCATGGCTTAGAAATACCTCTCTCGGAAATGGAAATGTATAGCACCAGTTTCTGTTCGAATTTATGTTTAAACTTATATTTTATGTTTGGAGATGCAGTAGAACTATCTGTGGAATAGTATTGATCGTTTCCGGGAACGTTCGTATCCGAAAGAGGGAAGTAATTTTCGCCGTCCAAAACAAAACATTTTCCGGAATATTTTTTAATCAACCAGTGGCATTATGATTTCAGCGTCAAGATCTGTTTCTCAGTGTATTTCGGACCTCTTGTCCTGTTTCGGCGCTTTATTTTGCTTTATTCCTTTCAATGTTTTGCAGATGTACTGGTGAGAACAGTTGAACTTTTTTGATGGCTCAGTGAATCTTGTTGTTGAAAGCACGAGAACGAGAACGAAGTCCTTTAGCGTCTACAATTGGCTGGTCTTGCACTATCTTGCTTGCGTGTAGTTGTTGGGGATCTTAATATATATGAACAGTGGAAGCCGCAACATTTGTGCTTTTAAAATTTTGTACCGTATACTGCTCAGATTTCTGTGCAGTTCTCAGAACCGTACAATGCCCTCACAATATGCTTCTTCACGGCCAGCCATGTCGACTCAATTTTGAGTCGTTTTTGACTCACTTTCGTCATTAGTAGAGTCACTCAAATTTGAGTAAATGTAACTGGTATTCTCAAGTCGACTGTTCGATCTCAAACAGCACACAGCGTGCTTGCTGTTGTGTGGATAGCACCAAACACGCGTCCCCCCAGGAGCGTGTATTGTTTCCACCCAGTTGAGTGCGGCTAGCAGGCAAACAGCCTGATGCTTTTATTGTAGCTAAAGTGGGCAGCGTGGAACATCACTGTCGGCGCGCCGTATCTATCAATGCACCATTGTAATGATGCGGTGTAGTTTAGTGGTTTTTTAGTGGTGTTAACGACTTGTTCATACCCACCGAGCTGGCACGCTGCCTCTCGGTGGTAATAAATTATCATCGACATAGTAGTCCGTTTTCTTTCGTTCGTCATCGTTGTTCTCAGAAGCAAATGAAATCACAACGTAGGGCCTGGTAAAACCCTGGACGAAACATCCACAAATCAAAAACATCGACTCAAATCAGATGGATGTTTTTGATTTGTCGGCTTGTCAATCCCAGCTACATTTACTCAAATTTGAGTGACACCCCTAAAGACGGAAGTAGGTCAAAAACGACTCAAAATAGAGTCGACATGGCTGGCCGTGTTGTTTCGACGTTATTTTGAGCAAAATGCTCTCTGCTTTCTAAGGTCTGTATCCACATTAATCCGGACACCTTCAAATCATTGTAACTTTTGAAATATTGCACGTAGGAATGAAAAATTTCACTGTGGTAAAGCTGAGAGTCCATGATAAAAAAGACTATTATTGATGTTTACATTTCATGTTTAGTATTCAAGATGGCGACGAAAGGAAAATAAGTGCGCGAGCGAATTTCGTACGGGCGTACGGCAAATCCTGACTTGTCAATACGGGACCTTGCAAAAACATTGGATTTGCCTAAATCCACTGTTCACGATGTGCTCAAATCATGTTCGGAACGTTTGACGGTGGAGAGGAAACCGAGAAGTGACAAAAACATTGGACGCGCTGATCCTGTCATGGACCGAAAGGTGAAAAGGATATTAACGACAAACCCAAATCTCTCCATTCGAACGGTGGCTCGTAAAATAGGGATGTCGCCTGGTTTTGTCCAAAAATCAAAACAACGTTTGGGGCTTAAGTCGTATAAAGTAAAAACAGTTCCAAATCGCAACGACAAACAGAACTTGGCAGCAAAATCACGGGCTCGACGTTTATACTGCGAGTTTTTGACGAAGTTTTCATGCGTTGTTGTGGACGATGAAACTTATGTCCTGGAGGATTTCAAGCAGCTTCCAGGGCTGGCTTTTTATTCTGCTCTGGCCAGAAATGCTACAGCTGAGCATTTTAGAACGAAGAAATTTCCCAAAAAATACCTTGTGTAGCAAGCAATTTGCACGTGTGGCAAAAAGAGTAAATCTTTCGTCACTACAGGCACAATCAACAAGGAGATCTATCAGAAAGAGTGTCTGCAGAAGCGATTGCTACCCTTCATCAAAAGTCACAAAGAAAAACCTTTGTTCTGGCCCGATTTGGCACCATGCCACTATGCTAAAACTGTGATGGAGTGGTACCAAGCAAATCAAGTGAACATTGTACCAAAAGCCTCAAACCCGCCAAGTTGTCCAGAGCTATGACCAATCGAGAGATATTGGGCTCTGATGAAGCGGAAGCTTTCTGGAAAAAAGCAAGGAATCAAAGATTTCAAACACTTCCAGCAAATTTGGACAAAGACGGCTTCTACGATTTCTGAAGAGTCTGTACAAACCCTAATGAACGGAGTTAAGCGCAAAGTTCGAAAATTTTATGCAAATACCGAATAACTATGTTTTGCCTTCACGAATTGTTAAAACACATCCCATGAATATATAATGCGAAATTTATGTTTTATTCATGTTTTGAGGTGTCCGGATTATTGCGGATAAAGACCTTCCCTTCTACTAATATCACACCACGACGTTATTATATTATATTAATCAAGAAATAATATAACAGCCAATATTATTTGTGCACACACCCCCCCCCACAGCGGGCGACAAAAAATACCCCTACAAAAGGGAAAGAAACCAATTATTTATCTTCACCAGGATTTTTTTCTACCAGCTTTTCACAACTTTGCTGAAGACACAACTCCCTATCAAAAAATTACAAAATGGAAAATTTTTATCTCCGACGCCCGACCAATCAACAACAAAATAATACTCACAATATAAACACCTCTTATCCCTCAATTTTCCCCAACAAGGACCCCTCCCCCCCCCCCTTTTTGGAGGCGCCAGCTTTAAAACCCCAAAAACGCCTCTTTAACCACCTACAAAGGTATACTCTATTCCATCCCACCTCTTCCCTTTTTCTTTCTCCCCCCCTTCGCTCCCCCTTTTACTTAGGTACTCTTTCTCATTTTTTCCTCACTTCCCCCCTTCACTTTTCCCCCCCCCCTCTGTTCTTCCCTCCCCCCCCCCCCCTCCCTCCCCCGTGATAAGCGTGGTTGCCTCTCTTCACAGTCGAACTGGCATTAATTCCGGACAGCGCCGTTGAAATTTTCTTCTCTGACCACGTCTTCCTTCGGAAGGAAAGTAAAGCCGTTAGTCCCAGCCCAAATGTTGATGGGTTCGATATCTAAGGTCTGGGTCGTCTCCCTGGCGTGACAAACCAGCATCAGACTGAAAGTCATGGTACTAATTTGCTGGGCGAGACGTTAAATAGATGCTCTACCAAGAGTGTACGTTTCATAAAATGAACACATATGACTAGAATCAAAAATCAGTGTCTGAGTGTATTAGACAGCTTAAAGACAAGGTGTATATGTGTTTGTATCCATTTGATTGATCGATGAGAATGCGGAAAAATGTTCAGTTGATTTTCCAAAAAAGTCTTATCAAAATCCCAAAAACTTTTCCTACCTTTATTGAGCTTTCTTTCAAAGACTTGAAAAAGACTGGGCTTGACTTCTCTCCAATACATTTAAGTTTTCAACAGCATCAAGCATCTGATATGAAGGAAGATCATTTTGATCTTCCAATAAACTTCCTTTTGATCATCTTGAAGTAGGACAATTGTTTTTGTTTGTTTGTTTCTTGATTATCGAAATTTTTAGCCTAGGGCTGGTTTATCTCCCGTTGTAGTCACTTAAACACCTCGTTGGGTATTTTCGTAACATGCCCGGGGGTTGAGATTTGAATTCGTGGTGGGAGATATGACATGCGAGCGTGTTATGTCCTATTTTCTAATTACAGATCTCATCCTTCTAACTCCAAAAATACATTTTTGATTTTAGATAACAAACTCTCATTTTTCTTTTTTTTTTAGTGTAGAATCCGCTGTCTCGCGACCAAACAAAAACCCCCACACACCTTATCAGTTTTTACACATACTAAAACTGTTATACCTTAGCCAAATGACCTCTGAAGTACTTTCGGATAAACAGAGAAGTTCGTTATAGAATAGTTGTAAGTATGTTGTTCACATGGCTTTTTCATGAAAATAACAAAAAAATCTCAGATTTGAAAGGTTCTGTCATTCATGAAAATTAATATATATTTTTATCTATATAATAGAAAATATTTGCGAAGTCAGTAGAAAAATAGAAAAGTAAACAAAAGTTAAACAAGTAGTGAAGAAAATCTTTTATTTAGGATTTTTTTGTAAAAAAAAAAAATTATTTTCTAAGCAACTGTTCTTCGCATCCTCTAAATTAAATTTAACAAAGTCAGTTTGCCTTATACAAATACATAAAATGTGTCCCCCTTTAAATTTTGGGTTGTGCACCATGATATTACTGACATTGATTTTTCTTCGAGATAGCCTACTGTTAGTGAATTTGCAACAGCCGTGATTATTATCCAAATAATAACGGTAAACGGGAAATGCCACAGTACTACAAACAATGTTAAAATTACTTTTATGTGTTTTTTAGAATTTCAAAATTTTAGTCACACCTATGATAGAATTGCAAAATCCTCTCGTATCAATAACGCAAAGGTTTTAACTACATCGCCGAGTTAATCACCGCCCATTAGCCCACCGCGCCTGGAGCCTAACCTTGACAACCGACAACCGTTTGAATAGTTCTTAGGGTGGTTCAAAGTATCGAGTCCTTTCCACCCGACTAAATGACTTTCTAATCAAGTCTTGACACTTCTTTTAAATTTTTATGCCCAGTCAATTCCGGACTCAAACTGCACTGGCCCTTTGAAGATTTTATGGAAAAACGAAACTTTTTGTTAACATCTTCCTTGCTGATCGGTTTTATAGCATGCGAAAATGTTTGCTATATTTGGCTTACGACACATTTTCCCAGGTTCAAATTCGATTGCACAGCGGTGTAATTTTATATTCATTAATAAGCAAGATGACGTTCATGAGCAATGCTCTGTCAACTATTCATCAGGCAACATTAGTGTGTCTGATACGAAGCATGAAGCCCATAAACCAAGGCTACTGCGTCAAACAGCATGCGAGCAGTGCTGCCTAGAAAGCTGTAGATTATAATAGCCTACTGACAATTAATTAGCTTGACGTTCAATCGAAAAGTGGTCTCGGCTAAGTTGTTCTTGTAAACACAGATAATAAACATTCCCATATGTCATTAAGCCAAATAGTAAGGAGGATGAAATCAATAAATATGGATTTCCCATAGGAATTCCAAAGAAAGGTCCAAGGGCCAGAGCTGCCCAAGTTCACAACCAATTGAGTTCAAATGTTGGAAAAAGTGTCGGAACCTGATTTGGATTCGATTTACTGGGATGCAGCTTGAATCACCCTAAAAGTCACACCACCCACTATTACTGTAACATATTCCTCGTCATCATCGGGTCGAAAACAGCCAAAAGATTCAGAATGTGAACTAATTTAACAACCAAAGCATCGATTTGTCCATTACAACACAGCAGGAAAAAAAAAATCAATAATTTATTCAAGCTAATTAATTTGCGCGACGACAGTCAATCATTTCGCTAAACGCTCCCGAAACGTCCATCAATGAGCTAGTTGCGTCAAAACGCATCACTTTAATTAATTAATTAATCGAATGCATTCCAGTGCAAAACACCCCATCCAATAATGTTGTGACAAAACAAAAAAAAAGAAAGTGGAAATTGTGATTTCAACAACTTTGAGATACATTACCGTATACGGAACGAGTACTGTCCATAAAATATATCAGTTCAGTGATGGTGGAGAAACGATAAACTCGATTGGGGAAGATTCATTTTAACATTAAGCAGAAGAAGAACTATTTCAATCAAATTGCTAGTCAAAGTAGTAGCGAGCCGAAAAAAAGAGGAAGAGCCTAACGAATTATAATACTTGATATTTAGCACTAAAGCATACAGAAACCAATAATTGCTACTAAAATGAAATCAAACACAGATTACATTAAGGTTTAAGATTTAATCAACATTTAATATAACTGTACATAGAAGCAAATCCCAAAGAAAACTGTAAAGAGTTTAGGACTTGTAAATATACGGACAAATTGAATAAATTTTCGTAAAATGGTCAACTTTGAACTTTTCTCTCTATCCATCACACACAAGCACCGCAGGTTCCATCGCGCTAAATTTATCCATGAGTGATGGTCCGGGAGTTATTTTTAAAATTTGGTCCCATTTGGTCGCCCAATTCGAAACTCGATGACGTAGCAGCCGGTCTTGTTGGTCTGATGGTCTGAACTCCGACAGCACCCATTTCGAGTAATATTTCACGTTGATGATAGCACCGCTTTCGGCTCGAACTTAAGCGGTTGCCTCATCCGATCGTGCCACTTGCGGACAAACGTGTGAAATATGGTTGGGATGAATGTTTCACTCTGCTGAATGGTCGTTGGTTGGACATATGCGGATGTCATTTTTATTTTACCTAACATAAGTTGTCGATGGTGGGATTAAGATTTTCTTCTTTCTGGTGGATTTAAAAAGAAAACTCTTTGCTTATGCTACTTCATACTTCCTCTTTTTAACACAGTTTAGCGTCAATTATGGTTGGAGATCTTCTAAGAACGCAATAAAACGTTGTGGGTGTGATTTTTTCTTTCAAGCAGGCAAATGTTCAAATGCCAAGGGGTGTATCGCTCAACACACTTTTCTCCTGTGCTACTTTATTTTAGTGTGCTTACAAGCAAGCGATGCAATTTTCTGAGTGTTCCTGTAAGGTGCCGAAGGTGCCAGAATGTTGACAGTCCACATTTTCATTGGTTTGCTGTACCTGGCAACCAACAACGCATATTGGCAAGGTTGCTGGTTTCTTATTTCTAAAAGCACAACTGTCAAAAGAGTGCCATACCTAGGACAGGACCTGCCAGCTCAGAAAGAGATGCCCTCTTATAAATTTATGTTTGCTCTGATACGAGGGTCGCTCCAGCGTTGCCAGATGTGTTTACACAGTAATCCCATTGAAAAAAAGTAATCTAAAAGAAAACAAAATTTGTGGATTTTTTTTAAACTTGGTAATATTCAAACGTGTAAAAATTGCCAATATTTTAAATGGAGAGATCCAAGAGTTTAAAGCTGTAAGAAAACAAAACTGCCTTACAGGGCTTCAAATGGTGAGTTGACAACTTCGAAGGAGGGTGCGGTCGACCTCTGGTCCTCACAAGTTCCTACCTCACGCCTCCACGAGTCATATGATCACAAAAGACTGCCAGCTGAAACATGGAGACGCTGGTTGGCGTAGCCTGGGTAATGTTGTCATTTTGACAATAGCGAAGTGAGGGGGTGTGACCTGTAAATCATATCATATAATTTTCCATCCTCATATCACTTAATGATTTCAGCAGGCTTTGGAATCATCTTTGCATTCCAAAACCATTTATCTGAATTTGTTTTTCAGCATTTCAGCATAACATTTACTTTGAATTTGCACTTCTGAACATTAACTACTATATTCTTAAAAGACTGGCATGCGCTTATGGGCAGTATAGGATTATATTTTAATATTGTGTTTCAGAATCCATCACACTGGGCTCTGCGATCGCTCCAATTGCTATCATAGAAATGTAACTAGAACAATATAAAGACATGTTTTAACAACATGTCTTATAAAATAATATCTCTCATTGAAATTATAGTTTTGATATTTGGAATGATATTTTCTGTTTTCAGCCTTAAACTGTAGCCGCTTTTTACATGGTCAAGTAATTTAATTGTCTCTTAAAATGCCATGTACAGCAATCAAGTTGGAAATTTGTATTAATAGCATTTTTGTCTTCTATGATATTTTAATGTTTTATGTGAGGAAAGTAAAGAACGAGCAAAGTATATGTATTTCAGTTTTTATTCCTTTCATATTTATTTTATTTGACAACATCTTGAACCATGTTGATGCTCGGATATCTCAGGTTGCTAGGCAGGATACAGCACGTCGTGCAATAGACTCTCAAAAACTTTCGCTAGGCAGTTCAAAATAGATATCGGTTGATAATTCTTCACGCAATGTGTGTTTCCAGCCTTGTGGATTGGAATTATTGATGTCAGTTACCAAGCATCCGGAAATACTACTTCGATCAAGGATCGGTTGAAAATCACTGTGACGGGAACAGACAGCGACTGAGCACATTCTTTGACAAAGACGGGCGGAATGAGATCGGGACCAGGACCTTTAGATGAATCGACAGCGCTGAGAGCTTTCTGAATACCGTCATCACTGAAAGTGACTTGAGGAAGTCGAAGGTTATACGATGGGAAGTATTGCTGCGACATTGGAGGTGGGTTGTCATTGTGTACGGAACGAAAGAACTCGGCGAATAGATTCGCAGCTGTGACCGACGAGCAAGAGGTATAAGACCTGTAGGAAACATCAACGGGAACTCTGGCAGAACTCTTACGATTGTTGATGTAGGTCCAGAAGAAAGAAGGATTTTGTCTGAAATTTGCTTGGATACTGTCGATGTACTCACGGAAACGAATTTGTTGCAGATGAGTGTACTCCTCTTCAGCAAGCTTCAACTCTCTCGTGCTCGTAGAATTCCTGTTGCGGAAGAACCGTTTCCTGATCTTTCGTAAGCGGTTACGACAATTGCGGAGTTGTGGCCTCCACCAAGGTTGGCTAAACTGTTTAGAAGGCCTTGGAGGTTTTTCAGGAACAGTATCCCGGATGATTTGATGGATAGTTCCATAGAAAGAGGATACTGAGGCATCGATTGGATTGTTGTTCAGTAGCTGGCTCCAATCCTGGGAGGCGATCATTGCATTTATGGCTTGATAATCACAGCGGCTGAAGTCCAAATCATTACGCGGCGTGATGCCTGATAGAGAATCATCCTCGCGAGAACGGGCGTCAACAGTTAAAACGATGGCTTATGATGAGCGTCAATTTTTAGAAGAGCAGATGGAGCCTCGAAGAGATCTATGATACATGGATCACTTACGAATACCAAGTCAAGTAGCTTTCCGTTCGCGTTCAGAAGATCATTCACCTGATAGAGGCCCGCTGACAACATAGACTCAACTAGGGCAAGCTCCTGTTCCGTTGACATGTTAGTTGGCAAGTATCCCAGAATCTCTTCATCAAATCGCCAGATCAAATTTGGTAGATTGTAATCTTCAAAGCATACGATTACATCACGGGGGTCGGCTGGGTTTTGAAGTTGGTTGACTGATTCCACGTGCCTTGCGTAGCTCTCAGGACAGCTGTTTGGTCGAAGATAAATGCAGCAAACGAACAAGGAAAATTGCGGAAAAACAACCCGAACAGCCGTTTGTTCCAGACTATCACAATCCACTAGATGTACGGCCTTGCAGTTCAGCTCCAATGTAACAGCAATCAGTACACCACCACCTCTTCGCATCGATAAATAGCGTAGTTACATGCTATTTCTGCGGAAGTGATTTCGGTGTGCAACCACGTTTCCGTAAGAACAACTATATCGAAATCGCTGGTGAGCAGAGAGAGGAGCAGTGTGTTCGTTTTAGTTCTCAGCCCACGGACGTTCTGGTAGTATGCGGTGAGTGGTTTAGAGGTAAAAGGACGAATGGGAGAAGGTTCTGGAGTTAACACGGCTGGCTCAATGTGATGGTCGTTGGGCCTGCATCCGTATTCTGCACAGGTTTCCAAAAATTCATCGATCTCGTGTTATCCTCGATGAACTCCCGGAACTCGATTCCTTGCGGCCAGGACAAAGGATCCATAGCTCTCGACTTCATTTCGACACTGACTCCTACCTTAAACGAGATGAATTTCAGTGACGATAATGGCCGACCTCTCGGTATAAGCGGTTTCACAACGGCTTCATCCACATTCAAACAGTCCTTGGCCAGTTTTTCGATGTCTGTCTCAGAATCGTCAGGAAAAATTCTTGTGAGATAAACCCATTGTCAATGGGTCTATCCACACGGCTGTTGACGGACCGGCTCCTTGGAGAATTTTGGTCGGTTGATCGGAAACTGCGGGTTCATCACGGGTTCTCTTAGGAGTGTTGGAACGACCAAAAACGAAACGAGGAATAGGACCTAGGACCGCAGGAGACAGCTTGTTGAACCCTCTTTTAATCTCCTGTCTGATTTCGGCAATTAGGCTGTCTTTTATCTCGCTCTTAATCTCATCGATAACTTTTTGGTATGTGTCGTTGACTTCGACCGCAGCGGAATTCATGGAAGTCAAAGCATTCCAGCTTTTCCACTTATTTCCTTGTGCAGCTTTTGGCAGTACCGATTAACACGCACAACACAGAGTTGTAACCAAACAATGTGGAGGTGGAGAGTGGCGAGGTGGGACGTTTGCAAATGGCAATGGGCACTCTCAAGCCAGCTCGGAATCCGTCAAATTCACTTATCCTACCTGATTGAATGTTGTGACAAACTCGTGTGGGTGATGCGGGCGGCGATGATGAGCGATTTGATGCACAATACATGAATTGCGGGTGGGCAGTTGCAGATGATTTACCAATGTATACGGACGACTCGATGAACACACAGTTTATAGAAGCATATGAGTTCTATACGTACAAGCAGTGAAAGATGCGTTTGAAAGTTTTATTCCTTGAATATATGATACAATATAGAGACTAGTATGCTTTTATGGTAATTTATTTAAATTTTAAACAACTATTTCATTAGGAACAGTAGAAATTTGCAATATCTCAGTACATTCACTAGTACAAATGAAAATGAATTGTAGCCGTGAGTTTTCGTACAATTTGCATCTTAAATTTTTTATAAATCATCATTTATGCTAAAAATTTCCACTGTTCCTATAACAACAATATAACTGGGAATGGTGAGGCGGGGGGGTTGTAGCCTAAGGCAGTCGGAGGATATGTTGACTGGACAAGGGTTCGTGGAGTCGCCAGTCCCTTGTCATGTGAAGACAACTGCCCGAGTAACACATCTTCATGCTTTTATGTTGACTAAGCTTCTATATAACCAAATATAGTTATATAAAAGTATGTTCAACCGCTATAAAACTTGTGTGTTGCTTGGGTGGCCTTCCTGTCGTGGTCTTCCGAAGGTCCTCATAGAGATCGACTGGCCCTTGCTAAAACAAGCAATCACGTAGGCTATTCTCTCGCATTACCTGCTGAGGATAGTCCTGCAGACATAGGTAATCCACCCCCCGGTGGTGGGTTTTTTACCACACCACCCCCCCCAAAAATTTTTTCCTAAACCCAAATTTTCCCTCCGGGGGGGCCCGGAAACCCTTTGAATGCGTTTATCTCCGTAAATAAGCGTCCAATCGCTTAAAGGAGGATGTAGCTTATCGAAACTTCCGGTCCGCCTCTAAGCATATTGCTATGAGGTACCAGGTGGTTATCCACCGATTGCCTGTCGATCTGCCAAATTTGGAAGACGTCTGCATTGAGATATCTTAAATTATAATATTCCACCCACTATATCACAAAACATGGCGATTGGTTGAGCGGATTGGAGATAATGAAATTATTGGGTATAGGACCAAGTATCCCCCGGGTGGTGATAAAACGATAAGCTTGGAAATCAATAGAAGCATAAAGTTGCCAAAAGGCACGAATGGCTTCGAAGGACTCTAATTTCACCAAATTCTTCAATCGTTTCTTTAAATGTATGAGCATAGCTTGCTCTCTTTAGAGGGTTCAACTTGTTTGATGCAGTTATTGGTTTTTAGTAGTTAAATAGTTTGTACATTGTAGTTGAGCAAATTGAAAGTTAAGAAAAGTTGAGTTTTTGTTTGAAAATGGAGGACGTCTAAAACTGTAGGTCAAATTGTTTTCGTTACTTTTGGATATTAAAATCAGAACTGACCAAAACCGGTGGTAAACTGTGCGTGAATGTGTTCGCGAGTGTTAACGTAATGAATAAGTGAAAAATTTGACCGGATTTCATGCCGAAAAAACTGAGTTTCCATTGACACGATTGTAGTTTTTTTTTTTTTTTGGATTCTCAGCTTTGTTTCATGTTAGTTAGGTGGAATATGCAATACATACTGGTGAATTGAGGAAACGAATGTAAAAGATCTCAAGCTGGAAGGGGGGGGGGGGGGGATGGCCCTGAAATTTCCAAATGTTGCACGTTGTCAAATGGCGCTTGGATTCTATAATTAAATGTTATGGGATTGGGTTAACGCGTGGTGACTCGGGAATGATCATTTTGAACGGCCGCAGTGAGAATATCACCATGAATATCTTGCATGCGCGTCGCTTGTTCCCAATCATTAATGCCTTCGCTCTTTTCTATTTCATGTCCTTTTACACTCTTCCCTATACAATGAACGCGAGCAATGCCATATGGGAATCATTTAAATAAGCCGGATACCTTGGTGGAAGCGGAACGCTACCCAGTCAGACCCCGCAAAGGATTTTTCGACAATTGAGAGGTGGTAAGTGCTCTCAAAACGCGGAGCAAAACAGGTAATTGTTATCCATTTTGTCCCTATATCACTTTATTATGAACCTACATCAAACATAATTTAATCTTATTATGAATTATATATATATATATATATGACCACATCACTTATCAAGGTGAATCCTGATCCATCGAGCCCTACCCTACTAACATAGAAAACCCTCCTGTGACCTTTGTGGGGATGCAGAGGTAAACACGGTCCCTAAACAGCAAAGGTCACACTAACTTTCCTTCCCTATTCCCACCTGATTGCAAGGACGTGGCCGGCGCCGTTATTGATTATTAAAGAAATTGAGTCACTGAAACGTGTACAGTGAGAATGGTCGGTTAATCCCAGCC
Source organism: Aedes koreicus (assembly GCA_024533555.2). Classification (NCBI taxonomy): domain Eukaryota; kingdom Metazoa; phylum Arthropoda; class Insecta; order Diptera; family Culicidae; genus Aedes; species Aedes koreicus. Next base: position 96,033 of record JAHHFK020000977.1, on the reverse strand, counting down.
CCATTCAATTGATTCATTGTGCAATTTCACTGACTCTATCAATCACGGAATAGCAACCATTGATACGTGCAGTCAGTCAAGCTAAAGGTCTGTTTAATAATATTTAGTTATATCAGCTATTAATGATATAACGGGCCATATTAAGGGCTTACGCTGAAGCATTCTCGACGGCAGCCATTACCTCAAAATTTAGAATCGATATAACTCAGAATCTGTACTAGATATTGGATATTTAATCACATCAGTTTGTATGCTTACTTGCTGTGAGCAATCTGACGGAGTTCGATTCGATGTTCATTCACTAACAATCGAGATTTATCAATTTGAAACAGCGAGGTAAGTTTGCGAGAAAGAGATACAAGATAGGAAAAAAATACACGGAGCAGCAATTCACCTTTACCTTCTTTATTTTTTTTTTTTCCATACCCCCCCCCCCTTCTTTCTTTTTTTCCCCCCCCCCTCTTTTCCTCCCTTCTTTTTATATTTTTTGACTGGATGACTCCACTAAACGTTAATTTATCTTACCTTACCAATCAGACTAAGGCCTCTGCTGTACACAGAACATGTTTCCATTGTAATCGGTCCATGGCTGTACCTCGCCAGCCTCGCTGTCTGCGGAGGGTCCGCAGGTCGCCTTCTACTTGATCAATCCACCTGGCTCGTTGCGCGCCTATTCTTCTTGTACCTGTCGCTTCGTTTTCGAGAACCATTTTCACAGGGCTGTCGTCCGACATTCTTACGACATGCCCAGCCCATCGTAGTCGACCGATTTTTGCGATGTGTACGATGGGAGGTTCTCCCAGCAACTGGTGCAATTCGATGTTCATTCGCCTCCTCCACGTTCCGTCTTCCATCTGCACTCCACCGAAGATCGTACGCAGCACCTTCCGTTCAAAGACTCCAAGGGCGCGTTGGTCCTCCACTAGCAATGTCCATGTTTCGTGGCCGTAGAGAACTACCGGTCTAATTAATGTCTTGTAGACGGTCAACTTTGTGATTCGGCGAACTTTGTTCGATCTTAGCGTCCTTTGGAGCCCAAAGTAGGCACGATTGCCAGCCATAATGCGTCTTTGTATTTCTCTGCTGGTGTCGTTATCGGCGGTCACCAATGAGCCCAGATACACGAACTCGTCTACTACCTCGATTACATCACCGTCGATCTGAACTTGTGCTAGGAGGCTAACATTTTCTTCTCGTGAGCCTCTTCCCTTCATGTATTCTGTTTTTAGCGCATTAATCACAAGCCCAATCCTACCAGCTTCAGCCTTAAGTCTGATGTACGTTTCCGCCATCGTCTCAAAGTTACGTGCTACGATTTCAACGTCGTCGGCGAAGCCAAATAGTTGGACAGACTTCCGGAAGATCGTGCCACTCGTGTCTATCCCAGCTCTTCGAATCACACCCTCCAATGCAATGTTAAACAACAAACACGACAATCCATCACCTTGCCGTAACCCTCTCCGAGATTCGAAGGGACTCGAGAGCGTCCCTGATACTCGGACGACACACATCACTCGATCCATCGTTGCTTTGATCAACCGCGTCAGTTTTTCCGGAAATCCATATTCGTGCATGATTTGCCATAGCTGGTCTCGATCGATTGTATCATACGCTGATTTGAAGTCGATGAAAAGATGATGTGTGGGCACGTTGTATTCGCGACATTTCTGCAGCACTTGCCGAATCGCGAAAATCTGGTCCGAGGTAGCGCGGGCACCCATGAAACCCGCTTGACATTGCCCCATGAACTCCTTTGCAATTGGTGACAGGCGGCGGCATAAAATTTGGGAGAGCAACTTGTAGGCGGCGCTCAATAGCGTGATCGCACGATAATTGGAGCAATCCAGCTTGTCGCCCTTTTTATAGATGGGACATTCCTTCCATCCAATCCTCCGGTAAACATTCCTCCTCCCAAATCTTGGTAATTACCCAGTGCAGCGCTCTGGCCAGTGCCAGTTTTCAACAGACCAATTTCCTCCTCAACTTCCTGGAGGCTTGGGGTCGGGGTCCTGTCATCTTCTGCGCGTGTTCCTAGATTTATAACCGTGCCACTTTCGTTCGCTGTAACATTACCTTTAATTAACAAACGTTAATTTATGACGTTTAATTGAATTTCATTGAAGCGTACGCTGCAAATTCTGCTGTGGGGAGAAAGCTTGAGCAAGAGAATGTCTTCCTCGCTGGCGTTACCAATACAGGCCTTAACCCACTCTCGGCGAACGATTGAATCTCTCGGGAACCAATGAAAATGAAGACCCAGATGTCACACGTCACTGCGACCACAATTTATTACTTTGCACTTCATTTCACACTGACTTAAAATACTGCAAAAGTGAACTTTTATTTCCGCATTTGTTCTAGTTGTCACTAACGAAAAAAGTGAAAAAGCAGTGACTACTAGCAACATGACCAAACCAACAACAGACTGCCTGCTTGTAAAACAACTAGGGGATAGGGGCGGTTGTCACAGCGACCAATAAAAAACGGTCTTTTTTGACAGGTAAATGGTGATATTTTTGCACTAACAGCTGGCAGGTCCTGCCCCTAAGTTCGTTGGGAAAAGAGCGTCAGATACAGCTCCTTTTTGATTCCCAGAGCACGAACAGTGACACGTGCACAACCACTGGTTTTTCCTTTTAATATTGCAATAGAAAGCACTTTTACTCTGCTTTATTTAAGTTTTTTATTATCTTTTGTTACAGCTTTGTCCAACTGATCTTGATTCTTCTAACTTAGCTTAACTGCTTTTCTGTCACAAATTTTCACAATTTTCTTTTTTCTTTGGTTGATGCGATGCTCCAATGTTTTCTTTTGTTTCCATGGTTACGTCAACGGATGACACGATATCTGGTCTCGTGACGTCAGTTCTTGCAGTGTTGCCAACATTCTCCGGTCAAGGAACCGAACTGATGGTTTGGAGCAGCACAACCTTGCTGACAGGTCGAGTGTAGGTTGACTTTGATGTCCGTACCGCAACTGTTCTTACTTTCCCGTCCGGACCTTTGTGAATCTTCTCTACTATCCCTTTTGGCCAACTTCCTTGATGTAACGATTTGTTTATAATCATGATTAGGTCACCGACATGGTATTCCTGGTAATTCCTGCTGTCCGACCTCTTCCTGTTTATGATCAACTCTGTTCGATACGTGGAAATCCATTTACGCCAGAAACGATCGGCATAGATCTGCGAATGTTTGTCAGACAATTCAGATCTCGTTCGTCAAAATCATGGTCAAACTGGATTGAATTGTTTCGGCTAAGCAGCAACATGTTAGAAGTTATCGGTTCAGGGTCCTGAGCAGGGATGCCAGATATTTTTTTCAAATGTCTGCGATAAAAATTTGAAATCTCTGGCAATGCCTAAAAAAGTCTGTAAATTTTTATTTTTCGCAAAACTAGACTTCTTTCGACGAAAAGACGTAATAAGCGAGTGAGTTATGTCATTTTTGCTATATGTATGATTATGTAAACATTTCTGCATCTATTTCTTGGATTGTATGCAATCTTACCATATTGTTTCATAATTATGAAGTGACACTTAAGATTGAAGCATTCGCATAGATGACACAATTTTTATTTTGATACGGAGGTATATATTTGCTAAAGCTTGTATTAATGGTTTAGTTGATGGAGAGTGTATTGCTTCTTAGTTGTCAGGTGCAACAACCTATTGTGTCATTTGAAAACCGTTTCAGTGCACCTAAAAACCTCTATTTGAAATTTTAAAATACATTCCATATGTCTGTAAAAGTCTGCAACATAAATAAAATGTCTGCTAAATGTCTGTATCGTTAAAAAAGTCTGCAACAAAAATGAAAAGTCTGCAAATTTACAGATATGTCTGTAAATATGGCATCCTTGGTCCTGAGCATCATCTGGAACGTTTGTCAACGGCCTGTTGTTCACCACGTTCATTACCTCGTACAACGCAGTTCGCAGCACTAAGTCCATAAGATGCCTGTCTCGTAACATGGCACGAAGATCAGTCTTCACCGAGCGTACTAAACGTTTCCAACAACCTCCAAAATGCGGAGGAATAAATTTCCACTGAACACCTCTGACGCTGAGCAAATCTTCTATTTGGGGCTGGTCCAGTGTCTTGACTAATTTTCTCAGTTCAGCATCTTCACCAGTAAATTTGGTACCATTGTCGGTCATAATGCACTGTGGTAAGCCACGGATTGACATGAAACAGCGGATGGCCATTATACAGCTGCTCGTGTCTAAGGATGGCACAACTTCGAGGTGTACTGCTCGCGATATCAAACATGTAAACAATACTACCCACCTTTTTCCAACTCGACGACCCACTTTTACTGACAATGGTCCAAAATAGTCAATACCCGTATTGGTAAACGGGAACACAAACGGGGTTCTGCTCTATGGTGGCAGGTTTCCCATTTGCGGAACGGTTGGTTTTGCTCTAAGCTTACGACACTTGATACATGACGTCGTGTACTTCTTAACCAGTGAGCGAATCTTCAGGATACTATGCCGTTCCTTGATGTTGTTGACAATGGTTTTCAGTCCTTGATGTGCATTGGCGATATGATACATGCGAACTAGTAGCGTCAAAAACCGGTGGTTATCAGGAAAGATCACAGGATTGTTGACTTCAAACGACTTACTATCGTCCTGTACAAGACAACGCATACGGATGATTCCATTGTGCAGAAACGACGAATATGTCTTCAGACGGCTACTGCTCTTCACAAACCCTGTATGCTTTAGACTTCGTAACTCATCAGGGAAAGCTTCTGTCTGCACTTTCTTGTATCAGGTATTTTTGGCCTCATCAATGTCATGCCCAGTGAGTATCAATCGCTTAGGTTTTTCACATCTCGGCAGCACTAATAGTTTTCTCAATTGCAGGTAGTACGCAGTAGATCTTATCAGGCGATTGAAATCAGAAAATCTATCAATATCAGGCAGATCAACCAAATCATCCCCAAATATGGTACAGCTCATCGGATCGGCAAAGTCATATGCAATCACTTCGGAATGGAAATTTACCAGCTCAGAAGAGGACATCTATAGGGGTTCATCGTTTCCCGAGAAACATATCTTCATGGTTTTATGTTGAGTAAGCTTCTATATAACCAAATCTAGTCACATAAGAGTATTTTTAACCGTTATAAAACATGTGTGTTGCTTGGGTTGGCCAGTGGGCACTGCTTTCATAAAGAGAATCAGATCCTTCAAGCCACGCCTGCATATCACCAAACTTGGAGGACTTCGTAGCCACGTTCAACCACGTTCAGCTGTGATCGTACCCAATGCAACAGATCAACTCCATGACCGTTCCCCTTAATCTTCATTACGCGAGACCCTACATAGAGGGTGTTTCGATCAAAATTTGGTCGACTTAAACTTGACGCATTTCCTTTCATCGTGCATTAAAAAATTTTGCACACCCCTCATTTTGAAGATGTGTGCGTGTAGCATCATGCCTCAATTTTGATTTTGAGATTAGCCCTTCAGTTATCAAAATGTCGTCGAAGGAAGAGAAACAACGCTTCAAAATTTTGCACGTGCATGGCTAAAATCGTTGAAATTGTTTAATGAGGCTGAATCAACTGTTACCAACGTAAGGAGTGTATCGAAAATAAGCTATCCACAAACTTTCTTTCAAATTATGTTGAAAACCGATATTTTATTCATACAAAAAATTGATCCTTTATTGTACGAGGTTAAACTTGAACATAATGAAGACCGGATGAAATTTAAGTTATTCCTTCACGAATTTTCGAACTTTGGATCGAATGCTCTTCATCAAGTTCCGGACAAGTGTTGTATCGCATTTTTTGGACGCTTGAGCCCAAATTTTTTTGAACTCCTGCATGTTCCCAGCTGCCTTACCAGTCTTCTTGAAGACCCTCTTCACGATTGCCCAGTAACGTTCGATGGGTCGAAGCTGCGGGCAATTTGGTGGATTGATATTTTTCTCAACGAAATCTATACCCTTTTCCGCAAGCCAATTGAGAGTGGTTTTGGCATAGTGAGCCGACGCTAAATCCGGCCAAAACAGTGGAGGTGTACTATGCTTCTTATATAAAGGCAACAATCTCTTCTGGAGACACTCAGATCGATAGATTTCCGCATTTATAGTTCCGGTAGTGTAAAAAAATGGTTGACTTCAAACCACAGCAACATTCTGCTTGCCATACCAGTACTTTTCGACCGAATTTCTCCACTTGAATCGACCTGTCCGCATCGCCCACATCATCCCCAACGACGGCAGTAAAGTATTGTGGACCTGGAAGGGTTTTTGAGTTCTCCTTTACATAGGTCTCATCGTCCATCAAAACGCATGCATCCGGACGCTGCAAAAGACGCGAATACAATTTCCGGGCCCTTGTTGCTGCTCGCTTCTTCTGTTCTGCACTTTGTTTCGAGATTATCTGTTTCTTGTAGGTCTTCAGGTGGTTTCGTCTCTCGATACGCTGGATCATTCCGACACTCGTTCCTAATTTTTTGGCCAAATCACGTATTGACATTGATTTGTTCTTCATGATTAGAGATACCACTTTCTGCTCCAGTTTTGGGTTGGAAGAACCGGGTTTTCTGCCTCTTCCTGGTAGCTCATCCAAAGAATAGTGTTCCTTAAACTTATTAATGATGGTTTTAACACTCGCATGATGAATTCCAAACCGCTTCGCCAATTTTCGCATAGTAATACCCTTCTCACTTAGCCATGTGTCCAGAACCTTAATTTTCACTTCCTTTTCAATACGTGACATTTTGAAAACGCAGAATTTGAACCGCACAAACAAGTAAACAAAAGAAAGCTGACAGTCAAACGCACAGCATGCAGTGTTCAGAGCATAAAAAACCATCACAAATACATGCGTACAACGCAAATGTATGTGGATAGCTTATATTCGATACACTCCTTAAAAAAAAGTGTGTAGGTTTTTCGTCCCCCCCCGGAAAGGGGGGCTGGGGGGAAATAAAAACCGGAGGCTACAGCGACGACAAAAAGAGTTGCTCGCTGTTTCGAGCGGAACCCCAACCTCTCCGTCCGAGATGTCACAAAAAAGATGGGAGTGGCACCTTCAACCGTGGATAGAGCTAAAAAACGAGCTGGACTGTCGACTTACAAGAAAGTGGTGACTCCAAATCGCGACGATAAACAAAACACGTCGGCCAAAGCACGATCGCGAGAGTTGTACACGACGATGCTGACGAAGTTTGATTGCGTGGTACAGGACGATAAAACATACGTCAAGGCAGACTTTAAACAGCTTCTTGGAAAGGAATTTTATACGGCAACCGGACGGGGAAAGGTGGCAGATATTTTCAAGCACATTAAACTGTCAAAGTTCGCGAAGAAATATCTGGTGTGGCAGGCCATCTGTACCTGTGGCTTGAAGAGCAACGTTTACATTGCGACCGGAACCGTCAACCAGGAAATTTATCTGAGCGAGTGCCGACAAAAACGTCTACTGCCTTTCCTGAAGCGACACAATTGTTCCGTTCTATTTTGGCCGGATTTGGCATCTTGCCATTACGGAAAACAGGCCATGGAGTGGTATGCTGCCCACAACGTTCAAGTGGTGCCCAAGGACAAGAACCCTCGCAACACGCCAGAGCTCCGCCCAATCGAACAATATTGGGCCATCGTCAAGCGGAACCTTAAGAAGACTCAAAAAGCTGTTGTGAGCGAGAAACAGTTCAAGGCAAACTGGCGTTCTGCGGCGAATAAAGTGGACAAGGAGACTGTACAAAAACTTATGGCAGGTGTTGAACGAAAGACCCGGGAATTCAGATTCGGTAAAAAGGAAGCTTAGCTGAATATTGCTCCTGTATTGTGTATTAACTGAACTTGAAAAAGAAAAAGAATTTGACTTATTAATAAAAACTTTGATCGACTCACACACATTACTGTTACCAAATTTTGATCGGAACACCCTTTAAGTAATTTTACCAAGTCGGTGTGGGAATAATTTGGATTTTGCTTATGCGCGGGCAAAATTTTGATACGCGCTCTTCTTGCTTCGATGCCATTTTGACAACTGAATAGAAAATGGCAAAAACAAAGTAGAGCCAACATTCCGTACGCATACACCTACAAAATTAGGGGTGTTCAAGTTTTTTAAATGCACGATTAAAAAAGTACGTCATATGTGAGTCGACCAAGTTTAAACACGAGAATCCGCAAATTTCAGATTTTTACGAATTTCCTTTCCTGACAGCATTTGTATTATGGCTTTCGGGAGTGAAACCACCCGAGAGCCATCGTCGACTCAACAGCAATCTGCGGAGCAAAATTAATGCGCACCTTGCGCAGCAATGTGCATCTTTCATTTTTGGCTGGCAAAAATCAAAGCAAACAACTCGTGGAAGCGAATCTCAAGAGAGAGAAAATTCAAACCGAAATCACGATGACCAGTTCGAGTGTTTTTAGCGATTTGAGAACCTAACTAGCGACATGGCGAAGATGTCATATTTACTGCATTTTTCACATGCAAACAAAATTAACAACGCATGGCATGTTGGGATTAAAATGCCTCAGCCATCTTTGTTGTCCTTTTTCGTCTTTCTATTATTATTTTCACAAGTAATGATGTTGACAAATTTCAGAACATGACTGCGATCATATGAGCGTTCGTGCGCGGATGTTGACATAGGCATGAGTAGAATGTTGCTCAGAATTGCCGAGACCTTGAAAGGAATCATGCGGAGCATTTTCCACTAATCACTCTTGGAATGTTTTTGTTGGAATATTTTGGTTGAAAAACAGGGAACTCTTTATCTCATGCTCGAGCTGCATGTTTCTTCCCAAATAATGCATCTGAAAGCAATTCAAGTAAATGTGGACACAGAGTTCCAAAAGACAACTGAGGGTTGTTTTTCCGTTTCAATGATGCTTGTTTGTGCACAAATGTACCAATTATGTCATTGCTTATATGGCTACAATTAAGGAGCTTTGGGACCCCTCCCACATACCAACGCCTCTGTATAGTTGTGCACTGTACTGATGCATTTCATTTTTTTTTTTTTTCACCAACAACGCAAACAAAAGAAAAAAAATTTAAGACGAAAGCTGAGATTTCCCGAAGAATTTCCGACCGTTTACATCGTGGATGGGTAAATGGGTAACGAACACCGATCGTGTGATTTATCGACGCTACTCTTGAGAGGCGTCTGTCGCCGAGTGTTTGGAGCGTCGTTTTTTTTTGTTTTTTTTTCGGACGCTTCCTTTTACTTACCGGTTGTTGTTGGGTGAGGGTGGATGAGACTCATCTGCCGCGTCAAATTGGCAGGGCTATTTTTGGAGGTGCTGACTACCTGTACGCGGACGATCACGAATATGAAATGATGATGATGTTGGCTGCTATTAATAAGCTCTGCAGAAAGTGGAGGAGACTGTTTTTGCAATCAGTGGTTTGCTTCTTTTTTCATTAAGTATGCGCTAAATTTAGAGGATGAAGCACCTTGATGGAGAATGTTCGAGCGTCGCATAAGCCAGAGGATTTGCTTTTGACGTTGACGAGAAAGGAACGGTCTGGAATCAGAAAAAATATTTCTGATATGTCCCTTGGATCATATTCTTAGGTGGATGGAATCAAATTTTGTTTGGAGGATTACTTCCAATGACAGCGAGCTATCTCGTCTCATCCTGATTTGCATCAAAGCTATAATGACATGAAAGACGAAAAAGTATGTCTGGGATATTCATTTCCTTCTACAGAGCAACTAACAATTGAAATCCGTCAGTTCAACACCATGTAAAATGCAAACACCAATGCAGTTCAAGCAAACTCGCCAACTTCCAAGGGAACGCAATGATTCAATCATCCCCTCAAATGCGTAGGCTGAATCAAAACATCAAAATTATTCACAGTCTGCGGAATTTGAGCAATCGGAGAAACTATGATATTTCTTTTATTCTTGGGTTGACTCAGCACCGTAGGAATGTGACCTTCCCGTCTGTGCCGTGTATTTAAGCATCCAAGGGCGCACTAAGGAAAGAATTAAAACATTTTCTTCATCGGAACCGAATCTTAACCTTATATATTATTGCTTCTATTATTAAGCACCGCACACGCCAGCCAGTGCCAACCTAGCCGCCGTTTGTTTATTGACCCTCAATGCCCTACGAGGTTAGATCAGCCAGCCGGTTTCCTATCGCTTTCCACCTTCACAGTTAAGTGCTTTCAAGATGTTCGAAAATCGAAAGAAGGCATTAGAAATTTCATAATTCTCACTGATATAGTTGAGACGGTTCAGTATGCGTAACGCACTTCGGATAGCGTGGCGATATTTTTAGAATCCGGTTGACTGCCTGATGGTTGCTACCGGCGACGCTGAATTAAGCTATCTGGAATAGAAGGCTATATGGTGACCTTGCACTTTCCATTAATTAAGTGTGGAAATGTCGTTTGAGGAAAGATTATTGCGGCGTGAAGAAAATATTTCGCATAATGAAAGCCGAAATCTGCTGCGAAATAAACCATCTAGTTGAGCTATGGCCTGCGTCACGCCATTCCCGAGTTCAAACAAATCATCAACAGTGTCCAGCTTCGTGTCTGACACCGTTGTTTTCTGAACAAATAAATAATGCCCGAATTCGTGAATCGAATGCAAAATTCATTTATTTGGAACCTGCTCGAAATTTGGCGGATGATGATGAAGATTTTTCTGTAAACATTTCCTTCTGCCCGGTGGAAATTCTCCGTATTCCGTCTGTTACCTCGGTTTCCACATGACACAGCATGGGAAATTGATCGTCCCCTCAAGCTCAACTACTAAATACACCTTGAAACGGAGTCCAAGATCACGAATGAAATGAAGCGTTGATGATTCAGCTTGATTTGGCTAGGGGCAAGATGGTCTCATTTGCGTTTCCTTTTTGCTAGAATTTTCACGTTCGAGACGGTTATTGAAAGTGTTGCTCTTGAATGCCCTTGCAGGTATATTTGTGATTTCAGCTTCTTTTTTTTTTGCAAGGGATCAGAGCGAAGATTACATTTCTAGACAAAAACAACCCATTCCCCCCCCCACACCCAACAACACCCAAAAATACTCCTCCCCCCCTTTATCCTTTCATTTTGTCTAGATTTCAGAATCAGACTAAAAATTGGAAAATGACTGGACAATGCGTACCATTGGTACTTCGCGTACATACTTCAACACATCATTCCACGACCAGCACTCGGTGTGGTCGGACGCTAGTATATATTTCTCTCGTTTTTTCGCAAGTTTTCTCGCGCATTGTCTTTCGCATTCTCGTTCAAACCAAGTGTAAGCATGGGAAAGCCGGGCCCAAGCAGTGGGCAAAGGAAAAACGGCGGCAAGCGGCCGGCCGAAAACAAAGCCGATGACGGTTCTGGCAAGAGCCGCTGCTACATGAAGACGGCGGTGAAAAATTGAGAGAATGGATAAGCGTGAAAGGCCAGCCACAGGAGCTACTGAACAAACTCAACCAACTAGTTCGCAAGGGCCTACGGGCTGAATTCCGTCTCTGCGCTGATGGGGTTAAAATCACCGTTCCTTCGGTGGAGCATCTCAAGTCAGTGGAGGAGACGCTGCAAATCTGGAAGTTGGAATATTTCACACACGACGTTGCATCCATGAAGCCCTTCAAGGTCGTACTACGAGGGCTCCATGAGCTTGATGTCTCCAAGGTGGAAGCGGAACTAAAACACAACAAACTTCAACCATTGAAGGTTTCCAAAATAAGCCGTCACAACGTGGCCTTCAAGTGTCGCGACCAGTTGTATCAAGTACAGCTGGTCAAAGGATCCACAAACATGAAGGAGCTTAAATCCGTCAGAACCCTCTTCAATGTCGTCGTGCAATGGTAGCGGTACAAACCGGTTCACCAAGACGTCACACAGAGTGCCAACTGCCTGAACTTCGGACATGGCGCTCGGAATTGCCATATGAAACCCCGCTGTATTAAATGCGGTGAACAACATGTCACTGCTCAGTGCATCGTCGTGGACATGAAGGACAAGGAACGCACCTGTCAGATCTGCGAAAATGCCCACACGTCGACCAGTCGATCGTGTCCTAAGCGAGCAAAATTCATAGAACTCCGGAAGAAGGCAAGCCAGCCGAGACAGAATAAGAAGCAACAACCCGATATCGACTTGGATAATGGATTCCCACCGCGTCCACTAGCGAGAGGGCGTGTACTAAATTTTGCACCACTTTCGCTACCCGATGGGCAAAACAGTCAAAATTCCACACAAGCTGGATCTAACAACCCGCCCCCAGGCTTCTGGGGAAGCCGGCCTGGTTCCGTGCCACCGGTCTCGCCAACCGATGGTTTGTCGCAGGTAATCAATAATTTGACAACTCTCGTCAGTGAAATGCAAAAAATGATGGTGCAAATGATGCACTTCATGATGAGTTTCAACATTCGACATCAACGTTCTTTATTGGAATGCCCAGTCGGTGGGTAGTAAAAAGCTGGAACTCTTAGATTTCCTGCAACACCATCAAATTGACGTTGCGTTGCTAACTAAGACGCACCTCAAACCGGAGTATAACTTCAGCTTGCCCTATAGAGTTGCCATTGCCGTCAGGAGAGGACTACAGTACAGAATGCTACCTGACTTTCGTCTACCATTCGTGGAGGCTGTTGGGGTTGAGCTGGCGTCACTCGATGGTCCCATCACTTTTATCGCTATCTACTGTCCAGTGCAGTGCAAGGAGTCGGACGGCACAACCGTCCGACTCCTTTCACCGTCAGCGTGTATTTAACCGTCGTCCAACTATAGTATAGCAGAATTGGTTCCAATGGCATTCTGTGTTCTCCAAAGTTTGGTCAACGGACTTCATTGGCAAGTTATGCCAACTTACCCCTGCTGGACTAGGGTAAATACGTTCCATGCTCTAATTACTGTTCGTTGTTCCGTTCGAAGACGTTGCTGAAGAAGGCCGCGGAAGGAAGGTTGGAGAGTATCGTGTTTACCGACGATAAATTCTTTACCGAATAGCAGAACGACAGAGTTTGGTAGCCAGAAAGATCACGAACCCATGCCTAAGCCAAGCTAATGCTTGTGAGGACCGTGAGCATTGTTGGACGCTCCTTCCAGGTTGTCGACTCACCATAAGGAGCCCCTTCGAGTACATGCAGGTATAAAATAGATCCTACTGCGATGCCTTGCTTCTTTTCAAGCCCTATCTTCGCGTGGTGCCGACCAGGGTTTGAGTTACCATAGGAAAGATCGGGTAATCAACCCCGGTTGGGCCTTGGTCATATGCTGATAAAGAAGGGGGGCTGTCCTCTTCGAAGAATGCAGTCTAGCTGGGCGTCTGTTCTCCACGTCAGGGGCGGCTCAAAACGGCGTTTGTTCTCGTTGTTAGGGGCGGCTGAGCATCATCGTCCTGGTGCCATCATGGAATTCTAAACAGTGCTGTGTACGATGGTCCTCCGGCAGGACATGAGGTTGGGGAAGGCCCAAAAATCCAAAGTTACAAATAATACAGAAGATAATAAGGACCGGAACAAACGGCAAAGACCTTGGCGCCGAAATAAGAACTATGATTGGAAACTCGTAACATGGAACTGTAAATCGGTCTGCTTACCAGGCTGCGATAGGATAATCTACCATGAGCTTCAACCACGCAACTTCGAAGTCGTAGAATTGCAGGAACTTTGCTGGACAGGACACCAGGTATGGAATAGCAGGCATCGAGTGGCAACTTTTTTACAGAGCTTTCCCGACCAGAAGGGCATGACATAAAAATAACAGAATTATAACAAACCTTGCTACGACTAACTGATTATGATATAAATTTGTTAGAGACGTTTTTATTTGGATAATTGTATAACAAACTTATAACGAATCTAGATATAAGGCTCTGGGAGGCACAATCTGCACAACCTGAAACCCGACTAGAAGAACATAACAAAAAAATAACAAAACTCAAACAACCTTTGATACTTGTAACTCGTTACGATATAATTTAGTTTGGAGAAATCATCACACAGAAAATATTCTATCACAAATATATCAAACTGTGTTGCAACTTATTTTTGTGATATATTTTATATTTTGTAACAAATATACTTCAAAATATGACACTTTTTTAACAAAAATATTAGTAATTTTTAATTATTTAATTAAGTTTAAATCCGGGATACCAGTTAGAACGCCTCTGCCCTTTATTCCATGTACAGGTTCCTTCGATTGCGAGTTATGAAGTTCCAACGTGAGTTTTCTTCTGGACTGATCATCTTGAAGCTTGGATCCAAAATTTATCCGGGCCTTGGTTGGAAATTCTGAGCAGTTGATTTGACCACCATTGCTTTTGTCTTTGAATTCTAATGTGATATTAGGTATCGCATGATGTGTTTTGGTAAAATTCAAGAACTGCCCATCCTGGTTCTGAGCACTTGACATAAGCACTATTGCATTTGTTTTTGAATTCTTATGGCCTGGGATTGAAAGTCGGTTTTCCTAGTGATACATGAACCCTTCTTTAAAAAAATATATTCAAGGCACGATTGTGTTTAACACTCATGATTCCAAGAGCACTGAGATATCGTTTAACGTCCAATAAAATCTTACCAATTTTATGCCCTTTGCACTACTTTCATAGTGAACAACACCGTTCAAATTCAGAACAGAAGAAGACAGAAGAGCCGGGCAATGTTTACTAATCATGAACCCGTAAGTGTTCATTATTCATTGCTCGTGAACATTCAGTGCCCATTTTTAATAAGTATTGCCCCGCTCTCCTGTCAAATTTTTATCAGTGGATGAACTTAAGTTCCACGTTGCACTCGTCCATGATATTTATGAAAGATAATTTTTAATTCTATACTGAACCTATAATATTGTTGTTAAATAGAATAATCACTGATTCTGACAGATTGTTTCAGGTTTTCTCACAAATTTGCTGGTAGAGGCTGCTTTTACGAGCATATTCTGATCGAATTCAAATGATTGAGGATACTCGCGTAACTTTTAAAAACTGTGTAAATCTATACGCCACTTCAAAACTGCCCAAAATTGCCAAAATCTTTATAATTTAACCCAAATCAGTCAGAATTGAACCTACACAAATTTTGGAAAATTAATTTTAAGAGGTACTAGATGACAAATAGAAACCACCTACGGCGATTTTTCAATTGTAATTTACTCATATTGCATTATGTCTTAAGTAATACGCATTATTCTCACAGTCATGTGTCAAAATGCGCAATACTTGTGTCAAGTTGGGAAACAAAGCAAAGTGTCAAATGAAATGAAAATTCGACAAAGATTTTTCATTGGGGCCTAACTGACAAACGTAAACTTCTTGCGTAAATTTCTCGTTGCACAAAAGCTACTCATGTTAGCCTCTAATTCTATGGGGTAGGTGAATTTTTCCTCTTGGAATTGACCGTGGTGGATTGATTAGGCGAGTTTTCAATGACGAGAAATTCGCGGAAAAAGGCATTGTTTACGTTTGTCAGTTAGGCCCTAATGAAAAATCCTTGTCGAATTGTTTTATTCTTTATCTTCTCAAAATAAACATTATAGATGGCAACCATTCACCGTTTTTGTTGTCATACGTAACCAAACTAGCAAGAAAGTGTCATTGTTGGTTTTTGTGTTTTGCGCTGCAGCATTTGCGGGATGTTTAGTTGCGTGTTTGTTGGTTCTGTTTACGGATGTAATCAGGTAATATAGGCAAAACAACAAAAATCAACGACAAAAAAGTAGTAACCAGAGAGACAGCTCAAAACATCCGGACTGAGGCAACTAGGAAAAATGCTGGAAAATGTCTGGCATCCGGAATGAGGCAACTAGGAAAAATGCTGGAAAATGTCTGGAGTTCCTCCTGACACCTGATCAGGTAAATTCCGAAGTACTTGGAAAGGAATAAAATGAAAAGTAATTTAATGGTTCCGCTTAATGCTCATTATCCTGTGAATTTAAAACCTAACCTAACTTTCTATCAGTCACAGGGAAGAAACACAAGGTCTAGGCCAACCCAGGAGAAGGACGATAAGGATGTGGGGAATTTTAACAAAGCTGCAACCTCGACGTTAGATTCACGTAGCGAAAATTCCATCGTCAGATCTATCCAGCTTAAGAAAAAAGCCGAAAAGCGTAACACAGGAGAAATTTCATCAAACATCGATATGCATGCTGACGACAACCAGCGTCAACTGAACATCAGATCGAGCCTCCTGCGAGGCTGGGTTTCGGACAGGGAGAGCAAAGAAAAAGAAATGGGCGTGGAACGTAAATGTAACGGTCTTTCGAACGATGTCGACAAAACGGATAGCAACGAAGTGCATTCTCGATCAGATTCGATTGATTCGGTGGAAAATGGTGATCCGCAAACGATAGCCGATCATGATCCGGTACGCACTTTGACTGATGATGAAAACTTTCCTGCTGTCCGGAAAACATATAAGTGCGCCACTATGCCAGTGCAGTAGGCCCTCTACCGAATATGCGAATATCGGCAACTGAGTTTGAGGTTAACAGTGTTTGTTCGATGGATCAACTTAGGGCAACATCAACTCATCTGTATGAGGCTTCTTTCAATGGGAATGGTAGGTTTATTTACTTATTTTTCTCATATTTAGCTATGATGTACTCCTTCAATTGCTTGCAGTTTGTGTTTGTGGGTAACAGTCGAAAATTGATGAGCTCATTCAGCAGAAGAACAAGTTGTTGACAGAAAACAAAAAGTTCAAGCGTTTGAACGATGAAAACAACACTCGATGCCTAACATTAACGGATGCCTTAAACGCGAAAGTTCTCGGATCTCCACGGGTAGACATAATTTCTGAGCAAGAAGGATTTCCTGACAAAGATAAACTGAAAAAGTTTTCGGAAACTGCCGGAGGCAGAGATTACATTTTTATCAAGCTGCTATTGTTGGAAATGTGTCCAGAAGGACTGCAAAATATAACAGTCACTGGGCGCACGACCAATAACTCGAACGGTCGCAAAGGGGGTGAACGGTCCCAAGAAAATCTTTCAGGCAAGGTTCATCTTGATCCGAATAAGATTTCGTAAATAGAAGGTAAGAACAAGAATAAATGGGCCATAGTGTAAAACTATACAGCTTTGTTTCTTTTAGGGGGTTTTGTGGAGCATCGTCGGTATCAAGAAGATTCGATTGCTGTAGCTGGAATCGAAGGAATGCCGTGCGCTAATTCGTGCGCGTTATTTCCATTAACGGCAATAAGTAACTCGTTTACCGAACGCTAATTTTAGCCTTTGACTTCGAATTTCAAAGAAACTTATGTTTGTTTTTACTTATCCTTTTACATGCGAAGAATCGTATTTTTTAAATTCAAGATCCACTATTTGTTAATGAATGGGCTTTTTTTATTTTCATTAACTTAACTCTCTTTGATTAACAAGCATCTTTCAACCATGTATGAAATTGGCTGAAAATCTACACAATAAAAATAAAGTCTGCTTATAAAAAGATGTGTTTGTTTTTTCATGAACAAATTTAGAAAACCTATAAAAACGACTTTAAAATTATAACATATCTTGTTATAAATTTATTTAAAAGTATCATGTTCCCAGTAACTCATGGTGTTAGAAGTTTGTTATTACATGTAACATAATGTATTAGAAGCATGTTATGTTATATCATGAAAATGTAGTAGATTTTATTATATTTTTGATGTTATTAGAACACACTGTGTTATTCTTCTAATTATACAAGAGTTGTTTTTGTTATAAATTCTGATATTTTAACAACATCCTGCATCAAGTTTATAATGGAGCTTGTTAAAGAAAATGAGTATAACATAATAACTCAAGCTGATATAATGTTGATATATCTTTCCAGTCGAGAATAAATCAATTTTAACACTAGCTGATATGATTTTGCTACATCGTAACAAAACTGTTACAAAGGTTGTTTTGTTTATGAAACATCTATATCAAATTTTGCTAAAGTCTTGTTACCTATTGAGGATTTTTTGTTAAAATTTCTGTTATTTTAACTACATCCGCGATCTTAATTTTAACAACCTCTGTTATAAAAACAGCGTAACTAAATAACAAAACTTGAAATAATTTTGTTGTTTCCTTTTGGTCGGGTTGGCAACACCAGCGAGCTGGGCCACGGTTTTGTAGTGCTTGTAATGCGTCAACGCGTGATTGAATTATTTTCACGGATGGCACGGTAATAAATCTAGGAACACGCGCAGAGGATTCCAACCCAAATTCTTCAGGAAGTTGAGGACGAAATTGATCGGTAGATAAACAACAAATCAGCTGTTGTTGACCAACTCCCAAGCGAGCTATAAAAATACGGTGGTGAAGAACTGGCTAGGGCGCTGAACTGGGTAATTACCAAGATTTGAGAGGAAGAGTGTTTACCGGAGGATTGGATGGAAGGTATCGTGTGTCCCATCTATAAAAAGGGCGACAAGCTGGATTGCTGCAATTATCGTGCGATCACGCTACTGAGAGCCGCCTACAAGTTGCTCTCCCAAATGTAATGCCGCGGCCAATTGAAAAGGAGCTCGTGGTGCAATACCAAGCAGGATTTATGGGTGCCCGCGCTACTACGGATCAGATTGCCAGTTCTGCAGAAATTTTGCTAGTAACGGGTGTTCAACAAGAAATGAGAATGATTTCAATACCTTTCTGTAATTAAAGTAAAGAGCGCAAATTTTTTTTCTCTCCAGGAGAATTGCTCTCTGGACTCCCTAGAAATGGGTGGCATGTTCCTTTTCGCTCGGGTGCTGTCAGTTAAAACGAAGATGGCGTCGAAACAGCAAGCACTCCGCGAGCGTGTTGTACAGTTTTACGAAACGCATGGTCATCGTGGCAACAAGTTTACGGTAGACCACTTTTGAGACGAAACGTGAGTACAGTTTACCGGATCCTGGCATCTCTGAGCGTGGAGCAGAAGGCCGGTAGCGGCCGTCCGGTGAAGATAATGACAAAGAAGAAGAAGAAGCGTTGAAAAAGCTGTTCGACAACAAGGATGGAACGAGTTTGCGTAACGCCGGCTGAAAATATCACTGCTCCCATACCTTGATTCACCGAACCCTCAAGATGGAGGACATCATCTGTCGGAAGAAGATTCGGTCCCCCAAGTACACGGACGAGCAGATAGCGACCGTGAAATCGCAGTGCCGGTGGATGACGAAGAACTACCGCGGGACGTCGTTCGTGCTGGACGGCGAAAGTTATTTTCCGCTCTCGAAGACCCACATTCCAGGAAATGACAGCTACTATTACAGCGACAAGTCGGCCACGACCCCCGAAGTAAATATAAGTTTAAGCATAAATTAAAAAAAAAAACAAGTTATGCTGTACATCGCCATATTGGACAGAAGGATTTCAAAGCCGTGGTTCAAGCCGAGCGGTCTGGCCATCAATCAACAAGTGTACCAGAAGGAGTGTCTTGAGAAAATTCTTCTGCCGTTCTTAAAGGAGCATCATGCGGATGGGACGTACGTCTTCTGGCAGGACAAGGCGTCTTCCCATTACGCCAAGAACACGCTGGAGTATCTTAAGCAGAAAAAGATACCGTACGTGCCGAAAGAAAGGAACCCGACACACTTGTCCCAATGCCATCCCATTGAGGATTCTTTCGGCTCCCTCAGTGCCCTAGTGTACAAAAATAATTGGCGGGCCAAGGATACGAAGCAGTTGACCACGAGGATCCGGAATTGTATCCGGAAGATGGACTTGTGAGAGCATCGCGACTAAGTTGCGTCGTACGGATTACCAAGGCACCTTCTCCAATATTCCTTGACGTTTTTTGGAGAATAAACATTATGTTATTTCGGTCGACTATGGTGGGCTGGGTACCCTAGCAGCACACTTGTTGCTAGTCTGTTGAAATAACTTCAATATCACTCGATTAAGTCACAATCAAGTTGCTGTAACTAATTTTGACGGTTTTGCACTGATTGAGCATGTTGTAAGAATGTCGAACGACAGCCCCGTTAAGAGGATGCTCGATAACTATCTGACGGGTACAAGAAGAAGAGATGCGCAACGAGCAAAGTGGATCGCAGACTGCGAGGCTGGCAAGGTGCAGCCATGGATCAAATCGAATGGAAATAACTTCTGTGTACAGCAGAGGTCACCCCCGGCCTGTTTCTGATCGGTAAGGTAAGTACACACAAGTGACCATTTGATCAACAGCATTACTATTAAAGAAAGAATCTCCACTCAGCTGCTGCGAGACGGTGTTGTGTGGCACGTAATTCTCCTTTGATGGTCAAGAGCACAATATTAGCGCGACAAGCCTTCGAGGAGCCTTAAAAACTCGGAGGACAACACCAGAAACCTACTGAACTACTTGCGGCAAACCGGGTTACATCAAAAATTGTAAAGACGCAGAACAAAGTACGGAACAAGGAAACAGCTAAAAGTTGAAGCAATTTGAATACAACGTGCATTGGAAGAATGAATCGATTGAAGAAAAATGAATATTAATAGAACTGGAGAATGGAAAAGAAGATGGAGGCACCACAAAATTGCGTATGAAGGATGCAGGAAGGAAGGTTGATAAGTGGAAAAAATTAAAACAAGAGGATGAAGAAACCAAGCGTAGTATTACTAGTAAAAAGGGAAAAGGAAGATGAAACAGATGAGAAAAAGAATGCAAAAAAGAGAAGGTGAAAAAAACAAACATAGAAAAAATGGAAAAGTACTTGAAAAAAATAGAAAAGTAAATGAAGAAAAGGAAAAAGAAGGTGTAATTGATTGTAATTACGATGAAAAGGAGGATATTGTTATGATGACAAAAAAGGACATAGCGAACGGGAAAGCGGATGCTTGTTGGAGCATCAACATCCATCAATATTGGACACGAATGCTCCTCTGGTGTAAAGTGTCAGAAAGAAAGCAAAACAAAATCCATCATTCTGAATTTTTTTATTGAGATTTTTCAAACGTTTCATAGGCTTCAAATTTGATCGGCATATGAAAGTTCGGAATGGAACGGATATCTGATAGTTTTTTTCCTACTCATCACATCATCGGCTACTCCCAACACAGTTTTAAGGTGATTTTGAATATCGTCTGGTTGGGAATAAGCCGGATTCATGATCAGCTGGGGCCTTGGTTTTCTGAATATCCGCTCCATCACTTCCCATTCGCTAATCCGCTCGGCTTCGATAATGTGTTCCATGGCTGCCATCAAGTGTTCTCTTCGGGTCAGTCGATGATGGTGGTTGTCGTCGAAAGATTCATAACCTTGATTCGGATCCGGATAGAATCCGGTGGGAAAAGGAGGCAGTTGGTCATCGGTGACAATAAACTCCGGTTCCTCGGGATAAATCGTATTAGAAGATTGCCAGGCATGAGAAGCCGCGATGACGGAGATCATCGCAAGGAGATTGAATAGCAACGAGTTGTGCATTTTCGAAACTGACTTCTTTGCAAAGGTTCTGGAGTTGAAGACTATTTAAGCAATGTAGTGTTGCTATCATAGAATGAGACGTGAAATTGCGTGTCTAATCAATTTTCGCGACTTAAAATGAGAAATACCATTTCGCCTCTTTCATGTTATTGTTTTCATACTCAACCAAAAAACGATTTAATTTCACCCTCAAATTGAAGAACAAAACGAACAACATCTTTCCAAACATTCGCCACATTTGCGATCACCGGGTCTCAAAAACGGAAATTAAATAGCATTCACATAATTTCCCAAACCCGCCAACGCACCCCACGCCACCACCAGTCATGCGAATGGTCCTGACTCGACGACAGGCAGATTTTCGGAAAAACAAAGCCAACCACAGTGTTTCGTTGAATTGAAAGAAGAAAATCCGCCTCCACCACCCACCGCAACCCCAGGCAACCCACGAACTCGCTTGCTGCGATCGTCCAATCGTTTATCGCTTTCTCTGCACGCAGCCGCTCCTAGCGGGATTTGCGCATGTTTTTCTCCAAAATTTTACCGCCGCGCATGCTTGGATGTTCGTCACCATTCACGTCCTACCAAGTCGAAGTTTAAAAGCAATTCGTTTCATCGCCATGGACATCAGTTCCGAGCAGTGATTCAAAGAAGCAAGTGCCACGAAGTTGAAGATTAAGGTGTTCGCGTGTGCAAAAATCCCTTCGCTGTGAGTGATTTGTTATCGTTTCTTGATTGAGGTAGTTTTTTTTTTGTGTGACGAACAGCAACTAAGAAGAAAATGGCTTTGGAGCGTCAAGTTCGTGCCAAGGTAGGTGTTCAAGCGCAAGCAGGCAACCTTCGGGAAAAGCTGTGACCAAATTCGATGATTCGCAGATTGCTGGCAAGCGTGACTTGGAGAAGGACAAGGAAGCGCAGTACTGGATCGAGGAGGTGATGGGTGAAAAGTTCCCGGCCGGAGTGCTGTACGAGGATGCCCTCCGGGACGGGCTGGTCCTGTGCAAGCTGATCAACAAACTGTGCCCGGGGGCGGTGCCCAAGATCAACACGTCCGGATCGCAGTTCAAGATGATGGAAAACATCAACATGTTCCAGCAGGCGATCAAAAAGTACGGCGTACCGGATCTGGACGTTTTCCAAACGGTGGATCTGTACGAGAAGAAGGATATCGCCCAAGTGACCAGCACGATATTCGCGCTAGGACGAGCGGTAAGTGGCCGGTGGGGGGGGGGGGGGGGGTGATTGTGTGATGATCGAATCAGTGATGAGTTGGTAGAACTGGCCAAGGGAAAGAACTTGTGTTTCGGTGGCTTGAGGATTCTCCAAACTATATTTTTGTGAAACAATAGGTGGTAATCAGCGAGCATGGAACAGAAATTCAAGAATCTTTCAGAAGAAAGGCTTGAGATGTACCCATTGTTGTTCAATATCCAAGAGTTTTAGAATCTCAGGTCAAATCATTGAGACACTGAAAAATCTCCAAATTTGTGTTATGCTGACGATGTTTTCATTCTATAAAGTGGAAAAGACATTAGAGGTTTCATCGAGGTTTTAAAACATTCTTCGAGACTAATATATCGGATCCCTAATTTCAAGTTTAAAATTCATTTAAATATTGCAATATTTTATCTCGTTACGATTGCTAACATCTTAAACAATGTTGAACACCTTTCATTGCTCCTATCGAGATTAGCAAATGAAAATTACAAATAATTGGTGTTCACCAAAGAAATGTAAAAGCCAATTGTTTGCACTTTCAGAACCTATTTGAGAACGACATGCGATTTTTTAACGAGGCTGTTTCGAGATAAAAAGTCTCTAACATATTGACAAATGATTTCAAAGACTGATGGATGTACATAGTTGACATAGACCGGAGAATTTTTTCCCAACGAATAAATTGAGAAATAGACAGCAAGACCTCTACAAGTGGTAATTAGTTCTTCGATAAAACCAAGTGGAACGAACTAAAATTTTATGGTGCCCTCTGTAATAATATATGTATGACCAGTTGCACTACATTTTTTGGACATCCTCCAATTTCTTGGATAAGATATATTCCAGTTACTCCAAGTTATCCTCACTGTATGAATATAGAATAGACCTTTCATGGCACTTGTAGGTGACTTCATGAACGTCGAACAGTCGTATGCCTAGTATTGTGCAAAATTAATTTCTGTCCCCTGGTTCACCGGAAGTAACCCCAGAATCCAACCCAATGGCCAATATGTCAATGTGTCAGTAGACAAGGCAAACCTAGCAAGATATTTCTGAAGAAATTTTACAATTGAGTAGTCGTTTTACGCTGTATTGATTTTTGCTCCAAGGTATACCGAAAGTAACTTCAGAATCCGGCCATGGTGATTGTCAATGTCAATGTCTCAATATAGACTGCAAGTACCATTCTTGGCATATCTAAAATAATTCTATGAAATTTAAGCAATCGTATGCCTAGTTTTATGCTACATTCACTTTTCCTCCTTGTCTACCTGAAGTGGTCCCAGAATGTTTACCATGGTAAACATAGCCAATGTGTTGATATTTACTGATGTTGCATTGATATATATATTTTTTTTTTTGACTGATACTTATGACATGTTTGGGGTAATTCCAAGCAGTCTTCGAAGGGTCCGCAGGTCGCCTTCTACTTGAACGTCAGAACGTCATCGCGAATCATTTTAACTGAGCTGTCGTCCAACATTCTAACGACACGCCCAGCCCACCGTAGTCAACCGATTTTATCGGTGTGTACGATGGGAGGTTCTCCCAGCAACCGATGCAATTCGTGGTTCATTCGCCTCCTCCACGTTCCGTCTTCCATCTTCCCTCCACCTTAGATCATATTCAGCACCTTCCGTTCAAAGACACCAAGAGGGGTTGGTGATACACGAGTAATGTCCATGTTTCGTTGCCGCAGAGGAATACTAGGTCTATTTAATGTCTTACAGTTGGATAACTTTGTATTTTGGTGAACATTGTTCCAATTTTTACTAAACAAGATCGACAATAAAACTTACTTTAAAAAATCGCAATCCAAAGTAAGCACGATTGTCAGCCATAATGCGGATTTGTATACCTCAGCTGGTTTCGTTATCGTCATCGATCACACGAATTCGCCTACCGCTTCGATTTCATCACCGTCGATCGAAGCTTATTGTAGGAGGCTAACCTTGTCTTCTCATGAGCCTCTTCCCTTCATGTATTTTGTATTTTGCAAGCATTTTGTCTTTTTTGCCATGCGTCGGAAGATCGAGGTAGGCTTTGCGTGTGGACGGACTTCAAATTTGATTTCTCGATGGCATTTTTTTCGTTCTTGAGAAATATGAAAGTCGATTGTTTTTAGTGAAGAAATTCAGTTCTCTTGTCACTGAGTGCAAAATGAAAATGAGTGCCTGAAAATTGTTTGCTATTTTGCACGGCTGCGTACGTGTTGGTTTTCATGCTTCCGGAAGTGTCTGGTGGAAAAAGGATTAATTTACTGGCGTGATAGTAAGATGGGCCAGATCCATGTGATTTTGAAAAGTGCATTGAACTTTTAGATGAATCCGAGTTACAATAATGTTTGTGACTACTGCCTGCAAGAGTAACAATGTTGCATCCCCAATGATGATCCATTGCTTCACGCATCGATCAGCTAAGTTTTTTTCTGTATCCACCTATTTACCTATAATCTTACTGTTTTATTCCTGCCGAACTTGAACTCCATAATAAGATGTCTTTAGTACTGATTGGTTGATAATTCCAGAATATTCGCAGTGATAAGTCTAACACCGATAAGTGATAGGAAAATAATGTACTGTGGTGTAAAGATGCAATCTATGATCAACTGTTTGATAATTCGGTGAAATTTCTAAGAGAAGAAATCAAAATGAAACAAATCGCCAACATGGACAAACATTTTTTTTTGTGGCACTTTCTATTTGATGATCAGTCAGTCAGTTAACATATTTTTGATGTGATGTGATGTGATGTGTGATAAGAACCCACCATCAGTGCAAGGATTACCTATGGCTGCAGGACTATTCTCCGCAGGTTGTTCTGAGAGAATAGCCTACGTGATGGCTTCTTGTAGCAGGGTCAGCCGATCTCAGTGAGGACCTTCGGAAGACTACGGCCAGAAGGCCGCGTGTCTTCGCATGACAAGGGACTGGCGACTCCACGAACCCTTGTCCAGTCAACAAATCCTTCGACTGCCTTAGGCTACCCCCTTGGGCAATCCCCGTTACATAGTTGTTAAAGGAACAGTGGAAATTTTTAGCATAAATGACTTATAAAATAAAAAATAAATAAAAAAATAAAAAGACAAAAAGAAAATTCCACGGCTATACTGAACTTTAGATTCAATTAACACATTTTATTTGTTTTTATTTGCACTAGTAAATGTACTGGGATTTTGCAAATTTCTACTGTTCCTAATAATATAGTTGTGGGCAATAAAATGAGGAAGGATCTTACCAAAAAATTACATTTTAAATAACTTACCATAAAAGCATATCAGTCTCTATGTTGCATGATAAAATCCAGGGATACTACTTTCCAACGCATCTTCCGCTGCATGTTATTCGTATAGGACTAATTTGCTTTTATAGACTGATCCAATATGAATGGATCAAGAGCTTAACTGCATATACTGTGCTGGTTTTTACAAGGTCTCACTCTTCTCATATTGAAAGACATCATGAAAGACCCAATTGCTATATATACAAATTTCAACTTGAATAATTTACATGGAATTTTACACTATACAAATTAAATTACTTGCCTATGTAAAGAGCAGCTACAGTAAGTCAATGCGCTTCCAACCGTTCACTTACCGAAAACACAACCTACCTCTTGTTGCATTATTAAATCCTCGTAAATTGAAATTTAAAGTGACAGTAAGTGTAGTGATAGTAAAGGGATAGCAGTAATTCACTATCAATTCAGTGATAGTAAAGTAATAGAAGCAATTCACTAAAATCCTGGTTTGAGGTATCCTGAAAAAGTTTGTTACATCTATTGAAATTTAATAATTTTATTTTACTCATATTTACTGGTCACTATTTGCTGCTTGATACTGATTTTATAACCTTATCTATGAAGTAAAATCAATAAAACCACAATTATCAAATATAATAATATTGTGAGTAATGATAAAGTAATGACGAGGATTGAACTGTAAAATCAGACACAAGCTAAATGAATACAACGCTGTATGAATCATATCCGCTCAAATTTGGTATAATGTTCATTTGCAAAACGGTAATGAAAAATACATTCAATAATAATTGCAAAAGCCTATCACCGACTCCGTTGCCACCTTCTGATATCTAATGGATTGTTACTGAAAAATAAGTTAAAATTAGATATTTATTAATATCCTCCTTGTCCTGGAAATGCTAAAACAGTATAGATCATTCCAAAAATCAAAGATGAAATTTCAATAAAAAATATTATTTTATAAGACATGTTGTAATATTTTTCTTCATACTGTTCTAGTAACATTTCAAAGATAGCAATTGGAGTAATCGAAGAGTCCAGTTTGATGATATCTGAAATAAATGGCTTATTTAATAATAATACCACCAAACAAAATATTTAAATATAATCCTTTACTGCTTAGAGGCACATGCCAGTCTCTTATGAATTTTGTGAAATTAATTTTTTTTTTCGTCTTTTATAATTTCATGAAAAATAAATTGAGCCTTTTATGCTTGTCATGTTGCTTCAGGGTCTTACATGGTTTTTGAATGCAAAAATGATTCCAAAGCGTGCTGAAATTATTATTAAAATAAGAATAGAAAATATAGAATATGATTTAAAGGTATAAGATCTTCGGTCGCACCCCCTCACTTCGCTATTGTCAGATTGACAACATTGCCCAGGCTACGCCAACCAGCGTCTCCATGTTTCAGCTGGCAGTCTTTTGTGATCATATGACTCGTGGAGGCGTGAGGTAGGAACTTGTGAGGACCGAAAGTCAGTTGCACCCTCCTTCGAAGTTGTCAACTCACCATTTGAAGCCCCAGTCAGTTAACATATTTTTATTCAAAAACATTTCTTGCTTTATCGCAATATTTGGCCAATGTATTATTTTGAATCGTTATAAAACAGGGGGTTAATCGTGTTTTGGGGTGCCGGAAGAACTTTCCCTGGGTGTTTCTGTTTTTCAACATGTCTGTCAAACCAAAATTGAAAATTTATGTTTATTGGCAGCCAACTGCAAATGATGAAAACATGCATGTGAGTGGTTCCAGAAATTACGGAAATTTTTATTGTTGTGGTGACGTGTTTGAATATGTCGGAGTGTGTCTCTGAAGCTGTTTTCTCCCCAGTTGAAATAGTTATAAAATGTTTTTGAATGATTTGAAAAACGCTACGTCAACATACTTACTAATGTAAACAAATTAGCTAAAGATTTCTAATGAATATCAATATAGGTTTTATTAATTTATTATTTAAGTTGATGTTATATCACCTTTATCTATCCATTTTTTCGATTTGCGACCAGGGTGGTGGGCAATAGATGTTTTCATGCTTATCTACTCTGAATCCTGGTTGGACAGTTATTACTTCCCAAATAGCTTTTCATAAGCTATCGAAATAAGAGTGAAGAAGTAAGTCTCATACGAGCTTTCAGTGTGCAATCTACGGATTATTTAATAACTAATGCAACGCATTGCAACGCAAATATAATTACCTATCAAATGTCTTTAAAAACTTGTATTTTGATTGATTGAGCTTCGATTTCAACGTTATATTCCTCATCGTTCCCTACACATTATTTTGAGAGGCTATCCTTAAACAATAATTTAGAAAACTCTGAAATTAATTCCTTTTATACAGTGAGTATGTTCATTCCAAGTATCATATTTCTCCTAAATGAGTTAAAGAAACTTCTAAAAAAGTAATTTTAAACATAAACAAGTTACTGCTATTGATTGTGATGGAAGGTTAGTGTTGAACTCACACCATGAAACTCTCTTATACCAGCTAGAATTTGTGAAAATTCTTCAAGTTTCACAATTTCAATCGATCAAATGTTCTATTATTCGTACAGAGCACTTTACTTTGCGAAATTTTCAAAATATAGAAAAGAAACCTAAATTGAAAATATGTTAGGGTAATGCAATGTTGTTTCTGTAGTCCGAGAAATCTGATAAGCTCTCTTTCAACACCCGTACTTAGATATTCTTTTCATTTCAAGGAGCGGGTAATGGCGCTATAACCATAAGCCGTATAGGACTAGGACTAAAGTAAATGCTTAAGTCTCAACCGTTTGGAGACAAAATAGAGCATCACTTAACCTTCTTAGACTCGATGCTCTCAACGACCATATAAATAAATTATTGTTCTGTACACCAAACAGGGCATTCTGTTCAACTATTCTCTCCGACTATTCAATTCCCTTTTCTTTTGATATCTACTGAAGGCTACGTGGGTTCCCCGTGTGTTCTTAAGGTAGATACCAAATCCTCCCTATGTCCAACAGTTGCATGGACGTGGCCAGGTGAGCGTTCGAGGAGTCTTTTTTGTGTAGATTATTGCATGAAAAAAAGTATCAGTAACTGGTTCCGTTTCATGGTGACATGCAATATCTTCAACGAATTATTCCTCATCGTAGCTCCATCCACGAGGTTTGGAAACGTCAATGCTAATGCTAATGCTAGTTTTGTCTTTTTTGCCAAGCGTCATCGGCGAAACCAAAAAGTTGGAAAGACTTTAACATCAGTTTTTCGGGAAATCTATATTCGTTTGAGTGTAAATCCCTACCATTTCTAGACCTTTTTAGAGACATTTGATAAGGCTCAGAAATCTTTCAAAAAGATAGATCAATCTTTAGAGAAGATAAATAAACCAAGAACTAATCATGCAGAACCAGGGCTATGCATGTTTAAATTACTGAAAAGATCTTGAGCTAGATTAATTGTGGAATTTCATTGTACAAATCTCAGCATTCCAATTTCAATTAAGGACAATTTTCAGAATTAACACCAATGAGTCCCCGGTGAAACAGGCTTCCAAGTGCCTAAGTTATAGTGCAAAACCTATCGAAAAACTAGAGAAGGAATTCCAACACAAGTTTTTCGGTTATTCTAAAGGTGTTTCATAACTTTTAGATACCCATGGATTGCAATGGAGTTTAGGAGAAAATCCCAAAGGAATGATTCAATTCACTAAAAGAGTTCATACAGTAACCTTACCTTACCAATCAGACTAAGGCCGGTGTGGCCTCTGCTGTACACAGAAGTTGTTTCCATTGTAATCGGTCCATGCTGTTCCTCGCCAGCCTCGCTGTCTGCGGAGGGTCCGCAGGTCGCCTTCTACTTGATCAATGCACCTTGCTCGTTGCGCGCCGCTTCTTCTTGTACCTGTCGGTTCGTTTTCGAGAACCATTTTCACAGGGCCGTCGTCCGACATTCTTACGACATGCCCAGCCCATCGTAGTCGACCGATTTTTGCGATGTGTACGATGGGAGGTTCTCCCAGCAACTGGTGCAGTTCGTGATTCATTCGCCTCCTCCACGTTCCGTCTTCCATCTGCACTCCACCGTAGATCGTACGCAGCACCTTCCGTTCAAAGACTCCAAGGGCGCGTTGGTTCAGAGTTCATACAGGCATTCCAACAAATTGAGATGTTCATAACGGGACTTCAAAAACGAGTTCCAAATTAATTAAGTAAAATTCAATAGCTAACTCGAGGGTTTTAAAAGGGGCAATCCACAAATTACTTAAAATATGTTTCCCCCGGCCTCAAGACCTCTACTTATCCATCTGGAAATATCTTTTTCCATAGGAGACTAACCTAATTCATGGTACGTCAACGATAAACCAACCCTTCCCCCCTTCATCTATTACGTCATTCTAACATGCCCCCAATGGCATTTCTACTGAAATCTATATAATGTCTTAGCTTCTCGAGCCGGAGACAATAACATATTTTGATTTTGACCTAATTTTGATCTTGATAACTGGCTTTGGTATTAAAGAGCCCAGATTAAGAGGTAAAATACCTAAGCAAAATACCTAAGAATTGCAAGCAAAATATCTCTCAAATAACAAAATTTGTTATGTTTGTTGGGAACATTTTTATAGTATTATCCTCAGGTATTTTACCTCTTAATCTGGGCTCTTAAATACCAAAGCCAGTTATCAAGTTATTCGTTCCTGCTCGGGTTTTTTTTCTTTTTCTTTTCCTCTGTTCGGAACATAAACCACTGCGACCAGTAATTTGATCTATTGTTGTATATCCCGTATCCTTTTGTTTAGTGCATGTCGAGTTACTTCATCACTATTGAGAAATGATGAAGTATTCGGTGTTTTCTACAGTTGTCTTTGTTTGTTTTTTGGCAATGAATCGACTTTTATTGAAAGTTTCCGCTATTTAAACCCTTTGTGACTGACATCACTCTTCAAAGGCGCTCCCCTTTATCAGTCAAACCCGGATGCATTGCAAACAAAACAAACAATGACTCCGATACTGACCGTGCATCAGAACCCTAGTCATAACTAATTCAAACTATAGAACATTAAATAGAAAATGAGAATTCACATAAATGAAGACTAACCATGTTTTCCTTATTCCAAGCTCATCCTCGGTGGCACAATCCGAGTAATATGTGTTCCTTTGACTTCAAAAACAAATATGTTCCCTAGTTTGAATTAATTTACGCTAGGGTTCGGTGGTAGATCTGATACCCCGTAACGCACCACGAAAAGGTGATCTACCAGCGTTACGGGTCCTGCTCGGGTTAATACAGTCTAAAGCTTGAGAGCAAATTGCAATCTTAATGAATTGTAATGAATGACTTGTAAAAAGTAATAAAAATTTCCGATAATTTCCAATGAACAGTGCACCAAGTATATTTGAATCCTGAGATTAACCTTAAAAAAATCTTAAATACCTCTGGCACGAGCTTCTGTAAATATTGCCAATTCTCACACTCGCAATTCTTAGCAATTTTAAATTAAACAGTTAAACGGACGTTAATTTCCTGACATGCGTCTCGTAGTTCTCATGAACTAGTTTTTCAAAGCGACGCTTGACTCCGTAGCGACATTAAACCTTTGAGCCTATCAGAAAAAAAAAACATCATATCGAATGACGTCACCATATAGTCAATAACCCGACCGCAAGCAAGATATTTAACCTCAAAATCTCCTCTTCCTTTCAGTGCTACAAACACCCGGAATTCGCCGGACCGCACCTGGGACCGAAGCCAGCTGACGAGTGCAAACGCAACTTCAGCGAGGAGACGCTCGCCGCCGGTCAGACCATCATCGGCCTCCAGGCGGGAACGAACAAAGGCGCCAGCCAAGCCGGCCAGAACATTGGCGCCGGCCGTAAAATCATTCTCGGAAAGTGAACGGGATCCGACGGTTTTGGTTTTGATTTCATTCAAAATTTCCTTTGTTGACTTTATTGCCATAACATTTAGATTTGGTTGATTTATTGCTTACTCTAAACTCCCCGATAAACCATTTTGTATTTGTATTTACCCGATAGTGAGTGAGTATACGATTCGTAGAACAGCGACGCGACTGCACCCCGCATTATGGAGCGTAGCCGGTTTTAGCGAGCCGAGAGCTGAATGATTGATATTTGTACTGAAATTATGGATTTATTGCAGTGTTTCTACAATTTCAAAACCGCATCTAGCAGGTTCTTAATCCAGTACGATTGTATTTTTGTACCTATACGTATTAATAAGCTGAGGAAAGTGGAAGGTGAAGAAACATTTGTATTGAACAAAGTATGAGCATTATGAAATGGACTATTTTTACAAAAATAACTACTAGGACAAACACGAGTCGTTAATTAACTGTCAAGCGAAAGAAATGTCTCCCACGCATCCACGATGACACCACTTTGACTGAAACACGCCGCGGGCACGCTTTCCAGCCCATTTGGCACATGCTGCGCACATTTGCTCGTTGATGGCCGTCCGAAAGGGGGCGCAAGTTTATTTTCGAACGCATGAGTAACGGTGGCCAATGTGTTCATATAATAGTAGCACGTACGGAGTCACATGTGGAAGCCGCACACATATTATGTTAGATATCTGAAAACTATTTGGGGTTGGGTGGATGACTTCATCTCGGCAGAGGTTGTAGAAAATTTTCCGGAAAATTTAATGCACGTTTGATACATCATGGTCTTTTGTGATAGAGATGTTGTGTGCTAAAGGTAAGTAGATGCAATGTCATTTGCAGAACTGTGTTGCACTTAGCACGAGAGATTGAACCTTCGTGATGATTGTTACGAGCATTACAGCAACAACAATAACTACATGTAACATTTTCAACTAGAATAATCACAGTAATGTAACTTATAGAGTATTACTTTTTCAATTAAAATTCAAGTAAATCATATGTGAAATAAACGTTGCTTGCAGGAATATATCCTACAAAGCAAAACACGAGGCTTAGCAATTGAAATAATCTGAACAGGTGTAAATGTCCCGGAAAATGTATTAATCTCAAGCTTGAGCTTCAGCTTAGATGAATCGTACATTTCGTAGTTGCTTCTCCTTGATTGACTGGAGCCAACATTATTTCACATAGATCCAAACGAATCGATGAACTCCAAAACACGTACGAGATTAATCGTTATGCTCAACACAATCGCCCCTTTTGGTAACAGTTTTTGCTTACTGAGCAAAGGGTTTGAATCGAGGACTTTTGCATGATCAAGTTTGAAAAAATATTTTTTTTTTTTTGAAAGACTAGGTTGAAGATATATCATAGACTGTAATCCTTTAAATTTTGTTGTATTTTTTTTCTTTTTTTATATATAAATGAAACTGATGCATTGTAATGTGAATCCATACCCTCCTTACTTAAAAAAAAAACCCAATCCTCGACAACCGTGGAGATACAAAAAGTTAAGATCCTCGAAGTTTCGTGTACATAAATAATAGTTTGCTGGCCCCGCATAGTGAAAAGAGGCCAAATCAGGCCAAAACAGAGCTGGAGAGTCGTGGTTTCTGATAAACGGTAGCAACCGCTTTTGCAGACATTCTTTCTCGTACACATCCTTATTGATAGTGCCGGTAGAGACGAAACTTTTAGATTTTCGACCACATCCACATATGGCCTGCCAAATCAAATACTTCTTCGGGAATTCGGACACCGTCTTTGACCGGAAATGCTCGACAACGGCGTTCTTTTGCATTGCGGTATCAAAAACCAGACCCGGCAGCTGTTTAAAGTCTTCGACTACGTATGTTCCATCGTCGATTATATGCATGAGCATGAGCATGAGCATGATTGACCGCCCGAGGTTGCTACTCCGTTATTGCCAGATCAGCTGTTATTACACAGAGAACCAAAAGATGATGCTTGGGACCAGCGTACATCCTCAATGTGTAAAAACTGGTGATCCCAAACCAAGGCAATACCGGCGCCAGCCTCGCCCGAATGCAGGTCAAGTAGGGAATGGGTAGGAATATGTTGACGTGATACTCGCTTTATTGGAAGCCGAGAACACCTCTGCACTCCCATGAGAAATTACTGGGATGTTGGATAAAATGGTTGGGTTTGCAGCGGGATCCGTTTTGGTAAACGGTGTGCTGAATTCAACTGACGTCAGCAGTGAATAAGATATTTAACTATGTTCCCGATTTTTTATTTGTAAAAAGATGCACATTAAAGTTATTCAAATTTTGACACCGATTTAAACCAACAGTAAGGATGCTGTTGGGGCCACTCACAAGTGTGGGTGGTTTATTTCTATGGAATACAAGAATACGTTAAAAACATCGAGTTTGAGTACCGATTTAAACTAACAGTAGGGATGCTGTTGGGACCACTCACAAGTGTGGATGGTTTATTTCACCAGAATACAAAAATATGTTAAATCATCGAGTTTGAGGACCGGTTCAAACCAACAGTAACAGTATATCAATTGCAGTCGGCGCCGTTGTGAATTTCTGAGACGAAAAATCTCTGATCACGTCTTCGTTCGAAAGAGGAGTAGAGGGTGTCCACAGTTAAATTGCATCACTTTCAATAAGCTGTAACATTACGCCCTTTGGGTTGATTTCAACGAAATTTTGAGTGAACTTACCTCAGCGTGTATTGTTTACACTGCGTGAGT
The DNA here is from genome assembly GCA_024533555.2 of Aedes koreicus. NCBI lineage: Eukaryota > Metazoa > Arthropoda > Insecta > Diptera > Culicidae > Aedes > Aedes koreicus. The sequence goes on along the minus strand of JAHHFK020000977.1, from coordinate 61,643 downwards.
TTCATTGTGAAGTTTCTAAAATGGAGTCGAAGAAACAGCAAGTGCGCGAGAACATTTTGCACACGCAACTCGACAACCCACTTCTTTCGCACCGAGCCATCGGAAAGATGTTGAAAATTCACCAGTCTACAGTGCCTCGTGTCATAAAACGTTTCGGGGAACGTTTAACTGTCGATCGGAAGAAGGTGAGTGGTAGAAAAAGTGTTCCGTACTGCGTGAAGGATCGCAAGCGAGTGGTTGCTGACTTTAAACGTAAACCCAACTGTTCTGTTCGGGATGTCGCGAAAAAGCTGCACTTGACCTTAAGTTACGTGCAGAAAGCCAAGAAACGAGCCGGGCTCCGATCATACAAAGTTCAGAAAGCTCCAAACCGCAAAGAAAAACAGAATAGGACAGCTAAAACACTTGCGCGTAAACTGTACACACAAATGTTGACGAAACCGCACTGCTGCATCATGGACGATGAAACACACGTAAAAGCGGACTCTAAACAAATTCGCGGCAAACAGTATACGACTGTGAAAGACAAATTCGATGTTCCAGAGTCTCTCAGGAAACAGCAAGTGTCAAAGTTCCCCAAGAAATTCATGATTTGGCAGGGGATTTGTTCGTGTGGTAAACGGAGCAAGGTCAAGTATACATGCATGAATGTCTGAAAAAACGACTGCTTCCGTTTCTCAAAACAGACAACGTTCCTACAATTTTTTGGCCGGACCTAGCCTCTTGTCACTACTCCAAGGATGTTCTGGAGTGGTACAAGACGAATGGTGTCAATTTTGTGCCGAAGGATCTTAATCCCCCAAACTCTCCAGAGTTGCGGCCAATTGAAAAATATTGGGCTATAAGGAAGCACGAACTTGTCATTACAGAACCGGAAATATTGAAGTCATGGTTGAAAGTGGAAAAAAATTTCGGTTCAAGCGTTGTACAAAATCTTATGCGTGGTATTAAGAAGAAAGTTCGGGCTTTTGGATTTGGTAAAGAAATACAGTGAAAAAAAAAACTTAATCCAAGATTATACATTGTATTTTATTCCCTGAATATTTCATGACAATCGGTTGAGAGACTTATTTTTGAGGACAAGTTTAAAGTGATGAATTTAACTGTGGACACCCTTTAAAGCCGTTGGTCCCGGCCCATGTGTTGATAGGTTTGATATATAGGATCCAGGTCGTATTCCTAAAGGGGCGAATCATCCTATGTAAATCACGTTAATACGAAATAATAATAACAACAACAACAAAAGCCAGATCTGATTAGAATTCCTGAACTAACATGAAAGAAGTTCGTCTCAGACTTGATGTTGGTACTGTTATTGTAACGGAAATTGTTAATATAACTCCATGAAAATCTATCTATAAAAATAAAAATGAGTAGGGGTTTCCATTGTCACGATTTAACTCGGAGACTGCTTAGCCGATTGGCGTGAAAATTTGTATGCAGGGTTTTTTGGGGCCGGAGAAGGTTCTTAAGACATTAAGAGAACCCTTCTTCCTCTGAAAAGGGGGGATCCCATACAAATGAAACACATATTTCTGCATAACTCCAGAACTAATCAAGCAAATGGAACCAAATTTGGCATGTGGGGTTTTTTGGTGGCGAAAAATGTTTTTATGGTGGTTTGAGACCCCTCCCCTCTCCAAGAAGGGGTGCTGTCATACAAATGGAACTGAAATTTCTTCATAACTCTAGATCTAATAAAGCAAATGGAACCAAATTTGGCTTGCGGGGATTTTAAAGGCAAATGTTTCTACAGTAGTTTGAGACTCCTCCTCTCTCTCTGGAGGGGGGGGGGGGGGTCTCCCATACAAATGAAACACAAGTTTCTGCAGAACTCTAGAACTAATCAAGTAAATGGAACCAAATTTGACATGTAGAGGTTTTTGAAGGCGAGAAATGCTTCTAAGGTAACTCGAGACCCCTCCACCCTCTGTTAGAGGGGGGCTCTCATACTAATGAAACACAAATTTGTGCATAACTCGAGAATTAATCAAGCATATGGTACCGAATTTGGCAAGTGGAGGTTTTTGGAGGAGAGAAATGTTTCTATGGAAGTTTGAGACTCCTCCGCCATCTGAAAGGGGGAGGGAGGGGGGTTTCCATACAAATGCAACACAAATTTCTGAATAACTCGAGAACTTATCAAGTTAATGGAACCAAATATGGCATGTGGAGGTTTTCGAAGGCAAGAAATATTTCTATTCTGATTTGAGACTCCTCCGCTCACTGAAAGAGGGGTCTCTTACAAAGAAAACACGAATTTCTGCATAACTCGAGAACAAATCAAGCAAATGGAACCAAATTTGGCATGTGGAAGGCAATGATTGTATGGTGGTTTGAGAAACCACCCCCTTCTGGAAGGGAGGGCTCCCATACAAATGAAACACAAATTTCTACCAAAAATGAGAATTATCCAGGTTACTTAAACACGTGTATTTCTCTGGTAAGAAACATGTTTTGATAGAAGTTTGAACCCCTGCTTATTCAAGAAAAAAAACTCATTTTGTAAAAAAACCATAAACGTGCCAGTTATATTAAATTTTCCTTCATTTAGTTGCAAGCGTAGCAGCGCACGCACCGGGTTCAGCTAGTATTATATATAAATCAAAGTCAATTCAAAGGATGGACTCGATAGAATTTTGAGAAATAAAAGAAAATATTGAAAATATTTACTAGAGAACTAATTTTAAATGATAATAGTTGTTACTAGAATTCCAAATTAATTTTCTGGAGAATAAAAGTAACTCAAACTGACAAAACTATCACGTTGCCCTCTAATGTCGCACTCAACAATTTCAGGGTGGCCGCCATCAGGTCGCATTCCAACTCTTCCATTCGAATCACAAAGTAGCAAAATAAGGAAAATCTCAATTTCGAAAAAATAACCAGCACCCATCAGTAATGAAAACAACAAAAAACCTATAAATAGTTTGGCTACACATTCGATCCACCCTCCAAGGAGAAAGATCGGCAACGATGATGAGGTGGCACGCAACCGAAGCAAAACAACAGTTGAGAAAACTAATGACCATTTCCACTCGGATACGCTATCGAGCGTGGCAAATTTCAAGAATTTTCTAGTTTCTCATCAGCCCACGCTGTATCATTTTCATAGTATGGAGCTGTTAGCCGAGAATGTTTTTTCCCAACAGATGAAAAGATCATTTGCGTGGAAAATGAAATGTTTTTGCGAGTGATTTGTTTATACGATCATTGCACAGATCTCCCAGACCGGTGTCAGATGTGAAATTGGAATCATTCCAGTACAAGAATGGAATTAAATTTCAAGCCCCTCTGCAATGATTTATCACAACTCACCAACAATTCCAGATTCAAACCAACCATACTTGAAATTATCGATGATGAAGAATAACAAAAACATATGAATAAACAGAAAAATAATGAAAAACTGTAAACACACTTTTAACACTTTGCATTTGTTTTGCTTTGCCAGTATCACCCTGCCTACTATAATTTGTTTTCTATCATTCTATTTCCTTGGGAATATGTCATGACCTACCCTCACAAAGTGACGCAGCATTCAGTAGGTACCAACACTTGCTTGGCCATTTAGAAGTGATAAAAACACTCGTTGAAATTTAGAAACAAGTTTGAGCTGATAAACACCAAAAACCTCGCGCATGCGCAATGATAACTTTCAAAAAGCTCTAAAGAAAAAGTAGTCCGCCGGAAAGTACGCCAAACTTCATAAGCTTTTTTATGGCACACCGTTGAACAGTTGAACATGCAGATGGAGACGCTGGGCGGTCCACAAATTTAGTCTCATGAAAAATATGATCGAAAATATTGGACCGACGGCGAGTCGTTTAATCTATAAATAAATTACGATCGGCGACTGGCTAATAACCACTTCAGTCAAAAATCGATACAAAGTCACTGCTGCTGCAACCAACATTCGAAATTACTCGGCCAAGAATTCAATAAATCAAAATTTCCTACGACCATCACACGACCGGAACGTGTCTCGACATTTAATTGAACCAATCGTCTAATTTATAACCACAACTGGAATGATTTCTCAACTTCCGCCATCCGGGGTTCAACCATCTCGATTTCAAGGAGATCCTTTTTTATGCTCCCAATAAATTTAATTTAAAAAATGTCTAACGGAAGGCACTAGGAACATGTCTCAAGTGGTTATGTTTTTATTTTTTACTAAATTGATGATGGTTAAAACATTTTCCGCCAGACAGGTGCTTCTGCTGGAGAGTGGTTGAATTTTGAAACGACCTGTGAATAGTGCAAAGTGTGTTCTTACGTTGGAGCGCGTGTGGCTTTAAATAACCGATGACTGGTGTGTGTGGCTCTGTTTCCTGCGAGGAATTATAAAAATAGACCAAATCGTGTTGTTTTTGAAGCGATCATTTCATCCGTCACGCTTACCTGTGTTTTATTTGTGGCTGAAAAGCGACAGTTTCGCTCTTCGATACAAAGTTTCATAATCAGCAATTTGGGAATTTTGGCTCGCGGTGTCGTCTAGGCGGAATGAGCTGAGATGTCCGTGAGTCGAGGTTTATTTTTAAGATTCGTGCGCGTGAGGAGGGTAGAAAATAATCATATTTCTAGAAATAGACCGCTGGAAATTGAAGAGTCGGGACAACTCATCAAGGCAACAGAGAATTGATAATTAAATCGTTTCAAAAGAATATAGGATTTTTGAAATGTCTTCCAAATGCTTAAGAAATGAAACTCAGATTCTTGAGGGGTAATTATAGTTTGCTTGTATTCAGCTTGACGTTAACAAATGGAATCAAAAATTATTTAACACTAGCTGAACCCAGTGCGTGCGCTGGTACGCTTGCAACTAAATGAAGGAAAATTTAATATAACTGGCACGTTTATGGTTTTTTTTTTTCAAAATGAGTTTTTTTTCTTGAATAATCAGGGGTTCAAACTTCTATCAAAACATGTTTCTTACCAGAGAAATACACGTGTTTAAGTAACCTGGATAGTTCTCATTTTTGGTAGAAATTTGTGTTTCATTTGTATGGGAGCCCTCCCTTCCAGAGGAGGGTGGTTTCTCAAACCACTATACAATCATTGCCTTCAAAACCCTCCACATGCCAAATTTGGTTCCATATGCTTGATTTGTTCTCGAGTTATGCAGAAACTCGTGTTTCCTTTGTATGAGAGACCCCTCTTTCAGTGAGCGGAGGAGTCTCAAATCAGAATAGAAATATTTCTTGCCTTCGAAAACCTTCACATGCCAAATTTGGTTCCATTAACTTGATAAGCTCTCGAGTTATTCAGAAATTTGTGTTGCATTTGTATGGAAACCCCCCTCCCTCCCCCTTTCAGCTGGCGGAGGAGTCTCAAACTTCCATAGAAACATTTCTCTCCTCCAAAAACCTCCACTTGTCAAATTCGGTTCCATATGCTTGATTAATTCTCGAGTTATGCACAAATTTGTGTTTCATTAGTATGAGAGCCCCCCTCTAACAGAGGGCGGAGGGGTCTCGAGTTACCTTAGAAACATTTCTTGCCTTCAAAAACCTCGAAATGTCAAATTTGGCTCCATTTACTTGATTAGTTCTAGAGTTTGCCGAAACTTGTGTTTCATTTGTATGGAAGACCGCCCCCCTCCCCCCTCCAGAGAGAGAGGAGGGGTCTAAAACTACTGTTGAAACATTCATTGCCTTTAAAATCCCCGCAAGCCAAATTTGGTTCCATTTGCTTTATTAGATCTAGAGTTATGAAGAAATTTCAGTTTCATTTGTATGACAGCACCCCTTCTAGGAGAGGGAAGGGGTCTCAAACCAGCATAAAAACATTTTTCGCCATCAGAAAATCCCACATGCCAAATTTGGTTCCATTTGCTTGATTAGTTCTTGAGATATGCTCAATTTGGGTTCCTTTGCATGATCAGTTCTCGAGTTATGCAGAAATATGTGTTTCATTTGTATGGGAGCCCCCCTTTTCAGAGGAGGGAGGGGTCTCTTACTGTCTTAAGAACCTTCCGAGGCCCGAAAAAACCCTGCATACAAATTTTCACGCCGATCGGCTCAGCAGTCTCCGAGTTAAATCGTGACAAAGGAAACCCCAACTCATTTTTATTTATATAGATATCCGCAGTCAGCGGTTGCTGCGATTGCTCGGAATGGAACACCTCCCCCCTTTAGCCATCCAGTACGGCTGGAACCTTGCTGGCAAACGTTCTTTGAGTTCAAACCGGAATTGACACTGGATCTGGCTGTGGCGGATCATCTTCTTCATTGCTGTCGTCCAAGAAGTACTACGACTCGCCAGTTTCCAGCTCCTCTTCAGGCGCCGGGTTTGGTCCCACTGCTAGAACTGCTGGAGATGGTAGGCCAAATCCCTCGTCGAATACGGACAATCGACTTGGACCTTGGCTTGCAGTTGGATCTGGAACAACCTCGACCGAACGTGGCTTCAATTGGTTGAACGTATCAGCCGTTGTCGATCTTGCAGGGACACGTTGTAGTTCACTCTTCCGATGCGCTCAATGACCGTAGCGGCTTCCCAATGGCAAGAATTTCCTTGATGGACTTCGGCGTACACGGAATCACCGGAAGCGAACTGTCTCGAAACTGCTCCGTGCCTCTTGTTGAATCGATCGTTTTGCTGTGCTGCTTTCGCTTGTGCAGCTGATGTGGCTTGATCAGGTGGAAGTAGCATCGACGAAACAGTCCGGATCGGTCGTCCGAACACCACTTCTGCTGAGGACTTGTCATCGAGGTCAGCTGTTGGCGTTGTCCGGTAAACTTGGAAAAACGTTTGTAATGCTTCATCCAGTGTCTCTCCTTCCGATCGAATTTTCCGCAGGGTGCGCTTCAGAGTATCCACGAGCCTTTCTGCTAATCCATTTGACTGAGGATGGTAAGGTCGGTGCATACGTGGCGAATACCTTGTTTTTCGCAGAAAGTATGGAACTCGTGGCTGTTGAATTGGGTACCATTATCCGAGACGATGGTTTCTGGTACGCCAAACGTTGCGAATGCTTGCGATTGTAGCTTCGTGGTTGCTCAGACTGACGTCTGGAAGGGACGTGATTGATCGTGTATCGGTTGGCCAGCCCTCACGGATGTACTGCAGCACCGTTTGTAGCGCCTTGTCAGTCTTCGTTGCAGCTTGGATTGCTGCAAAAGAAACTGGAACTTGGTCGATAGTGTCACGAACAATGCTCACCATGTCTTCTTCAAGGGAAATCGCTGCCGCGACGTAATTTTCCTCCGGCTGCTTGGTACGGTAGATCAGTCTGGACAGCATATCGGCGCAACCGAAGTCGTTGGTGGACACGTGACGGATGTTGAAATTGTAGTTGAGTAGCATCAACGCCCACCGCTGAAGTCGATGTGCGGTATGCAATGGAATACTTTTCTTCGAACCAAAGATTGACAGCAGCGGCTTATGGTCCGTGAGAAGAGTGATTCGCCGACCCAGCAGGTACTTGTGGATCGTTGTTACGCCGTAAGGGATAGATCTCGATGCGTGCTGGATTGCCTTCCAGTGTCCATTGAGAAATTCGGGGGAGATAACTTCACCGATGCCGGTGCTGGAAGCGTTCGCTGCTACGATGATTGGTAACTTGGGATCATAATGCGTCCTGCGATCGGATTGCAGGACTTGCTCGAACTGCTCAAAAGACCGCTGGCAATCGGTATTCCACTGCCACTTCGTATCCTTCTTGAGTAGTTTGCCGAGAGAATGGCGAAGCTCATGGATGTTGCGAACGAACCGGCCGTCGAAATTAACGGCCCCCGGAAGGATCGGAGCTCGGAAACGTAGAGGCGATGGCTTGAAGCTATTCTGGATCGGGCCGTATACCCTTGTTGTGCCCCAAGTACTTGATTTCGGTTTGGAAAAAGTGGCATTTTTGCAGCTGGACATGGAAACCATATTCCTCTAAACGTTGAAGTAGTTTGTCCAATGACGCCTTGTGTGCCTCCCAGGTTGATCCAAAGATTTGGCCATCGACTCCGCTCTCACCAGCTTCCGATTTCTCCGCCGATAACAATCACTGTCCTCCGCGAGAGTGATACCAATCGGGATCATTCCGGCAATGACGCATGCTGCCTTCGATGAAATAGTTCTGTATGCACTCACGACTCCCATAGCCATGAGCCTGAACGTACTGTTCAACTTCGCCCGGTTTCGCTTAGTTTGCAGCGCTGCGACCCAGGCTGGACATGCGTATCTCAGTATCGATGATGATACACTTGCCAGTAGACGCCGCTTACTACTGCTAGGTCCGTAGCTATTCGGCACGATTCTGGTCACCGCATTGATGGCCTTCGTCGGCTTTTAACAGGCATAATCTACGTAGCTGAAGTTAAGCCGGCATTTTGTGGTGGGCTACCTGCAGCTTTGCTCCCTGAATCCAGTTTTCAATTAGCGCTAGCGTTTCCACTTCTTCCAGTGTTTTGTCTGTCACCGACAATACGATGTCGTCCGCTAGCCCAACGATCACTACATTCTGGGGAGCCTCAGCGTCAGCACTCCGTTGTTCATTCCGTTTCAAAGTGCTGGGCCAAGGACGGAACCTTGCGGAATTCTTACCGCAATGTTCACAAATTTCCGCCCACCGGAGGTATCGTAGATCGGCACCTGGTTCTGAAAGTAACTCTTCAGAATTCTGCACAGATAATCAGGGACCCTCATTCTGTGCAGCGACTCGGCAATAGCGTCCCAGCTGGCGCTATTGAAGGCATTCTCAACGACAATCGTTACAACAGCGCAATATCAGTCGCCTCTCCGCTTCTGTTTGGACGCCTCTACGGCTGTCTCGACCACTGTCCCAATGGCATCCACCGTGGACTTACTTTTCCGGAAACCGAACTGCATCTTCGATACCCCGTATTCGGTCTCGGTAATTTTCGTCAGCCTGTTAACGATGACCCTCTGCTGGAGTTTATCGAGCGTATACAGCAGGCATATTGGTCTATATAAAGATGAATCTCCCGGAGGTTTTCTTGGCTTTGACAGTAACTCCAGCTTCTGTATTTTTCACCTATCCTCTTGATATTTCTGCAGCATGAACCTATGTGGAAACGCATTAACCTTCTTCGGGTATTAAAAAAAACTGACATTAGGGTCAATATTGACCAGGACTTCAACCCTTTCTAGAATTATGAAATTTCAATCTAGAAAGAATGTTTGTACCCCATTTGAATGGTAATTGTCGAAAAAATGCATTGCTGGTAGAACAATCTGGTTCCAGTAACATTGGCCACCGGGAATCTGCTACAAAGGGAAGGAGGTATTGATTTCGATGTAAGATCAGAATTGCATACAACACATTCCAGACTAGTTGCAGAGAGTTGCCGTCTTCTACAAAGTTTTTCAGTATTTCATTTGTCGTCTTTTGCCATAATCATATTAGTTCCAGATATTGCCGCAGAGATGGCGGTGTAGTCTATCTTTGCCAAATAACCCGCTAGGGAGTTGCCGCCTACGGCAAAGTTTCTCATTATGTCATTTGTCGTCTTTTTTCATTATCAAATTACTTCCAGATCTTTCCGCAGAGATGGCGCTGCAGTCTATCTTTGTCAAATGAAGCTCTAGATAGTTTTTTTTTTAGAATGTCATTTGTTGTCTAGTGAGATTATCATATTAGTTCCAGATCTTGCCGCAGAGATGGCGGAATAGCAAAGATAGTCTGCAGCGCATACAGGGGAATGTCTAGGAGAAGTTCAGGACAATCGATATTGCCACGCAGTAAATCGAATACAACAAGTTCCTGAATGTGAGTGCGCCTAGTAGATAAGGTTTCCAGTCCTATCAGTATGCACCGTGCGGTGTAGTCGGGCAAAGCTAAAGGGTCATTCCAAGGGAGATTTCGGAGTGCAAAGCGTATGAATGACTTTTGAATTCTCTCGACTCTGTTGGTCATTGATGCATGATGAGTTGTCCAGACGGCGGCTGCATATTCAAGGATGCTACGGACCAAGGTGCAGAACAATGTCTTTTGTGCGTATATATCTTTGAACTGTCAGGTATGACGTCGAATGAGTCCGAGAACCGCGGAGGATTTTGCCGTAACAAGCGCGACATTTTCGCTGAATTTCAACTTGGCGTCGATTGTAACACCGAGGTCGCAGATGGAGGATACACGCTCTAGTGGGGCAGAGGCAACTGCGTATTCATGCGTGATGGTGACACTACTGCCGGAAAACGTGTTTTTTTCAACAAGTATATTTATTTATTCAGGCTGAATCGAATTAACTTTACAGAGCCAAGTTTTCGTTTTATATTTACATCAAATAAAGAAAAAAAAAGGTAACTTAAAAGTTAAAGGGATTAAACCGATTACTCGCGGTTGTCTCGAGGTTAATTGGATTTCAAATTTTCTGGATGGGAAAAAATGAAGAGGGGTTCAGACAAAGTTAACAAAATGATAGTTTTCTGATACATAGAACTTCAAATTACAATACAAGTTAGGGAATTGAACGTTTTAGAATAAAAGAAAAAAAACCGCACATACACCCACACACGTTCAGACACACGCACGTAGCCTAAAAAATTTAACCTAAACATGAAAGTTAATCAAACTACAACCTAAGATTACTGTTAGTGAAAAACACATAAATAAGTTTCATGGACTCCAAATCGCGTGCAGCCAGAATATCTCGAACCGGTACATTAGGTTGTCTACCTCGAGCCCGAAGGGAATCATAAAGCTCAGATCTGACTCCACGATGCTCAGCACATGACCAAATAATGTGATCTGCGTCCTGGTAACCTTGTCCACATTCACAGAGATTGCTGTCGCTCAGCCCAACACGGAATAACTGAGCGTTCAAAGAATAATGATTGGACATGAGGCTAGACATCACACGAATGAAGTCTCGACCCACATCCAACCCCCTGAACCAAAATTTCATCGATACCCCTTGGGAGTGATAGAATGTAGCCATCTCCCCAAATCTCCTCTACTCCATTTTTACTGCCCGCTGACGAGTGACTGTTGACGAAAAATAGAAAAAAAATCATTGAAGGCGATTTGTCGATCGTAAATATCGCCTTCCATAGCGCCCACCCTTGCAAGCGAGTCCACTTTCTCATTGCCCGGAATCGAACAATGAGATAGGACCCAACGCTCCTGTATTTTCATGAGTGCTTTACCGGCCTCAATGAGCGAATAGCCTCTATAGAACTGAGACTATCCGTGAAAATGAAGTACTGATCCGGTGATAATGAGGCAACAATTTCTAGCGTAAATTGTATTGCCGCTAATTCAGCGACATATACGGAACAAGGAGCTTGAAGTTTACGATTGGCGCTATAAATTTCATTAAATATACCAAAGCCTGCTGACTCCTCTATCAAAGATCCGTCAGTGAAGAACGATTTTGTGGAATTAACTTGGCCAAACTTTGCACCAAATATTACCGGAGCAATCATAGCACGATGATGCTCTGGGATTCCATGAAGCTCCTGCTTCATGGATAAATCAAAATGAACCGAATTGTCGAAATCGGAGAAGCAAACACGATTGGAAATGTTCGGCGAAGGGCTGACATCCTGTGTTATGTACAAATGGTACAAGGTCATGAAGCGGGTTTGAGTATTCAACTCAAGGAGCTTCTCAAAATTTTCGATCACCTGGGGGTTCATAACATCACACCTGGTGAGGAGCCGGAGAGATAATTCTGAAAACCGATCCGAGAGTGGCAACATGCCAGCCAGACCTTCAAGACTCATGGTGTGAGTCGAGTGCATGCAACCTAACGCGATACGAAGACACCGATACTGAATACGTTCCAGTTTAATGAAGTGCGACCGAGCCGCTGACTGAAAACAAAAACTACCGTATTCCATAACCGACAAAATCGTTGTCCGGTACAACGTTAGAAGATCTTGTGGATGAGCTCCCCACCAGGTCCCGGTAATTGTGCAGAGAAAATTGACCCTCTGCTGGCACTTTCGCTTCAGATACTCAATATTGGATCTCCAGGTGCACTTAGAATCGAACCAGACCTCAAGATATTTAAATGACATAGAATGAGTTATCGGTGTACCCAAAATTTGAAGCTTCGGTTGTGCTGGGTTATGCTTCCTAGAAAAAACTAAAAACTCAGTTTTCTCCGTAGAGAATTCGATACCTAGCTCTAAAGCCCAAGTAGACAAATATCCTGTAAGGGTCCTTGCAGATCGACCCCATTGGGTCCCGTGACAAACACTACGCCGTCATCTGCAAGTTGTCTCAACGTACAGTTGTCACTTAGACAACCGTCAATGTCTTTGACATAAAAATTATACAAAAGAGGGCTTAAACATGATCCCTGGGGGAGACCCATGTAGCTAAGTCGTGAAGCTGTAGAGGTTCCATGAGAGAAGCTCATATGTTTCTCTGACAGCAAATTGTACAAAACATTATTCATTAATGGAGAAAAGCCACAAGCGTGGAGTTTATCTTAAAGAACTTCGACAGATAATGAATCAAAAGCCCCCTTGATATCCAAGAATACAGAAGCCATTTGCTCTTTTTTAGCAAAAGCTAACTGAATATCCGTGGAAAGTAACGCGAGACAGTCGTTCGTTCCCTTACCCCTACGGAAACCATATTGAGTATCTGAAAGCAGGTTATTCGTCTCAACCCATTTGTCCAGACGGAAGAGGATCATTTTCTCCAACAACTTTCGAATGCAGGATAACATCGCGATGGGTCGATAGGAGTTGTGGTCGGACGCGGGTTTACCAGGTTTTTGAATGGCGATAACTCTCACCCTTCTCCAATCATCCGGTACAATATTGTGTTCCAAAAACTGATTAAACAAGTGCAACATGCGCCTCTTTGCGACGTCTGGGAGGTTTTTAAGCCAGTTGAACTTGATCCTATCAGCTCCTGGAGCCGTATTGCCACACGAAAGGAGTGCGAGAGAGAGTTCTACCATTGAAAAGGGTTGGCTAATCTCATCTATCGAATTCTCGGTTTCACGAGGAATGATCCGTGCCGGCATAGAATCTGAACAAACTTTTCGCGCGAACTTGAGGATCCATTGGTCCGAGTACTCCTCGCTCTCGTTGTTCGTAGTTCGGTTACGCAATCTTCGCGCCGTATTCCAAAGAGTACTCATCGACGTCTCGCGCGATAGCCCGTCCACGAATCTTCGCCAGTATCCGCGTTTCTTGGCCTTGATGAGGCTCTTAAGTTCGCGTTCGAGAGCCGTGTATACTTCGAAGTGCTCAGGTGTTCCACGTCTACGGAAAACTTTAAACGCGTCGGACTTCTTACGGTAAACCTCGGTGCATTGCTGATCCCACCATGGAGAAGGAGGTTTCCTGCGAAATGACGTCCCTGCAACTGATCGAGTTTGAGCTTGAAGCGCGCTGTCTATGATCAGGTTGGAGAGGAAGTTATATTCCTCCAGCGGTGGAAGCTCTTCTACCGTCGTTACGGCTTCGTCTACTGCTGTCCTAAACTTTGTCCAATCGATGTAACGGGTAAGATCATACGCGACGTTGGTGGATTCCGACGGATTGAACCCGGTGGCAATCGAAATTTTTATGGGCAAGTGATCACTACCGTGGGGATCTTGAATCACATTCCATGTGCAATCCAACGAGCAAAGTGTGAGGTCTAATCTACTGCCAACTGAGGATGTACCAGCCAAACGTGTTACTTCTCCATTGTTAAGAATTGTCATATTGAAGTTGTCACAGAGGTCATATATTAAGGAAGACCGGTTGTCATCGTACAGTTCTCCCCAGCCTGTACCGTGAGAGTTAAAATCTCCCATGATCAACCGTGGAGAAGGAAGGACCGAACACATATCTGAAAGTTGTTTTCGGTTAATCGAGGCTCTAGGAGGAATATAGACAGAAGCAATGCAAAGGCTTTTATTTTTAATAACAGCCTGACATGCGACAACTTCAATACCTGGAGTTTGAGGAAAATTCACTCTATAGAAAGAGTAGCACTTTTTGATCCCCAAAAGTACTCCTCTTCCACGTGAATCCTCACGATCAAGACGAATAATATTGAAATCATGAAAAGGAAGATTGATTTCGGAAGAGAGCCATGTTTCACTAAGAGCGAATGCATCACAACCGGTATTGTGAGTTAAAAATTTGAATGATTCCAATTTAGGAATCAAACTTCGACAATTCCACTGTAGAACAGTGATCAAATCCCCGACCTCATTTGGAAAATTATCCATCGAAGGAAATGATTGCTGCAAGGAGGGGCCACTTGATTGTCAATTGCTTCAAAAAAGTCTTCACTGTTGGAAGCATTGCCAGGACAATGCTTTTAAGAGGGTCAGAAATTTCGAGGTACTTGAAGATACCTTCGACAATGTTATCAAATGAGAACAACCCACTTGAAGAGGGGGCCTCTGTTCTTAAAATAGGGGCTTCAGGAGTTTTGGATGTCCCCGGGAGAGATGGAAAGTCCTGGGTGTAGTTAGTACTACGGAAACCAGGAGGAATTGTTTTTTTTTTCCTTTTTACCCTTCTTACACCAAAAGAAGGGTATTAAGATCGCTTGAAAATTCGACTTTTTATCCGAGGCCCAGAGGGCCGAGTGTCATATACCATTCGACTCAGCTCGACGACCTGAGCACATGTCTGCGTGTATGTATGTGTGTGTGTGCGTGTGTGCGTGTGTGTGTGTATGTGTGTGTGTGCGTTACAAATAATGTCACATCGGTTTCTCAGCCATTTGTGAACCGATTTCAGTTCTGTTGACGGCAAATGAAAGCTACAACATTCCCATAGAACGCTATTGATTTTTTTTTTATTCGGACACTTCGTTACGAAGATATGAACGAAACAGTACTTGACGGCCTATTATAATAGTAATCAAACTGTTTAGTCTCCGATTACATACTGAGCTATTTGTGTACCGATTTTAGTTTTGTTTGCGCCAAATTGAAGCTATCAAGTCTTCAAATAACTGGTCAAAATTTCATTATGATTGGATAATCTTTCATGGAGATATGACCAAAACAATACCTGAGAGCACATAATTGCGAGATGAAAATATACTCGTTCAAAACCGAACAAGACCGCTCACCCCAATCGATGCCACTTGTATTCCATTGTTCTGCATCTGGTGCGTGGTATAGCACATACAGCGGACTAGCCACACAATGCGACTCTATAGAATTAGAGCGGGATCGATTGGCTCGAGTGGTCCGGTTTTGAACTGCAACGAGTATATTCGAAAATTACACAAAGTCTCCATTTACTATAACTACACAATTTTCAACGAACATGTATTAAGCATCTTGATTTCATATCGATAATCAAAATAGACCCTAAGGATTGTTTTTTAATCCATTCTATGAACTGAATATATGAAATTTCTAATATTTATGTAATTTCTTCTTTTATATTAGTAACATAAATAGGTCGTTAAACACTATTAACGTCAATATTTTAATCACATCGATGAACAATACGTTCATTTTATAAACTGAATGTATGACATATCGAATATTCCTATATCTTCCTGGAAATACTGATAAAAATATGTATCCAATACTATATTGGCCACATTTGAGTTCATAATTCTGGTGAAGTGTAAGAAGGGTTCAGTCTCACCATCGGTGGATTAATTCGGGTTTTTCCACCTTTTTTTGAAATTGGCAAGCTGGTCTCGGGCTTCTTTTCAGAAACTTTCCGTGGGCGGACGCGTCTTCGCTTCCTTGAAGCACCTTCCGGAAAAGTGAACGATGTTCCCTCTTCAGCCGAATCAAAGTCAGACTCGTCATCTGACAGAGGAGCAAAGGGATTTGTATTGGCATCGGGTGATGGTGAGGCTTTTTTCACCATTTCGGCGAAAGATTGCCTGGAACGCTGTTTTAGCGAGCGTTCTAATTGTTCCCCGCGTTGTTTGTACGCCAGGCAAGACGAGAGAGCATGAAGAGGAGTACCCTTACAGAAAGCGCATTTTGGTGTGCTGTCTGTTCAGGCGCCATCCTCGTGTTTCTCCCCACAATTAGAGCAGCGTGCCTTATTGCTGCAATGGAGGTCGTATGTCCCATCTGCTGGCATTTTTGGCAGATCATGACCCGGGGTACGAACAACCGCACAGGTAGTCGAAGTTTTCCCAACTCGACGTATTGAGGAAGGGCTGAACCAGAAAAAGTCACACGAAACGAGTCTGAGTGGGTAAATTTCTTTTCACCCTTAGTGATCGATACTGTGCCTAGTTTTCGCACATCAAGTATCTTGACTGAAGGAAGCAGAGGGTTCTTAAAGCGACCAACCCCCTGCTTCAACAGGATCTCAGGGGTCAAGCTCGCTTCGGTGACCACCCCTTCAATCTCAATACCTCGAGCTGGGATGTACACTAAATACCCCAGTGTAAAAAACTGGGAGACAGCAATCTCGTTAGCTTGTTTAACGTTGGACACAACGACCCGAAGTTTATTGGGTCTCACCTTAATTATCTCCGTCACGACCGAGAATCGTTTTGTCAGATCATTTGAAATATGATATATGTTCAGTGGTTTCGTTTTGGGCTGAAAATAGACAACCCATGGACCAGCCGAATCAGATGGATAAGCACGTGATCTGGTAACTCTATGAGCTACCTCATCATTTCGTGCCATAGATGATTCATCTTGCCACACCACCCCCGCGTGTGTGGGTGTCTCACACCCCCCCACACACAAATATACACACAAAAACACACCCCCAACACACTCTCTCTCACACTCTCACACACTCTCACTCACTCTCACACACAATACAAAACAATAAATTCAGAAGAAAGAGAACAAAAGCTTATCTTATATACAGGGTGTTCGGTTCCTTGGTGCAAATATTTTAAGGGGCGATAGAAGATTATATTTGAAGAAAAAAAATGTTCTACGCATATGATCAAATCTCAAAAATCACTGAGTTATTAAACTTTTTCTGTTTTGGTCTATGCTTGCCAGAAATTGGCTCTAACTCTAAAACTATGCCATCAAACACAAAACTGTTACTTTCATCGGATAGTTTGGTAAATTTTCAATTTAATAGCGTCCTTTTTACTTTCAGTAAGTTGCATTTAGACACATTTCAGGGATAAACGAATCTAAAACTTTTGTTTTTCTGCGGATTTTCCCTTATTATTTCAAAAAATACGTAATAAAGTTTATTGTTTTGTCTAACCAAAAGATGCCTCTTAAACCGCTCTACAACTCTCTTTTTGACACCAACTTTCTATCTTGTTTAGTTTTGTCGCAAATTTGTACTAAACACATCTGGTTGGGTCGTTAATCAACGGTTGCGTAAAACACGAATTCAACCCACCGTGCGTTGCTGTTGACGTCTGTTTGTAGCGCGCATAGCACACTTGATCGCCACGTGGAGTGACGGTATGAAAGAAGAAAAATCTAAACAGAAATTTACAGCTGGCAGAAAACAAACATGTATTCTCCAGAAGAGCTGGCGGATATTCATCTCTGTTACGGTTTTGCCAACTGTGTGGCAACGAGAGCCCAACAAGAATATGGACGCAGATTTCCCAACCGTCGACTGCCAAACGCAAGTATGTAAAAATAATACAAGTATGTAAGATGTTTAGTTTGTAAACATTACGTTGAGACAGGAACCTTCACGCCTACACACCGTCGGTTCCGGAATGGAACGTTATTTTGGACTGCAACTCAAGCCGACCAGCCCCGCCGGTCGCTGACGCCGGCCATGGAGGAGAGAATTTTAAGAACTGTGAGAAACGATCCCAAAACCAGTACAAGGCGAGTTGCAGCTCAGTTACCGGTCTCTCACTGGAGCGTATGGAACGTTTTAAACAAAGAGAATATGCATCCGTTTCATACGCTGCAAGTTCAGGAGCTTCTGGAAAGAGATAAACCACTCCGGCTTGAGTTCAGCAGGATTATGACAGCGAAAAGGGATGAGGATGCATTTTTCTCGAAAAGCATCCTTTGGACGGACGAGTGCACCTTTACCCGTGCAGGATACTTCAATACCCACAATGACCACACGTGGGCAATTGAAAACCCAAGAGTGGTCAAAGAAACAAGAACACAGTACCGGTTTTCCGTTAATGTATGGGCCGGTATAATTGACCGACAGCTCATCGGGCCGTACATTATCGAAGGTTCGCTAAACAGTGTGAAGTATTTGGAATTTTTAGAGAACGAGCTTCCAATCTTGCTGGAGGATGTCCCACTTGCTGTGAGACGGCGCTTGGTGTTTCAACAGGACGGAGCCCCACCTCATTCCACAAATGCGGTAAGACATTTTCTGAACGCCAACTATCGGGAACCGTGGATTGGACGGAATGGGCCGATTCCCTGGCCCCCAAGGAGTCCGGATTTGACTCCCATGGACTTCTTTTTATGGGGGTGCATGAAGGAAGAGGTGTATTCGGCGACAATCAATACTTGCGAACAGCTAATTGACCGAATTTTTATTGCTGCCCGAAAGATACAAGAGAAAATGAATAATATTAACCTTGTGGAAGAGACCGGAAGGAGGATCATGTACTGCATCCAAGAAAATGGAGGACACATTGAGCAACTATTGAAATAAATTTATGAAAGAAACGAAGATCAGTGTTTTAATTTGAATAATCATTGGAAAATACCTAATTAGTTCAATGAACAAGTTCAATGTACAATGGTATCGAGAAAAAAAGGACATTTTCAATTTTCATCATGCGTTCAATTGAACCGTCCGCAGCATTGTTTTTTTTTGTCACACTTTTCATACCGTCACTCCACGTGGCGATCAAGTGTGCTATGCGCGCTGCAAACAGACGTCAACAGCAACGCACGGTGGGTTGAATTCGTGTTTTACGCAACCATTGATTAACGACCCAACCAGATGTGTTTAGTACAAATTTGCGACAAAACTAAACAAGATAGAAAGTTGGTGTCAAAAAAAGAGTTGTAGAGCGGTTTAAGAGGCATCTTTTGGTTAGACAAAACAATAAACTTTATTACGTATTTTTTGAAATAATAAGGGAAAATCCGTAGAAAAACAAAAGTTTTAGATTCGTTTATCCCTGAAATGTGTCTAAATGCAACTTACAGAAAGTAAAAAGGACGCTTTTAAGTTGGAAATTTACCAAACTATCCGATAAAGGTAACAGTTTTTTGTTTGATGGCATGGTTTTAGAGTTAGAGCCAATTTCTGGCCAGCATAGACCAAAACAGAAAAAGTTTAATAACTTCGTGGTTTTTGAGATTTGATCATATGCGTAGAACATTGTTTTTCTTCAAATATGATCTTCTATCGCCCCTTAAAATATTTGCACTAAGGAACCGAACACCCTGTATATCCCCCCCCCCCCCCCCCCCCCCCCCCCCCCCCCCCCCCCCCCCCAACCGGAACCCCCCCCCCCCCACCCCGCGCCCACCGCAACCGCCAACCCTTTACAATAAAAACGTTTTTGCACTTTTTAACACCCAACATTTTCTACTATAAAAAACAAAAACTACACTCCCCCCCCCACACACAAAAAAAAAAAAAGCTGAAAACTAAAAAAAACTTGTGAAAAGCTTCCAAAGCAACGGAGAGCTGACCGAACGAACTGTTCCGTTCGCTTGTTCACTGGGCAATAAGTTTAGATTGTTGGAGCTCATTATTATCATGACTGGCTGGAATGTTCCTGGCAAGAGGCGGATGTGACAAATGTACTCGTTCGCTAAACCTACAAGATAAGAGAATCGTTTTCGACCAAGTTTCAAGTTTTATCGCCATAGTAATTCAATAATTATAATAATTTCCGATTGCATTAGAAATGCTTCCTCTAAGGGGTAGCGGATTCCAGCTCACGTTCACGTTCAACAATAATTGAAATTATTTTCCTATAGTCGTCGAATCGTCCTTCGATGCTTTTGACCGTTCCCTCGCATCACACCCATAGCTCTTTGCGAATCATCCGAATAGGTCGCTCATCGTGGGAAACCATATTAACGCCGCCCTGAAACGAAACTCGTAACCCTCCGTGAATTATTCTGGAAAGAAGGAATTCAACCGTATCTTACCTTGTACTTGTAGATAGCCTTGCCGAGAGCTTCTATAGTTTCAATGTACAAGTGATTGGTCGGGTGGTCCAAGACGAGAAATTTCGGTCGACCCATGCACATTTTGGCCAGCGCCACATGGGAGTTTCGACCTTCGGAAAGAGATTGTCACTTCGATTTCATTTTAAGGCGGATGCATTTGGATTTGGCTTCAACTCCGGTCTAAAAACAAACGGAAAAGGATGAATTCCACACTTACCTCTAGGGACTTACAGCTTCTTCAACGTCTTAATCTTGGACAGCGCGCTGGCAGCGAGGTTGGCGTTGTATCAGAACCGATCGATAAACTCCTGCACGTGATAGAGGTGAGCAAGCTGAGCTTCGTACAATTTCCTGTGAGCTTTGTGTTTCTCCGTCCGTGCCTTGTCGAACTGTTCATAGTTGTAGTTAGCGATCCGTTGCGAATGAAATTACAGAATGTCCGTGGGAATCGTATAACGGAAGTTCAATTCGTGGGTTACGACCAGCAACGTTGCATGTAAACTTCCGACAGTTTGTTACTTAGCTCGACTTGACGTTTCGTTGTGTATAAAAACAAAGCACCACAGTGTTGCCAAAAATACTTTTGAATTTCGTGGTGAAAACCATTTCACAACTTTACAGAGTTGCCAAAACGCCTCATATTTTTTCCACAAATTGAAGCTTTCAAAAAATTGTTACAAAATCAGGAGTGCATAGAAAAAAAGTTATTAACGCTAACGTTAAAAGAAGTTCATTGCCTTTAAAGGAAAAATATAAAAAATGGGGGTTAGGTCTGACGAGAGAGGTTTATTGAAGTGCTACATTGAAACAAACAGATAAAATGATCAGAACAAAAACATTTTATTTCAAATTAATTAAACTTCACTTGAAAACCACTTTTTGAAAATTCACTGGTCAAGTTCAACTTGTTCGCCCTTGAGTTAAACAACTCGCCGCAAACGATCGAGGAACACATAGTACGAGACCCGCAGGTGCTCTTGTGGTATTTTATCCCAGGCTGCCACCAGATGTCGCTCCAGGACTTCAAAACCTTCGTGTTTTTGGAGCAGGCTTCGGCCTTCAACATACATTCGCCGGCCACTCTGAGCTCAAAATGAACCCTGAAAAATGTTCCGCAATCGAGAGATGGGTTTTCTTCACTTTGTAAGCCGGAATCGAGTCCTGTAGCCGTCAGCACGTCGGCATGAGTTCGTAATCTTTCTGGCAACCCAACTCTGTCGTTCTGCTCATTCACGAACTGTAAACACGATATTCTCCAATCTTCCTTCCGCGGCGCTCTTCAGCAGTACCTTCGCTCTCTTTACCCGTTCTTGTTTCTGACCCTCTGGAAGGTCTTGAACCTTCTGGATCTTGTAGGGCTTGGTCTGAAGTTTTTCAGCATCCAACGGAGACTTCGATCTGATATATTGAGATCCTCCGTCAATTTAGTGACACTACACAGCTCGAAAAAGTAGTGTCAATTTCTGTTCAATATAATGCACATAAATGGAGCGTCGCAAAACTTACAAATTAACATTATAAATCCTGTAATGTTCTGAGACATTTCAAGTATTACGAATAATGTTGTATACAAAAGTTCGTCTTTGCTACAACTATTTCATGCAAGTTGCTGCTTCGTGTGGAAGGAAATACGATTTTACATGCTTTGATATTTACATCATTATGAAAATTCAATTTTTTTTTCTGTATACGTCGAGGTGTTCTCTTCTAAAGGACGCCTTTTGACGGTCTTCACCATGGCAGGTGTCACCACAGCAGCTCGACGACTCTCACCATACCGGTTTTTGGCACTTCCGGTCTCCAGGTATCTTTTGACTGTATGGTGTACAAAACTTCTGCACACGCGTAAATCGGAAGCTCACGAACTGTGTCCTTCTGCCGTTTTCCAGCTCGGAACAAGGCAACCACAGCACAAAAAAAAAAAAAAAAAAAAAAAAAAAACAAAAAAAACCCCCCCCAAAAACCCCAGGGGGTAAATGGGTAAATCCGGTTTCCGTAGAAGCGCAATAACGTTTGCATTAAAAAAATGGACTTTTTTCGGATGGTGATTAAAAAAGCTAAGACAGATAATTGCTTTTGATAAATTTCCCATGGAAGGTAATTATTTAAGCTCACTTGCAAAAAAATTTCTACGCCCTTGCGAGCGGCCTTCCGGCAATTAATCCGAACATTCGCCAAGGCGGACGAAAACATGCGTGTAGGCATGTTTTTGAGTTCTTTTTTCGTTTTATTTATCAATTCCTCTTCAGTTTTCGCGACAAAATTGTTGGAGTAGCTCTTACGCTTCAGATTGGCCCAGAAATTCTCGATGGGACGCAGCTGGGAGACGTTGGGCGGGTACGCTGACTTGGGAACCACATCGATAATCAGCCGCTCCATCGCCTCCAACGATCGCTTCGAGTAGTGGGCCGACGCCAGATCCGGCCAGAACACCGCGTCTTCACCCTTATGGTATTTCCTGATGAACGACGCAACTTCCGGCAGGCATTTCGTACCATAAATTTCCCCGTTCACGGCCAGTCCGGAGCGAAAGAAGAGCGGCTTTGACATCCCCTTCTCGCTGATTGTCAGCCACAGCAGCACCTTCTTGGGGAACTTGGTGTGTGAAATGAACTTCACCTCGGAGCTCACTTCCTTCGTGGGGAAAGTAAAATACGAAGTGCCCTGCCAGTCGTTGCCATCCAGGGTGAGATAGGTCTCGTCGTCCATCACCACCGCCACGTCGCGATTCGCCGGGAAAATCTAGTTGACCATCTTATTCAGCCGCTACCGCTGCGTCATTGCCTGTAGCTCCAAAACCAGTGGACGCGACTTCCGCTTCCTGACATGTATGTTCATGTTCGCCAGGTACTTTTTCACTGTTTGGCCGGTTGAACGGACCTTCCAGCCAAGCACACGCAGCGATGTAGCCACTTTTCCCTCGGTCTTCCTCTTCAGCATGCTTTGGAGCTTCTTGTCGCTCAGGGTCGTCGGCCGTCCAGAACCGGGCTTTCTTTCGATGCTCTGATTGTTGTCTAATAGTGCCAAGATGTTCTAGATACCGGAACGGGCGTATCCGGCGTCCACAAAGTGCCGCACGATTTCCACACGGCGGGGTGCCGTTCTATGAACGCGCACACTTCTGAACGGAGTTGCTTCACTGTTTTTGCCATCACGGTTAGAGTTCGATTGATAGAGCTGTCAAATTTTGTCTGCTGACTCATGGATTACTATGATTGATGCTGCATTGGTAGTTTTGTCAGTGCGGGTGAAGGTAAACCCATGAAAAATCGGCAATTTTTGTCCATTTTTTTAAAATGCAAACGTTATTAGGTCACGGCGCCCGAATTAGATGCTCATGCTCATGCTCAAAACTCTTGCATCTCTGTTCGTTCGTCAGGTGATCTTCAAGAGGCTTTGTGGATGTCTTTGCGGAGAAAGAAGGTACTTGGGCTACTAAAGCACTGCAAGGAAAGATCACGCTTCGTTAGCTGTTGTCTTTAAGGTTGATGTTTCCATACAATTAAGATTAATCAACTGCCCTACAGACAACATTACCATTTCTGAAAGGTTGAATAAAGCACAAAAATCATGGTCACATTGCCCAATACAGTGTAGCTGACTGAACAGCTGCTTGTTCGTGTTAAAAAGATATCAATTCATACGATGATAACTGTTTCATTTGACATTTTTATGAAGAACGATCTGAGACAAAGTTGTACTTGTGGAAGTATCTTATAAGAAAAGTTATAGAACTTTTCATCAGGAGATTTTGTGATCGCTGGTAGACAATTAACAGAAAGTTTACCTTCCCCATAGTAAAGGGTGATACGGTCAAAATTTGGTCAAGGGAAAACGCGTGTAAATCGGTGAAATCGTTTATTTAAAAAATCAAATTAAATTTCTTTTTCAAGTTCAATTAGTATAAAATTCAGGAAAAATATTCAGTTAGGCTTCCGCTTTTCCAAATCCGAATTGCCGGGCCTTACGCTTGACCCCTGCCATCAGATTTTGTACAGCCACCTTGTCCACCTTCTTCGCCGCAGAAAGCCAGTTTGCCTTGAACTGCTGCTCGTCCTTAGCAGTTTTTTTGGTCTTCTTTAGGTTCCGCTTGACAATAGCCCAGTATTTCTCAATTGGGCGGAGCTCTGGCGTGTTGGGAGGGTTCTTGTCCTTGGGAACCACCTGCACGTTGTTGGTGGCGTACCACTCCATGGCCTTTTTACCGTAATGGCAAGATGCCAAATCCGGCCAAAACAGTACGGAACAACCGTGTTTCTTCAGGAAAGGCAGCAGACGTTTATTCAAACACTCTTTCACGTAAATTTCTTGGTTGACAGTCCCGGAAGCTATGAAAATGCTGCTTTTCAAGCCACAGGTACAGATGGCTTGCCAAACCAGATATTTCTTTGCGAACTTTGACAGTTTCGTGTGCTTGAAAATATCTGCTACCTTTCCCCTTCCTTTTGCCGTATAAAACTCCTGTCCCGGAAGCTGCTTGTAGTCGGCTTTGACGTAGGTTTCGTCGTCCATTACCACGCAGTCAAACTTCGTCAGCATCGTCGTGTACAGCCTCCGGGATCGCGCTTTGACCGTCGTATTTTGTTTATCATCGCGATTTGGAGTCACTACCTTCTTGTAAGTCGATAGTCCGGCTCGTTTTTTGGATCGGTGCACGGTTGTAGACGATACACCCAGCTTATTTGCGGCATCTCGGAGAGATAGGTTAGGGTTTCGCTTGAAACTACCGGCAACTCTCTTTGTCGTCTCAGTGGCTTCCGGTTTTCGATTTCCCCCCGATCCAGACTTCCTGGCTGTCGACAAACGTTCCCCAAACACTTTAATTACATTTGTAACGGTTGATTTGGCAACTTTTAGCGATTTTGCCAACTTTGCGTGCGAGTAGCTCGGATTTTCGCGATGCGCGAGCAAAATTTTGATACGCTGCTCTTCTTGCTTGGACGGCATTTTGACAACTGAAGAGTGAATTCCAAAATCAAAATAGGAGCAACATTCTACACACACACACCTTCAAAATGAGGGGTGTTCAGGTTTTTTAAATGCAAAATTGAAAGAAATACGTCAAGTTGATATTGACCAAATTTTGACCGTATCGCCCTTTAATTTCCATGTAAATTTTGTACGGTGCAATATTCATTAATACACATTATCAAACGTAACGACAATGCGATCAATCCACCTGTATGCAAAATCTTGTCCCCCCATTATAAAATGCCAAACGATCCTAGCTGTTGATATTTCAGTCAAAAAGAATATTCCAAAACATTTGCAACTGGAGCCGGAACGTTCGAAAGCGGCTCGCCATGGTGTTAAGTGCTGTCAAAAATAACGTCAGGCACACCTAATTGATCCGAACCTGAACCATCCGACAATACGCTTTTAAAAAATTAAGTATCGAATCAAACATAAATTAAGCCCATACACTGATTCATCAGACGCTTGCAAATGTTATAATTTTCACTTCCACTGTAAATAAAAATCATATTCACCACGAACGCTTTGCTCCTTTGATATTTTCTCCCCCAAATGAATAAACAAATCACGGGAATGCGCGGAACCGAAAGAGAAAGCGAACCGGTCTGAAGCCATCCCGGCGTGGGTGTTGGCGTGCCTCAAGTATGCTAGAAAAGAACGCCTGCTTTGCCTAATCCAACACGACAAGGAAAAGTGAAAACCGAAGGACGAGTAGGCGAGTGGTAAGAAGGTATTTTGTCCGCATGTTTTGTGCCGCTTTCACGCGCCCACTCACATTTATCGTACATCATAAAATCCCCTCTAGGATAGGATGTGAAGAGTGAAGAATGATGGCGGTGGGCGACATAGCCGGGAAGGGGCCACTTTTGCAACGAGTTTCGATCTTTTCCTTTCAAATTCTTGCATAGGACCTACGACGGGAATTTGGAACTAGTTTGCACCGTGTGCGGAATGATTGATGCCGGATGGGAGTGGAGCAGGCTGGCGGTAGCAGGACGAGGCATGGATCATCCCACATCACCGATGGTGGAAAAATGTTTCTAATAATAGGATGTTAGCCGAAACGTTCCACTCTCGCTTCTTCGGAGTGGTTCTAAAAATCTTGCCTTGGAACGGTGTTTAAAGTTGCCATGGATGTCCGTGAGTCATTGTGTCTTTTATGGCGTATGACGACCGCTCGATGGTAATGAGCATGAAACGAAGATCTTCCCTTGATAACCGGCTATTTTCGGGTGCGAAATGTCATGAACGTGACCACGCGTCGCCGGTGAGTTGAGTTATTTTGAAGGAATTTGCGAGCAAAAATAATTAGTCTGGTGTTAGGAAATTTATGACATTCTAAGCATGCGTTGGGGTCGCTACATGACAGAAAGTTCATAAGTTACTTGCCTACTTTGATACCAAACAGGAAAAACCGTTGAGACAAAAGTTTAATTGAAAATTTGCGCTAGTCAGGATTATCACGAAAAGTATTGTTATGTGACGTTTGACGCGTCCATATTGATTTCTTCCTGATCATGCGCAAGGAAAAGTATGCAATTTGCATTATTCCCTAGCGTCAGTAGATTGCACTGACGTCACGATGTCACGCCTCCGCATTTTCGGTTGGCTGGTTGCTCTGTGAGTAGATAGGTTCATTTCACGCATGTCCTCACAACTGTAAGAATAAATAGTGGCATGGTACCACGAGTCTTATTCATCCACCAGCTGTTACCAATAGACAAATGCAAAGTAATCGCCAACAAGAGGAAAATAAAATAATGACTTTCACTTCGAGCCGGTTGTTTGGGAAAAATGCTCTGCTCGGATGATTCATCCGGCTATTTTATTTCATTTGGTTTTTGTTGTTTTCGCTTTTTCACGAATGTACCGTCAGCAAACAGCCACTGTGTCACCCAGCACCGTGGCTTAATGTTCTTGTATACGTCAGAGATTTTTTTCAATGGACTGTGAAAATAAAAACACGGCTCGAGACCATTTGGTTCTACTGTTGACAACGGGTCGATTTCATGCATTCGATATAGTTAAATATTAGCTTTAAGGTTTGATACATTAAAATATTTCTTGTGCCAACGAAAATGGTAAATGATCAGGTTAAAGTAAATCCACAAGACTGCGTCACTGTGTCAGCGTTGCCGATAGGGTTAGGTTGTCAAATGACAGGTGCAGTCAATGTCAAGTTGCTTTTCCATCAATCAGGCCAAACTTTTTGACTTCACATTGACACTGTGTCAATCTGTCAATACTGATTGGATTGAAATTTGTAGCTGGCGCTGACGCAAAACGGAAGGTTCAGCGGTTTATTCCGAGGAAAAGATTAAAAGAGTAAAGTCGACAGCAGATAATCTGTTCCGGTGACCCGATTTTATCACGCCCCAATTTTGTCTACCCCCAATTTTGTATACCCCCGATTGTGTCACCTTTTTGACCCGATTTTGCCGGCATATACGATCTGTCGTATAGCGTCCTCCTCGTTTGCTAGTTCTCACTCGAATCCCCCACCACACACACGTTCAGGGATGCCAGATATAATTTTCCAATGTCTGCAATAAAAATTTGAAATGTCTGGGAATGTCTGAAAAAGTCTGTACATATTTTTTTTTTACAAAATTAGACTTCTTTCAACGAAAAGACGTTGCGAGTTATGTCATTTTCAGTATAAGTGTGATTATGTAAACATTTCTGCATCTATTTCTTAGATTGTATGCAACCTTACACTATTATTTCATATTTTTAAAGTGACACTTAAGCTTGAACTATTCGCATAGATGACACAATTTACTAAAGTTTTTTTTCCCCTGTAACGTTCTTTTCGGTTTTGGATTTTAAAATCAAAATTTAGTTTTCATTTGATAAATTCAACATTCATTTTTCTTTTGTCCAAAAATAACCATTGAATAACAATAAATTACAGAGTCAATTTTCCATGACAAAAATAAAAAAGTATAATTCAAATCTTTATTTGTATTTCATTAATAAAAAAAAAACCCAACAAACATCAGTGTCGAATAACTGCTTGTTCATACAAATTTGGAGAAGTTATTCAGCTTTTTCTTTTAGAAAGCTGAATAACTTCTCCAAATTTGTTCGAACAAGCAGTTATTCGACACTGATGTTTATTGGGAACACTACACTGAAACTTATTGTTATGAAATAAAATGTTTAAAAACTGTTTTGTAGTTAAAGTCTAGTGGCTGTCAACTTTCGTATCTTCGATTTATACATTGGTAGGGTATGTGTCGCTTAACTCAGCCTAATATGCAAGAACGATTAAATTTTTTACTACAACTCATAAAGCATTTTAGCTGTAGGCGATATTTAGCTTGGTATACACTTGCTACATTTAATAAGACGTTTTGTAGTATGTAACATCGAATGCTATACAACTCGTTTCAAAAAGTCAGAAACTTTCGAGGGATATGAATTTAAAGTTGGTCTATAAGCATCAAAGTGCGTCTATTCAAGGATGCAACTTCGTCTCATTCGATCGATTTATTATTAAATGAAGTCTACGTACGATTTTTTTTATGATTTAAGGCATTGCCAGCTGTATTAGCTTTACCCAACATAAAATTTCACAAAACAAACGAAATTAAAGCTGCTTTGCCACACTTAAGAGATTTTCACATATGATTTATTGGCCGTTCGATAGTAAAAACATAATAATTCACTCTGCACTGGTCGAGACCTTTGGTTTGTGTTTAAATGAGCCATTTGCAAAATATTCAACAGAAACTCATCGATTTTTAGCCATTTAGAAATTTAGAAATTTTAGCCAATAACATTATTTTTACTAATTATCAAACTAATAGGCCATAGTTGGGAACAAAGAAAAAATATGTCCCTAACATTAGGTCCACGGGTTTCTTGATAAATCATTGTTATTTAATCTATGAGAACAATTAGATAATTACGTGTGATTATTTTCTGTACATCTAGGCTGCATTATTGGGTTCATCGGTTCAATTTAGCCAAATTTAGATCATTCGAAGATTATACAGATGATCTTTTCAACTTGAAATCATGATGTCTAAAAAGTTAAGAAAATCGAAAATAACACGGAAGTAAACAACAGCAAATTGATGAATAGTGCTTGAATTGCTTCGAATTAAACTGGTCAGATGACCAGCAATGGTCCCCATCAATCTTGACCATCAAGATTGATAGCAACATAATTTTGTTGATTATCGCTGAACTAATGACATATTTGGTACATAGGCCGAATGAAGGAGCTAGGCTCACATTACATCCCCTTACCCTATTAAAAAGGTGCATTTTATCTTTTTTTTGTTTAAATATTTTTGTTATATTGTGTACGTTTATATAATGGAGTATTGAGTGTTATTTTGCGTATTTTGTATTTTACGCAGTATTTCAGTGTAGTATTAAAAATAAGATTTTTTTTAAACCACCCTTTTTGGGCTATCTTACTGTTCCTTATTAGTGAGTTTATTCGTATTTTGATACGGAGGTATATATGGGCTGCAAAATGGTGAGTAGACACCTGGGATGGAGAGTGCGTCTCCGCAACATAGCTATGGTCCTCACAAGTTCCTACCTCATGCTTCCACGGGTCAAGAGATGACAAAGACCGCCAGCTAAGGGTTGCGTACTTAGCTGGTAGTGCAGCCTGGGCACTGTTGTCCTTCTGACTTCAGCTAGATTGAGGAGGTGCGTGCCGAGCGTCTGTCCACCAAGGAGGTGCGGCTCAAACAGCGTCTGTCCTGGCATCCAGCGGTTGAGTAAGAAACGCTGTATCGCGTCAACTATACATTAGGTGGCAGCCGCACCAAGGCGATGTAGGCGGCCAATTTTGAATTGTTTTCTTCCCCCGTGGCTATGATAATGCAAGTCCTTCTACAGTTGCAGCAAGATCAGCAGACATGCAGACATTACAGATATAATTGTTATTATAATTTTATATTATAACATCCCTTCACAATATTATTCAATGCTATATTCAGCTTCCCATTTGCATCGTTGTTTTGGCCCACCTAACTCACGTTATGTATTTGAAAAGATAGGATGGTTTTTACATTTTTTTTTTTAGAGAGAGGATTATATACGACAAATTCTACAAAAAAAAAACCTCCAAAATAGTTAATTCAAAAACTAACATTGTTTATGATCCTACCTTTTCTTTTTTACAGACATAAATAATCATTTATGGGCCCAGTAGGAAAAAAGAGTTATCGAAAAATTTCCTGTCATTCATTTTTAATTTTTTTTGTTTGTTTTGGAATTATGGAGTTTCCGTTTTTGGGCAGTAATCATACTCGTATGAAATTTATCTGCCTAAATTTTCTTTGCTATCTTGCTAGGATGCCAGGTGAACTTTATTTATATCACGTTGGATTTTTTGCTATTTTAGAGTTTTAATCATCTAACATCGCAGCGGAAGAGGCAAATAGCGGCATTTAATTATTATATGTACATTATGTAGTATTTCTTTACAACATTGTATTATCATGACCTTCACATTTTCATGCAACAAACCTGATTTAGGCGGTATCTGGCTTAAACACGAAACATACCTTTATGACATCTAGCATTCCTTATATGTCCAGTATATAACGCAGAAAATTACAGCTGTGGTAGGCTTTTGAAAATTACGGAATCTGTGGTAGGCTTTTGCACTTATTACTGAATGTATTTTTCATTTCCGGTTTACAAATGGACTTTTTACCAATTCTGAGCTGATCTGATTCATGCAGCGCTGTGTGCCATTTGGCTAGTGTTTGATTTTACATTTCAATCTTTGTCATTACTGGATCATAACTCACAATATCATTATATTAGGTAATATTGTTTTATTGATTTTACTTCAAAGATGATTAAAACATTACTCATTATTTTTTTGCCCATTTATCTTTAACTCCCTTCCACTTAAATCTTCCCATTCCTAACTCGGTAGCAATAACTATTAGGTCAGCAAAAATAAAAGCGGACTGCTATTATAAAATCAGCATCAAGTAGCAAATAGTGACCATGGCAACAGTAAATTAAAATGTATAAATGTTAGTTTTGTAAAATTTCAATAGATTTAATAAACTTTTTCAGGATACCTCAAATGAAGATTTTGGTGAAATGCTGCTATCGCTGAAAACGAACGAGAATGTGCTTAAGCGCGAACCACAGAACTCTACACTTTAACATTTTACAACATTTCTTGCATTTCAGGATCAACCGAATGAAGATCATATATTATAGATACGAATGCTTGTAGTATTTTTCATTCACTTAAATATATATACCATTATATAAATATTTCATGGGAATGGGAGGGACCATCAGGGCACCCGATTGAAGCACTCTGGATGGGGAGAGTGGGAATGCCAACTCCCCATTGCTAACAGTTTGTGAATAGAGGGCGGGCTCTTCTCCCCGCCTATTGGGGCATCCTCATATTAGATAGCTTGCTCTTTTGACCAATTGTTCAGTCTTGTTGTTGGAAGGAGATTCTTTATATCCCTGTGGATACGTATAAGTGATGTTGCATATCGATCCACCCAACCCCTTTTTGGCCCTTCATACAACGGCATGATTAGGATAATCAGTGGTTATTGAAGCTTGATCAAGTCTAACAGAGAGGAGAGCCCATTGCTGTCGGACTCAGTTTCCGTGCTACAATGGGTGGTAGTACATATCATACATCATACATTTTGATACGGAGGTACATATTTTTTAAAGCTTGTATTTATGTTTTATTTGATGGATAGAGTTGATTGCTTCTTGGTTGAAATACTCAGCAACCCTTTTTTACGGTAAATTTTTCAAATATGATTTGTATTGATGTAAAAATTTATTTTTGTTGTGACTTAATGGCAATGGACCAATATTACTAACTCTTTGACAGTAATTTTCATGGTGCCAATAGCAGTGAAGATTATTGTATTTGTTTGTGGTAGATGGATGGATGAGAAAATTCTATTTATAAGCCCCATCCCTTACACATGGGATCGAACACTACCATAAGTAGCGACTCCATGTTACCCTTGGAAAGGGCCTATACGCTGCTTATCTCCGGACCCATTGTATCTCCAAGTGGCCCACCGCTTTCGTTTCCTCAAGGATTGCAACCTTAAAAATAAATTATACCTACGCTATTTTAAAATATTTCAACAAAGCTTCAAACCGTATCTACTATACTGTTCAGATCCTGGTACGTTTCATATCCGAACTTCAGAGAATACATTTATTTGAAATTTAAAATATATTTCAAATGTCTGTAAAAGTTTGCAACATAAATAAAATGTCTGCTAAATGTCTGCATCGTTGAAAAAGTCTGCAACAAAAGTGAAAAGTCTGTAAATTTACAGACATGTCTGTAAATATGGCATCCCTGCACACGTTCAAGCCAAGATGAATCGTACCAGAGGTAGTCCTGTTTCCAAAGATTGTTGATAAAGGTATGGCCAATATACTACAATCCCCCTTTAGGAATAAAAATGCGTTATAGATTACCAATGTCTTGATTTATTTTTGTATGATCCAAATTTTATCTTGTCGAATTTCACCCTTTAATGTGGAATATAATCATCATGCTTAGTTGGAGCTTTCCTCATCCTTTTAATAGGAACATCTCCAGATGTAGAACCCCCCTCCTGGATCTGTGATGTGATGTGATGTGTGATAAGAACCCACCATCAGTGCAAGGATTACCTATGGCTGCAGGACTTTTCTCCGCAGGTTGTTCTGAGAGAATAGCCTACGTGATGGCTTCTTGTAGCAGGGTCAGCCGATCTCAGTGAGGACCTTCGGAAGACTACGGCCAGAAGGCCGCATGTCTTCGCATGACAAGGGACTGGCGACTCCACGAACCCTTGTCCAGTCAACAAATCCTTCGACTGCCTTAGGCTACCCCCCTTGGGCAATCCCCGTTATATAGTTGTTAAAGGAACAGTGGAATTTTTTAGCATAAATGACTTATAAAATAAAAAATAAATAAAAAAAATGTTAAGACAAAAAGAAAATTCCACGGCTATACTGAACTTTAGATTCAATTAACACATTTTATTTGTTTTTATTTGCACTAGTAAATGTACTGGGATATTGCAAATTTCTACTGTTCCTAATAATATAGTTGTGGGCAATAAAATGAGGAAGGATCTTACCAAAAAATTACATTTCAAATAACTTACCATAAAAGCATATCAGTCTCTATGTTGCATGATAAAATCAAGGGATACTACTTTTCAACGCATCTTCCGCTGCATGTTATTCGTATAGGACTAATTTGCTTTTATAGACGGATCAAATATGAATGGATCAAGAACTTAACTGCATATACTGTGCTGGTTTTTACAAGGTCTCACTCAGGTCTCATATTGAAAGACATCATGAAAGACCCAATTGCTATATATACAAATTTCAACTTGAATAATTTACATGGAATTTTACACTATACAAATTAAATTACTTGGCTATGTAAAAAGCAGCTACAGTAAGTCAATGCGCTTCCAACCGTTCACTTACCGAAAACCCAACCTACCCCTCTTGTTGCATTATTAAATCCTCGTAAATTGAAATTTAAAGTGACAGTAAGTGTAGTGATAGTAAAGTGATAGCAGCAATTCACTATCAATTCAGTGATAGTAAAGTAATAGCAGCAATTCACTAAAATCTCGGTTTGAGGTATCCTGAAAAAGTTTGTTGCATCTATTGAAATTTAATAATTTTATTTTACTCATATTTACTGGTCACTATTTGCTGCTTGATGCTGATTTTATAACCTCATCTATGAAGTAAAATCAATAAAACCACGATCATCATATATAATAATATTGTGAGTAATGATAAAGTAATGACAAGGATTGAACTGTCTAATCAGACACAAGCTAAATGAATACAACGCTGTATGAATCATATCCGCTCGAATTTGGTATAATGTTCATTTGCAAAACGGTAATGAAAAATACATTCAATAATAATTGCAAAAGCCTATCACCGACTCCGTTGCCACCTTCTGACATCTAATGGATTGTTACTGAAAAATAAATAAAAATTAAATATTTATTAATATCCTCCTAGTCCTGGAAATGCTAAAACAGTATAGATCATTCCAAAAATCAAAGATGAAAATTCAATAAAAGATATTATTTTATAAGACATGTTGTAATATTTTTTCTTCATACTGTTCTAGTAACATTTCAAAGATAGCAATTGGAGTAATCGAAGAGTCCAGTTTGATGATATCTGAAATAAATGGCTAATTTAATAATAATACCACCAAACAAAATATTTGAATATAATCCTTTACTGCTTAGAAGCACATGCCAGTCTTTTATGAATTTTGTGAAAATAATTTTTTTCTTCGTCTTTTATAATTTCGTGAAAAATAAATTGAGCCTTTTATGCTTGTCATGTTGCTCCAGGGTCTTACATGGTTTTGGAATGCAAAGATGATTCTAAAGCGTGCTGAAATTATTATTAAAATGAGAATGGAAAATATACAATATGATTTAAAGGTACACGATCTTCAGTCGCACCCCCTCACTTCGCTATTGTCAGATTGACAACATTGCCCAGGCTACGCCAACCAGCGTCTCCATGTTTCAGCTGGCAGTCTTTTGTGATCATATGACTCGTGGAGGCGTGAGGTAGGAACTTATGAGGATCGGAGGTCGGTTGCACTCTCCTTCGAAGTTGTCAACTCACCATTTGAAGCCCAGATCCCCCCTCCTGGATCTGTGGAAGAACTGTTTCAGAAGCAACGTCATCATCCTGACATCGCTCCAAAACATTTTTCAAATGCGCTGAACTGCTCCTGTACTCCTTACCAGATTTTGTAGATTTGATGATTGTATCAGTCCCCACTTTGCTTTGAACGATGAACTCCTCGTTACTGAAATTCGTAACCAGTTTATTGTTCTTTCTCATTCGTTTGGCCAATACGATATCACCCTCCTTAATTTCGGAATCTTTGGCATTTCTCTTCTTATCTCCATACTCTTTTCCCTTGTGTTTGACCACAGCGTCCCTATCCCGCACTAAACCATCCTCGTTAAATATCATGATTGATGGAACCTTACTTTTGATACGTCTACCAAACATCAATTCGCCGGGTGATTTCCCTGTTAAGGGATGCTTTGTCGAGTGATACGTTAATAGATAATCACTCAATTCTTTCCGCCAATCTAACCCAGTTCTTGAGCGATGCAGAGTCGTTTTAGAATCGACCTATTCTACCGTTGCACTTCTCCGTTGGACTGTGGCCAATAAGGGATGGTATTTAGAATTTTGAAACCAGTAGCCTCAGAGAACTTTTTTATCTCCTCACAGTCTGTACTAAACTGAGGAGCATTATCTGCCTTTATGAAAGAAGCGACCTAATACCTCCCGAACATAATAGCCAACTCTCTAATCACATCCTGTGAAGTAGTAGATTGCATTTCGCAAACTTCAATGACTCG
The DNA here is from genome assembly GCA_024533555.2 of Aedes koreicus. Lineage (NCBI taxonomy): Eukaryota > Metazoa > Arthropoda > Insecta > Diptera > Culicidae > Aedes > Aedes koreicus. The sequence continues at coordinate 26,302 of JAHHFK020000977.1, read as the reverse complement.
AGAGTAATAATCGATGACCACGAACAAATTTTGTCCTTCCGGTAATGGGCCAAGGAAATCAACAGCCAGTGTATGCCACGGATACGAAGGAAGTTGGCTCCGGATCATTGGTTCCGGTGGATCTGGTGCTGCCACCAATGTACAACCCCTACAGCTCTTTACGAATAGCTCGACATCCGCATCCATTTTAGGCCACCACACATTTAACCTCAAATGATTCTTCATCAAGGTTATTCCCGGGTGACCATCATGAGCAGCAGACAAAAGCCTATTCCTAAGGATTCTAGGAACTACAATACGGTCTCCTCTAGGCACAACATCTTCTAACTGGCATAGTTCATTTGCCAACACCCGGTATTGAATTGGTAGGTTATCTTGCTTACCGTTGAATAATAGTTCTAAAATGTTTTTGATTTCAGGGTCCGATAGTGAAGCTTCTTTGATATCATTCCACGTGAGGGCAGTTGAAGACAAAGCTGACATCGTTACTTCTCGGACCATTATTTCTTCATTCACGTCGAAGGGTCTAGGCTCCTGAACTGCTAAGCGAGAAAGAGAATCAGCCACATTCTCCTTACCAGCAATGTGTATCACCCTATAGTCGAATGTTTGCAACCTTAAAACCCAGCGTTCGATACGCGCGCAAGGCTTTGAACGTTTTGCAAAAAAAAAACGATAACGCTTTGCAATCAGTCATGGTATCGAAAGATCTCCCTAACAAATAAAACTTGAAACGTTCTACTGCCCAGACAATTGCTAGCGCTTCTTTTTCTGTCTGGCAGTATCTACGTTCCGTTTCAGTCAACGATTTGGAGGCGAAACTGACCACACGGTGCTCGTTATCTTTGTTGTACTGAACTAGCCCATGCGGACTTGCATCAGCAATTACAGCAGTTCAGTCTTCTAATTTATAGAACCCCAAACCTCTAGAGTTACATAAGGCCGCTTTGATATTCTTAAAGGAATCGTCTTGTTCTTTTTACCAATCAAATTTGGCGTCCTTTGCCAGTAGTTTCCGTAACGGCTGATCTATGGTGGCCAAATTAGGTATGAATTTGTTCATGTAGTTGGCTAAACCAAGGAAACTGCGGAGCTCTGGTTCATTTTTAGGTTCCCGGAAGGATAAGGAGTGTATCGAATATAAGCTATCCACATACATTTGCGTTGTACGCATGTATTTGTGATGGTTTTTTTATGCTCTGAACACTGCATGCTGTGCGTTTGACTGTCAGCTTTCTTTTGTTTACTTGTTTGTGCGGTTCAAATTCTGCGTTTTCAAAATGTCGCGTATTGAAAAGGAAGTGAAAATTAAGGTTCTGGACACATGGCTAAGTGAGAAGGGTATTACTATGCGAAAATTGGCGAAGCGGTTTGGAATTCATCATGCGAGTGTTAAAACCATCATTAATAAGTTTGGGGAACACTATTCTTTGGATGAGCTACCAGGAAGAGGCAGAAAACCCGGTTCTTCCAACCCAAAACTGGAGCAGAAAGTGGTATCTCTAATCATGAAGAACAAATCAATGTCAATACGTGATTTGGCCAAAAAAGCAGGAACGAGTGTCGGAATGATCCAGCGTATCAAGAGACGAAACCACCTGAAGACCTACAAGAAGCAGAAAATCTCGAAACAAAGTGCAGAACAGAAGAAGCGAGCAGCAACAAGGGCCCGGAAATTGTATTCGCGTCTTTTGCAGCGTCCGGATGCATGCGTTTTGATGGACGATGAGACCTATGTAAAGGAGGACTCAAAAACCCTCCCAGGTCCACAATACTTTACTGCCGTCGTTGGGGAGGATGTGAGCGACGCGGACAGGTCGATTCAAATGGCGAAATTCGGTCGAAAGGTACTGGTATGGCAAGCAATATGTTCCTGTGGTTTGAAGTCAACAATTTTTTACACTACCGGAACTATAAATGCGGAAATCTATCGATCTGAGTGTCTCCAGAAGAGATTGTTGTATAAAAACCCCCCCCCTTTCCCCCCCCCCCCCAACCACCCCCCATATTTCAAAAAACACCACCCCACCCCCCCCCCCCCCCCTTTCCTCCTCCAAACAACATTTTTTTTAAAAAAAATTTTTCACAAAAATTAAAAAATTTTTTCTTTTTCCTCCCTCCTTTGCCGCCTTTCCCTTCCCCCTCCTTTTTTTTCCCAACCTCATTCGTCCCATTCCCATCCAAATAAAATAACACAGACAGTATTTAAGTTTTTTTTTTTATTAACTTCATCGTCAAATTAAAGCTTTTTACATTACCTATTATTTATTTAAATAGCCATACATCGTATTTACGATATGAATTCATCTACAATATTTCGCCAATATACTCGGTCTATGGCTGCCTCTCTCCAACCTCGTTGACGACCCACACTCGCCAGATCCTGTCGCACCTGGTCCGCCCATCGTGCTCGCTGTGCCCCACGCCTTCTTGTACCGGCCGGATTCGAGGCGAACACCATTTTTGCAGGGTTGTTGTCCGGCATTCTCGCAACATGCCCTGCCCACCGTATCCTTCCAGCCTTCGCGACCTTCTGAATGCTGGGTTCGCCGTAGAGTTCAGCGAGCTCGTGGTTCCATCTTCGCCGCCACACTCCATCCTCCTGTACGCCGCCAAAGATGGTCCTAAGCACCCGGCGTTCGAAAACACCAAGTGCTTGCAGGTCCTCCTCGAGCATCGTCCACGTCTCGTGCCCGTAGAGAACAACCGGTCTTATCAGCGTTTTGTACATGGTACATTTAGTGCGGGGTGAATCTTTCTTGACCGCAAGTTCTTCTGGAGCCCGTAGTAGGCACGACTTCCACTGATGATGCGTCTTCGGATTTCACGGCTGTTGTTGTTGTCAGCCGTAAGCAAGGATCCAAGGTAGATGAATTCTTCCACCACCTCGAATGTATCCCCGTCTATCGTAACACTGCTGCCTAGGCGGTCCCTGTCGCGCTCGGTACCTCCTGCTAGCATGTACTTTGTTTTCGACACATTCACCTCCAGTCCGACTTTCGCAGCTTCGCGTTTTAGGCGAGTGTACATTTCTGCCACCGTTTCAAATCTTCTGCCGACAATGTTCATGTCATCCGCAAAACAAACGAACTGACCAGATCGAGTGAAAATCGTACCCCGGCTGTTGAGCCCGGCTCTTCACATGACACCTTCTAGCGCAATGTTGAACAACAGGCACGAAAGTCCATCACCTTGACGTAGTCCCCGGCGTGATTCAAACGAGCTGGAATGTTCGCCCGAAATCTTCACGCAGTTTCGCACACCGTCCATCGTAGCTTTAATCAGTCTAGTGAGCTTCCTGGGAAAGCCGTTCTCGTCCATAATCTTCCATAGCTCTATGCGGTCGATACTATCGCACGCCGCCTTGAAATCGATGAACAGATGATGCGTCGGGACCTGGTATTCGCGGCATTTTAGGAGGATTTGCCGTACAGTAAAGATCTGGTCCGTCGTCGAGCGCCCGTCGATGAAACCGGCCTGATAACTTCCCACGAACTCATTTACTTTTGGTGAAAGCCGGCGGAAGATGACCTGGGTTAGCACTTTGTAGGCAGCGTTTAGGACTGTGATCGCTCGGTAGTTCTCACACTCCAGCTTGTCGCCTTTCTTGTAGATAGGGCATATAACCCCTTGCTTCCACTCCTCCGGTAGCTGTTCTGTTTCCCAGATTCGGACTATCAGCCGATGCAGATAGATGGCCAGCCTTTCCGGGCCCATCTTGATGAGTTCAGCTCCGATGCCATCTTTGCCAGCTGCTTTGTTATTCTTGAGTTGTTGGATAGCATCCTTAACTTCCCTCAGCGTGGGAGCTGGTTCGTTCCCATCCTCTGCTGTGCTGACGTGGTCATTTCTTCCACCGACTTGGACTTCAACGCCCGCGTCCTCTGCGCCATTCAGGTGTTCGTCGTAGTGCTGCTTCCACCTTTCGATCACCTCACGGCCGTCTGTCAGAATGCCCCCATCTTTATCCCTACAAATTTCGGCTCGCGGCACAAAGCCTTTTCGGGACGTGTTGAGCTTCTGATAGAACTTCCGTGTTTATTCGGAACGGTACAGCTGCTCCATCGCCTCGCACTCAGCTTCTTCCAGGCGGCGTTTCTTCTCCTGGAATAGGCGGGTCTGCTGCTTCCGCTTCCGTTTATAACGCTCCTCGTTCTGCCGGGTCCCGTGCTGTAGCATTATTGCCCGCGCTGGGTTCTTCTCCTCCAAAACCACCCTGCACTCTTCGTCGAACCAGTCGTTCCCTCGACTCCGCTCAACGTACCCGACGACGTTCTCTGCTGCGTCGTTGATGGCTGCTTTGATATTCCTCCAGCAGTCCTCGAGAGGGGCTTCGTCGAGCACACCCTCATCCGGCAACGCTGCATCGATATTCTGTGCGTAGGCCGTGGCGACATCCGGTTGCTTCAGCCGCCCTAGGTTGTACCGTGGCGGGCGTCGTTACCGTACGTAGTTTACGACGGATAGTTTTGGGCGCAGTTATACCATCACCAGGTAGTGGTCGGAGTCGACGTTAGCGCCACGATAGGTCCTGACGTCGGTAATGTCGGAAAAGTGCCGTCCATCGATCAGAACGTGGTCGATTTGCGATTCTGTCTGCTGCGGTGATCTCCAAGTGTACTTATACTGGAGGCTGTGCTGGAAGTAGGTGCTACGAATGGCCATATTTTTGGAGGCGGTGAAATCAATAAGTCGGAGGCCGTTGTCGTTCGTTCGCTGGTGAGCGCTGAACTTTCCAATAGTCGGTCTAAATTCCTCCTCATGGCCAACCTGAGCATTGAGGTCCCCGATGATGATCTTGACGTCATGGTTTGGGCAGCGGTCGTATTCACGTTCGAGCTGCGCGTAAAATGCCTCTTTGTCATCATCGGTGCTTCCAGAGTGTGGGCTGTGCACGTTGATAATGCTGAAGTTGAAGAACCGGCCCTTGGTTCTCAACCTGCAAATTCGGTCATTGATCGGCCACCACCCGATCACGCGCTTCTGCATGTCACCCATCACTATAAAAGCTGTTCCCAGCTCGTGTGTGTTGCCTCAGCTCTGGTAGAGGGTATGGTTACCTCTAAACGTACGCACCATGGATCCCTTCTAGCACACCTCCTGCAGCGCTACGATGCCAAACTTACGATCCTTCAGTGCACCAGAGAGTATGCGGGTACTTCCGACGAAGTTGAGCGATCGGCAGTTCCACGTAGCGAGTTTCCAATTGCTAGTCCTGTTTCGTCGCTGTAGTCCTCGCCGATTATTCTGGGTCGTATTCTGCTGTAAATGTTCCTGTGCTTGCTTTTTTTTACGGCTGGCTTGCAGGGCCTGACACCAACCCCCTACTTTCCGGAGGACCATAGTGCTCAGTTGAATTTAGAGTCCCACGCTGGCACATGGACGGTGATTCAGCCGCCCCTGACATGGGGAACAGACGCTGTTTTGAGCCGCTCCTAACCTGGAGAACAGACGCTCTGGTGCTGCATTGCCATTTCCTCCGAATGCAGGTGCTAAATAGCTTGGTTATAGCGCCGCTGCTCGCTTTTTTACATTACCTCTGTTGCCACAAGAGCATCGAGTGAACTGGCAACCCGGTCGATAGAACATCACGCGGTGAGCGGCCAGTCTATGCGCAACGATCTCTATCTGAGAGACGTCAGTCAACCAGAACAGCGACGTCAAAAATGAAAAGGACAGTTCACAATATAGAAAAGTACATGCGGGTGAAATGTATTAGTGCGAAAAGTTAAATTTAAAGTTATTGTTCTACTTACATACTAGTTTAAATCTAAATAACTGCTACGACTAGTAAAGGTAAATTATTGATTAAATAATGAAATGTGAATCAAACTAAATTAAAAATAACATCCTAGGAAGAAACTTAACCTAAGCTGTTGGATGCCTGAATTGAAAGGCTAAAACGCACAATAGGGCCACTGATTACAGATTTGAAGCATACACAATTTTCAATAAATTCGCTGTTCAATAATCAGTGCTGCGCCTTTCATTGTTTGGTGATCCAATAACCTCATTAAGCCGTACATCATGCTCCTCCAGATCTTTCCCTTCGATAATGACGTCGTCAAGGTACCAAGCTACTCCCTCGCATCCGGATAGCATCTCATCCATAGCTTTTTGAAAAAGCTCCGGAGCCGTCACTAGTCCGAATGGCAACCGTTTAAAACGAAATAGTCCTCTTCCCGTGATGAAGGTGGTAACATCCTTGGATTCGTCTTCGAGTTCGATTTGCAGGAAGGCTTCTCTAATGTCCAGTTTGCTCCAGATTCTACCTCTACCCAACCGCGCAATGTAGTCATCCACAACTAGCATGGGGTGATGCTCTCTTAACACCGCTTCGTTCACACGACGAAGGTCAAGGCACAACCGAACCTCACCGTTTTCCTTACCTACCACAACTAGTGGTGACACCCTCCTGGTAGGCCCTACTTTTGGCTCAATAATGTCACGCTGAAGTAACTCGTCCAATTTTCTGTTAGTAGGTGCTTCAAGAGGTAAAGGAAGGCGGCGCATAGGTTGAAACACGGGAACGACGTCGGGGTCCATCTGGATGGACACTTTAACACCCTTGATTGTCGGAAATGGTGATGCATCACCTACACGGTTGATATTTAGCCCAACTTTCAGAATGCCTAATTGTTTGGCAGTCGTGTCACCGAGAAGGCAACGCTGTCCACCTTCTACCACAAGGAATTCAGCCTGCGTTCGACATTTGCCTACCTCTATCTCAGCGACAAAAGATCCCAAAATCATCAACGGTTGATCACTTCCATAAGCCTTGAGGATCCTGGTACTTGCTTTTGTGGAGGACATCAACTGTACCCGTTTATCTTTCAGTTCCGACCAGGATGCTTTGCTGATCAGATTAGTGTCAGCGCCAGAGTCTACCAGCATTTCCAACTCAATACCACCGATGACGCAAGTCACAACGTTGCTTTCGTTGCCTGAATAGAAAGCATAGTTTACTTTGCCCTGTCCAGTCTCCTCTTTCAAGTTACTACCGTCGTTGGAAGTCGGTCGTTCATTCTCTACCGCTCTAACTTGCTTGCTGTCTTGATCCGGAAGGGGTCGTTGTTTCTGTTTGCGGCACAAACGTTCAAAGTGTCCATAAATCAGGCAGTTTCTGCACTGTTTGCCACGAGCTGGGCACAAATGCCACGCGGCCAAATGACCCAGACGACCGCAATTATAACACGTTTTATCCGGAATTGGCATGAATTTCGTCGACATATCTTTGGACTTCGGGAATCGTTCTTGTTTTGATTGAACCACCCTACAAATCTTCGGTGATGGCTCATTTGTGTTTATTTCCTCAATTTGTTGATCCACGACTTCAAACGATATTCCCAGGGCTTAAATATCGGCGAACGGCAAGTCCTTGAACCAAATCCTTCTCCTAACTTCGTTTGACATGCATCCCTCTACCACCGTATCCGTAAGGTAGATTTCAGTTAAGATCACTCCAATCTCATGTCCATATCGTTCGAAACCACATTCCGAAGCTTGCTGTTTCAACCTAATGATGAAATCAGCGAACCTTTCTCCAGATTTTTGTTTTAGCTGTCGTGTCCGAGGTAGTCTGATGACGAGGCTCAAAGAATTCGTCCAGCTAATCGACTGCTACATCGTACCATTTCGGGACCAGAGAAACTACAGGCATATGGTCACGATCTTTCAGGTTCTTGAAAACAGTTTGTAACGCTGGTCCACCAAGGTGCAGTAACTTCCCCAACAACATACAAAAATATAAAAAATAATACATTATTTTTTTTATTTCTTCCCCCCCCCCCCACCACACCTATATCCCTTTCATTTTCCCCCCCGTCCCCCAACCCAAAAAATATTTAAATCCCTTTTTTTTCCCCTTCCCCCCGCCCCCCCATTTTTTTTTCTTTTCCTTTTAAAAATAGGATTTTTTTTTCCTAAAGGTTATCAACAAAAGAAAACCCCACAAAAAGAACCCCCATTTTTTTTTTCGGTTCGCCTTCATAACTTGTTGGTCTGTTATGCCCTACGCAGCAAAGTAGCAATCCAGCGACTCCCTCCAAGATCGCCATTCTTTTGCCAACTTGCTCGTTTTGATCTGACTGCACCTGAACGGTGGCACCGGCTGTGATTCTTCCATCTAAAATTGAAATAAACACAAGTATCTTTCAGCTACTACTCAAATTTCTTTTACACAGAAAGAGCTATACATAATTTCATTCCTCCACAGCCTTTTTATCCATGCATGGAAAATTCTACTAATTTTTGCCTTTTCATCATTCACTGGAAAATCCAATCGATTTGCCACTCCAAAGCTAACCCTACCGGTTTTAAGCTTTACGTGGAAAATCCCTCAGATTTTCGCAAATTTTCTGGGAGATCCACAAGAATTCCGCCTTATCATAGGAAACCCCTGCCAGTTTCCGCAAAAACTCGAGGAACCCTATTTATTCCCGTAATCCTCAGATAAATTAACACTTGTCAGCCACACCATGCGCCACTTCGACCCAAGTTCTTTTTTTATTTTTTTAGATTACTTGACCGCTTGTTTGCAAACCGCCATTTTGCCTTGTCAGAAATTTTCATACCTGCCGCCAGTCTTTCTTCGAGTCTTTTCTACCAATTGAAATTCTTTTTATTTACAGCAAACATTCGTCACTACTGCCATGCATTATGCACCAGAATTCTCTATATTTTCCGACTGATCATAATGCTTACCATTTTATTTTATTTGGTCGCAAAATTATCCCACCAAGTCGCCAGCGTCCTCCTCGTTCACTGGTTCTCACTCGAATCCCCCACCACACACACGTTCAAGCCAAGATGAATCGTACCAGAGGTAGTCCTGTTTCCAAAGATTCCAAGGTTGTTGATAAAGGTATGGCCAATATACTACACGATCCAATCAGATATAGCACAAATTAAATTAGTTTTTCCACACCGATTTTATACTTTAGTGCTTTATTAAGTGAAGCGTTGCATGATGTCATTCTGGACTAAATTTGGAGTGAAAACTTATCAGGTACACAGTAGTTCATGACTACCAAATACGTGAGTTTTTCAAAAGGATTTCAGAAGAGTTGGAAGGTATTCAATGGACTTTTTTTTTGGTTCTAAAATATTAGTGATCTATCTACCTAAAAGGCTGAAATGGAAAGTTCGTATGGTTGATCAAGAAGTCAGTGAAATTAAGGTTTCGATCTCATAGAACGAAAATGGACGATTGAATCGAAGTTGTGCTCTAACCTGTGTAGTCTTAAAATGTTAATTCCCTTTTAAGAAGCATGGTCGAATTACTATGTTGTCCCAAATAACAGAAAATATTATACAAGAAAGTTTGTGGCAATCAGCTAATACAAAAACAATTAGATTTATTGTAATGTTTTATTTAGCAGATGATGTTTACATTATAAAAGACATTTTAGATTCCATCCAATGGTTGTAAAAAAATTGAAACAATTCATTGATAAAACACATCCATTAAAAATGTGCATGACTGTGTAGCGTCGTGATCGAGTATTAACTTTGTATCGATTTCTTCAACACAATCTCCCTGATCCGCCGCAAGAAGATGACTTCCTCAAAAGACCTGTGCGCCGATCTATTTTGAATCGGCGGCGGCTAGTATGGTATTTTCAAACGGCGGCGGCGGCGCAGCCAGCGCACAGTGATCGGAAAAGCCTTTTTTCACGGCGAAATTAATAACTCCTAAGGCTTACGTTTCCGAGTTACGGTATTTTCTACAAAGTTGTATTTAAACAAGTTGTCCATCTTGTGGTGATATTTTCGTAGTTCTCTAAAATTTACCGTTAGGGCGGCGCTGTTGTTAACTTTTGAACGAAACACAATAGAAGGGTGCACATCGGCACATCGCATCGAGATGTCATCATTTGTAATAAAAGCGTATTTCTAAAGGGCTAATGAACATTACTGAAGGGATGCATACACGGTGAAAAATTTCATCGGCGCGCCTCAAATTGCCCGGCGCCGCGGGCCAAAAAATGCATCGACACGCCGGTCGAAAATAGCAGCGGCGGCGGCTTCGGCGCACAGATCTTATCCTCAATCGAGAGATCTGAAGCATCAGCCCAATCAACTATTTTGTCAAACAATCGCACTGACTCAATATCGTTGAAAATTCATATGGTGATTCACATGGTTCAAGAAAGTTCGATACTGTTAATTCTGGATCTGGTGTTAATTCTGGATCTGGTGTTGTTTCTGATAGGTTAAGTTCTGGTTGTTGCAGTTCATCGTCGATTGCTGACTGATCATCGAGCACCATGTTCAAAATATCTTCATATGCATACTCTTTACTAGCATATCTTTCCTCTGCATTATGTGGTATGATGGTATGCTCGCTTTTGTTGATGTTCAGCAAGCGTGATAGAGGAACGTCGTCTTCATGAACAAGCTAAACATCGAATATTACTCCATTTTTTTCCAGGACTGGTGAATCACTGTACTTTGTAATTCAGCTCAGGCATCATGCATCCAGAAACAGGCATCCTTCAACAAGAATTGCTTCAAGCATTGATCTATGTCATCTTTGCGACCGCGAGCCATTTCGTGAAGCAAAAGCTTGTCACGATATCGTAGCTTGCAGTTTTGGATGACGTTCTGGTCCATGGGCTGGATCATGGCTGTCACATTAGGAGGCAAAAAGTAAGTCATCACTTTTAAGTTCATCATTTAGATAATGCGCAGAGCAATTATCCAACAGCAATATAAGGCCTGTACTCGAAAAAAATGCACCATTTTTATCCGTGTGTAACTTTTTTGTCCGTGGGTGAAAATTGATGAAAATCTGGGTACAACTAGTTTGGAGTGAATTGTTTACATGTGTAAACAATCGGTTCAATGGTTATTATATGCCATCGAAACAAGAAGAAAATCGCCGGAGAATTTTGGGCGCCGTCATGGAAAATCCGACTGCGACCATGAGATGGATCGGAAAACAACTAGGAATCACCCATACAACTGTGTCTCGGGTGGTGAAATCGTTTAAGGAGTCCCAGACGACCAAGCGGCGGGCTAGAAGTGGAAGAAAATCGAAGACAGCTGACCCTGTGAAGGCCCGGAAGGTGTTGGATTATTTCAAGAGTAATCCGAACCTTTCGATTCGCGACGCGGCTCTGAAGGCAAAGTGTTCCGCCTGGTTCGTTCAGCAAACCATGAAACGAGCTGGGCTTCGTGTATTCAAGGTCCGCAAGGCAACGAACCGGCGTGATCAACGAAACACGGCGGCCAAATCCCGCGCAAGGAAGCTGTATCGAGAATGGTTAACGAAACCGATGTGTGTGGTTATGGATGACGAAACCTACATCAAGGCAGACGCAAAGCAGATACCGGGGCTGGAGTTCTACGTTTCCAAATCACGATTTGATGTTCTGGAAGACATAAGAAAGAAGAAAGTGGACAAATCCGCCAACAAATACTTGCTCTGGCAGGCCATATGCCAATGCGGTAAACTGAGTAAACCGTACATCACAACGGGTACCATCAACAGCGAAATTTACAGCACCGAGTGCCTCCAGAAGCGTCTGTTGCCCTTCCTGTGGTCCCACGAAGGCGAGACATGATTTTGCCGGGACCTGGCATCATGCCATCACGCGCGATCGACGTTGGATTGGTACAGAGACAATAACGTTGTTTTTGTACCAAAAACCGCCAACTCCCCAAATTCACCAGAGATTCGTCCGGTGGAAAGATTTTGGGCCATAATGAAGGCCAAAGTTCGAAAATCGTCCAAGGTGTTTAAGAACGAGCTGGAGTTAAGGAAAGAATGGATGAAAGTGACCAAAAAGGTCGGCTCCACCATTGCACAAAATGTAATGAGGGGTCTCAAGGTAAAGGTGCGGGCTTTCAGCGAGGAAATTGAATAAAGTTATAATAAACAAAGTTATTATAATGATAGTTTTATTTTTTTAGATACAAGAAAAGGTGGTAAATTATGCCGCAATTCAGGATTTTCTGAAACTAGTACTAACATGTCTGGCTCACAATTTTAATATCGGAAACTCAAGATTTGCGAGGAAATTCTATCCAGTGATTCTGGGAGCATTGCCGGTTTTCTAGAACAATTTTACGAGGAAATTCAGTTCCGTAAGCTTACAGCTCAAATGATTCACAATATAGATTATGCGAATTGAATGAATTCTACGTAGAATGGCAGTGCAAGCTTGCTTAAAACCCCTTTAACGTCACCAACAAGCAGGAAACATATGAAAATGGTCGCTCTACCTACACAGTAAAAAATTGAACTCAGCAACAAAAAAAAAGATTTTTGACACCAATGGCCTTGACTGTATAGGAGCCGAAACGGGACCACCCTCGAAAATACTAAAAAAATTTCCCCGATTTTGTCACCCCTAAACGCATCATGGGGGTGACCAAATCGGGACATCGCTGTTCTGAGAAAACACGTCATAGAAGCACATAAACGCCGAGTGTCTAAAGTATACAAAAAAAACTAAGGTGGTCAACAGTAAGGGCATTTGCAATCCTGATGGATATTCTGATCTATAATTGCATGATTAACCGCCCAAGGTTGCTACTTCGTTATTGCCAGATCAGCTGTAATTACACAGAAAAGCAACAGATGATGCTTGGAACTAGCATACATCCTCATTGTGTAAAAACTGGTGAACGTCCTAAAGAGCAATCTATACCTTCATTTCCGATTCAAGGATTTGGCGAAATTTGCGTCCCTAGAAGCATTTCACGCTTTCTGGAAACATTTTGCTTCTGTTGATTTTCAAGCTCATCTTTTTAGCACCCCGGGGGGGAGGACTTAGTTCTTTACCCAATGATTTCACTATCTCCGCTCAACCAATCGCAATGTTTTGTGATATAGCAGGTGGAATATAATAATTTGAGATAACGACGTCTCCACGAAGATTCAATGGGCTACCTAACCTACCTTGGATTGGATTTGGATTGGATTTGAATTGGATTTGGATTGGATTTGGATTGGATTAGGATAGGATTTGGATTGGATTTAGATAGGATTTGGATTGGATTTGGATTGGATTTGGATTCTTTTAAATCCACTCCAAGATTCATTGATGAAAGGACAATCCATCAAAGCCAAATGTGATAAATATGTTCGATGGTGCAGGTTTTTAGCCTTATGAATGATATCACTAAAATTCTATAAATGCAAAACGTCCTATGTTATATTGCCCTCAGTTTTACATAAATGACAGATACCTACTTGGGGAAGTCGTCCTGTTAAGTCACGCTCTGGATTGGCGTTTTCCTTTTTAGGTGAAGGTTCCTTTCCAAGAACCAGCTCAATGGCCATTCGCGTGGAAGGGTTGCCCATTACATTTGGATTCTCCACCCGTCGTTCGATCAGCGGCATACATAAATGCAACGATAATTCCTGCAGAAACATTCTGCGCCGATTTGTCGAAGTAGCTGTATTGTTGTGCTCGTGGTAAATTATGTAGGCAGCCAAGGCACTTATGTTCAACATGTTATAAAACAATGCCAAAGGCCATCGCTTCGTTCTGCGCTGAACGGAGTATTCGCTCAAAAGTTTGTCCATGTTGTCCACTCCTCCTTTTGTCGCGTTGTAAAACTTGATGATTTCTGGTTTTGCAGTAATAGATTCTTCAACTTCAGCCTTAGTGTGCATAGTAGAAATCATAACAACAGCCTTGTTTTTCTTTGGCACATATGAACATAGCGTAGCTTCTCTGTTGAATGCAAACTCGGTTGTATATTGCTTTCGACTTTTATGTGGCTGCATGTTGGATGGGAGAAGTCTCTTGTTCTTCCTCACTGTCCCAACCATCGTCAGATTCCAACTGTTGAGCATTTTGGCTAAGCTGTATCCTGAATGAAATAATTAAGTCATTAAAATTAGAAGAATAAACATAAATTCATTGGGAACAATTTGAAAATATAGATCATTATGTAATCGAAATAAGTAGTTTAAAATCGAAATTAAGAGAAAGAATTGAAAAAAGATTTTTCAGTACAGTTACATATCACCAGAGCCACCAGATCCATAACTGTCCTCTCTCCAACGTTTGTTTGTCTCTGTCCATCCGTTTGCTTTCCGGTGTAAATCATTCCTTTCAACGGGTAAGAAGTCTTGGCATCACAAACCCAAAAAAAAATTATACCATATTTTTCGGGTTTCGCTGGCATGTATTGCGTAAACTTTGTCCTTCCGCGGTATCCGAAGAGCTGTTCGTCGACAGTAACCGTTTCAAATGGAGAGAAACCGATCTTCAAATTATGGTTCAGCATATCCCACAACTTCCTAATTGCTGTTGATTTGTCGGCCTTCAATCGTTCGTCACGAGTAGTTCCGTCGTCAAATCGGATGAAGCGAAGAAATTCGCGGAATCGATTACGTGCCATTGTGGCGCGAAACATCGGTAGGTGCTGAGGCTTCCATAGTTCGTCCACGTGCTCCTTGTTGAAACGGTGTACGCCAGCAAAAAGGACTAATCCTAAGAACGCATTCAATTCATCTGCGGAAAACGGGACGTGTTTTCCATTCTCCCCCAGCACTTGAGCCGCTTTCTTGTTTGTTTCGGCCAAAAAAAATTAACACATTTCTGGGCTGATGATACTCTGGAAAATTTCCTTAGCTGTGAGCAAGGAGCAAGTCCTTTCTGCCGAAGGATGTTCCGTTTTCTCGTACGGGAGGTCGGCAGCGGCGTGGAGCTCCACTGTGTGCCATCCTTCGTCGACAGATCAAAGGTTGCTTCTTCTTCGCCACCGTAATCGTCAGAATCGTACTCTTCCTCACCGTCGGAGATAAATTCAAACACATTCTCAGCATCGGAAGCATCGCCGTCGTCTCTCTTCTCCCCACCAAAATATTTTTTTTTTTTTTTTAATTATATCGGGAGACAACCACGCGTGTATTCTCCCCCCCCCCCCCCCCCCCCCCCCACAACCCGCCGGCCGGGGTCTGTTTTTTTTTCCACCACTGTTTTTTTTAGAAAAAAAAAACAAACACATTTATACATACACACACCCCCAAAACCCCACAACCCCCCGAAGAAAAAAAGAAAAAAGAAAGGGAACGGAACGACGCAGCATATATACACAAGCGGTACGATGGATAGAGAATAAATATATAGGGTATGTGTCCCTTAACTCAGCCTAATATGGATCGATCGATTACATTTTTTATTATAACTGGTAAAGTATTTGAGCTGGAAGCGATATTTAACTAGTTATACACTTACTTAGATAAGTCCAAAAAGCTATTTGGTGGTATGTATCACGAAAAGTTACATAACTCATTTTATAAAGTCAGAAACTTTCAAGGGATATGGATATAATATCGGTCTATAAGCACCAAATTGGGTCTATTTGTGGATACAATTTCGTCCCACTCGAAACACTTACTTTTAAACGCAGCCTTCGAACGGTATTTTCTTCTGATTTTCTGATTTGAGGCATTGCCAGCTATATTCGCTTTACCTAACAACAAATTTGACAAAACATAACGAAATAATACTGTTTTTAAACACCTAAGTGATTTTCACATATGATTTATCGGCCAATTAATATTGAAAACATTAGAATTCACTTTACACAGATTTTCTATCTTTGGTTTGTGTTTCGATGAGTTATTTCAAAAATATACAACCGAAACTCAGACATTTTTATTGTAAATTTTACCAATAACAAAATGTTTACAACGCTTTTAATACAACAGGCCATAGTTGGGAACATAGAAAAAAATATGTTTCTAACATTGGGTCTATGGTTTTCTTGACAAATTATTGTTATTTAACCTATGTAAACAGTTAGTTTATATTGTGTGACTATTTTCTATACATCTTGGCTGCATTATTCGGTTTATAAGTTCAATTTAGTCAAATTTAGATCATTTGAAGATCGTGTCTATAATCTGTTAAGCATAACCAGTAAAGTCATAGTGTCTAAAAAGTTGTGGAAATCGAAAATTACGCGCAAGTGAACAATTTTAAATTTATTAATAATGTCTCAATTGCTTCGGAACGAACCAATCAGCATGATAGCAACATGATTTTGTTGATTATCACCGACTTAATGGCATATCTGGAACATAGGCCGAATGAAGGAGCTAGGCTAACATTACATCCCGTTACCCTACTTGCTTTTTGTCCCCCCCCCACCCCCCCCCCCCCCCCCCGTTGGAAGGCGGGGTGGGGAGAAAAAAAGAAAAAAAAAAAAAGTTGTCTTCGTTCTTTTTTGTCCTTCTTTTCGTCCCACCCCCCCACACCATGACAGATAAACTTAGTTTCTTGTAACCACTTGCAAATCGTAGATGTCGCCCCGCAACGTAAACATTGGGGTCGTCCCTGGTAGATGCACCGATGTTTCTATTCGGAGGAGTATGTTTTTGTTGCGTCATGAGTGGTTGCAAAAGAACAAGCAAGCGTAGCTTTCCTCCGAGCAAAAATACAACCACAGCGTTTCGAAAGTGTTACACCGCGTTGTATTTTGTGAACATTACGTCGCGCGGTGTATTGTATACAATAAATCTGAGATTAATTGAAAGTTATTGATGGGCCATAGAAATCGTTTAAACAATGATTTTTGTGCTGTTTTTTACTGAAGTACTTCATGAAAAAGATTAACATTTACGTTGGGAGGAAGCGGATGTCAAAATTCATACACATCTTTTTACGTGAGGGAGAGCGGGAGTTGAAAATGGCACAGAATTACAGAGTTTCAATTAAATGTATAGGAGATATGTCGAGATATATGAGATTACGATGAATGGCGCATCACTTTGTGAATCCAGTGAAATACCTCTTACTTAAGGTATCTCATATAGTTCTCGAGACAAATCGGGTTCCGGCAGTAGATTTTCGAGATTTTGACTGGTACGAGTATATCTTGTTTATACATACCTAGTTCGAAAAAGAACGAATGGTGACACTTAATGAAAAACCGTTGACATGACTTAATTTGTTGCATGGAATATCCATGATTACACGTTACATTTTACAAAAAAATATAATCGGCTCTACACAAAGAACTTGAAATTAATGGTTTGGCAAACAATCTAATAATCGCTTTTACCTTCCAAACGTTATTTCACTTTCAGAAATATTCAAACGGCTAACAAACAAATGTTCAAAAATAATGGACTTCATGTTTGAACGATCCCTTGAAACTCTTGCGCAATTGATTAATGGCCGCTCTCCTTAGAAAACGCTAATCGGCTCCCTCTTCCCCTATGAAACACGTTTTATGTGAAGCAATTCCAAATTTGTACCGATTGTCACAATTAATACCTCTCCCTCCCTTCAGTGCGTGATGTATTTTATGTACAACACACTTTTATGTTTCCACTGGTTCCATGTTCACTGCAAAAAAAAAAATATAAAAAAATATATTTTTCACCCAACACACCTCCACCCCCACTCCTAAAAAAAAAAATATTTTTTTTTTTTTTCCACTTTACAGTCCCCCCCACCAATTTTTTGAGTTTCATGACTATATACTTGAAGTGTCAAGATGTTCCCGGGTTGGTATCGTCTCCCATCAGATGTTTTCATTTTGGATAAGAAATTCCGCAAGCATATTGCGTTGAAATATATGTATGTATATAAGTTCGGGATCTTGTCACCCGTTCAAAGTTTTAAAAAAACACAAGTTACACTTACTGATCATTACGAACAACTGAACCGTTTATTCAATTTTAATTTACATCAAACCTATCCAAACCTATCAATTAGCTGATTAAGATGTTTTAAAGAATGGAATGCGGTCGCCGTGTTGCTATTGCAAAGGCGACAAACTGCTGAGGTGTCTTCCGTCGTCCAAAGGTTGGTGGCATCGATCGATTGGGACCGGATGGTCATTTGCTGATGTTGGATTTGCCATCGTTGCTATGCTATGGTGTTGTTGGGTGGAGAACTGCTGAGCGAGGCCTAGGAGTCCGTGTGTTAATCATGCAGGCTTGCATGTTTGCTGTTGCGTCGCCGGTGTCATCTTCATCGGCGTAGTTATTGCTGTTGCTGTTGTTGTTGTTGTTAATGGTGGCGGTGGTGGTGATGATAGATGGAATAATGATGATGCACCGATGTATCGATTGGTGTTGAGAGGTATTGTTGTGGATATCTTGGGAGGTTCGATCTTAACTACTCCCCCTTTTGAAGACGAATCGTCCCGATTCGATGCGTTATTTCCAGTTTTCGGTGGTACCCTTGGTTTTTTATCAGACGCCGTGGATGTTACATGAAGAGATATCTCTTTTCGTCTCTTTGAAATCCATAATAAACCTGTAGCGATACATAAAAGGATGCAAATGCTCGACATACTTAATGAAGTGTATGTCTGAAATTTATGCTCCTTGTCCAATTTTTCGATATGATGTCTATTTCTAATATGTATTTCTTCAATGTTGTTGTGGATTTCCAGGGTCTGTTCGTTGATGCGTAGACCATCTAATGGCATAACAAATGTCTGTTCTGATTTGTATGCTTCGACATTGTAAAATTCGGTACCATTTATAAGAACAGAGCAATTGTGAAACTCTATCAAATACGTACCAGATAAGTTTCGCTTTGTGAGTCCACAATTGGATTCGACTTCTACATTGTCGATGTCTTTGGCTATGATATGGTTATCCATAATCATCTTGATTTCTGTTGGCTGATGGCATTTTGTGAAGGTGCAGTTTCCTGATAATCCGCGTAATAGGTTTCCATAGCATAGATCTCCGGTGATGTCTTCTAGGCTGTTGAGGTCACAGAGTTTCGTTCTCTCGATGCGTTGGCACTCCTTTCTGATGAAATAAGTTTTGTTGTCGCTTTGCAATGCAATTTTGGCTGGAAGTTTCAAGATTCTGTCTAAGACTGGAAGAGGTTCTAGGAAAAATTCTATATAAGTGGCATTATCTATTTTGGGTATTGAAACTATAAATATTATTTGGGAGTGGTTATAAAATGCTGATAGTTCCAGATACTCGTAAATTTGATCTATGCTGTTTGGCCTAATATTCTGTTGTTCTAATAAATTTGTGACAAATCCTATCTCATAAGATGACAATATTTGCTTTGGAATGATATTTGCTTTTGCTAATTGTATTGATTCAAAAAGGTCTTCAAAATGGAATTTCAAATTGTCTAAATTATAATTAATCTTCAATATCTCTCTAAAAATTTGAAAATTTCTGTTTGCTTCGCTTTCGTACCTGGCTGATTTAATATTTCTAGATATTTGAACCTGTTGTTCATTTAACCTATTAATTACTGCATTGATTCTATTCTGAAGTTGCAGGTTAATCTTAAATTGCTCATTATTTTCATTTATAAGCATTTTATTATTGATCTGCAAATCAGAGAGGGTATTAGAAATTTGTTCAAAATCATTATGGTCCATATTTCCGGTGATTCCTTTAATTCCAGTTCCGAGCAAATTGAACAATCCTCTTTTTTGTCTTTGTTTTGGTTTAAGATTGTTAAAGATACTATGAACTGCTTCAAATTTCGTTTCTAAAATTTCAAACATGCCTGTAAAATTTGAAAAGTGTCGTATTCCTTGTATGTTTGTTAGAAGTTTTCTAAAAATAGGCTCATAATTGTTCAATTCTATGATGTGAAACAATTTATGATTTCCTAGTTTTACAAAACTACTACCAGTTTCGATCGTCAGAAGGCCAGGGTTTTGTTTCAGGTTCAGGATGTGGATGGATTGTGGGTGAGAGGTTTGAATATACAGGAGTAAGATAATCGCGGTTGAAATTATCCGGTTTGACATCATCTAAAAAGAAAAACAAGGACAGTTGTTAAAATTTTGTAATACTATTTACGAATACGACGAAGCTTTGCTTTATGCAGTTTTCGCTTCTTGGTATCCTTATATGTGCATCTCCTATTAGTTCGCACTTGTACCCGTTGAAATCTATCTTTGATTTTACATTTAACGCCCTGCATTTTATTGTATACCACCTCGTCGGTTTGTAGTACTGGTGGGTCTTCTCTATCTCTGTTGTGGTATTTATTTTGTAGGTCCTGTGTCATTTTGAGTTTCAGTGCTGTTTCATCATATAGTTTATCTCTCAGCTGGATGATGCTGTCCATGTTTAAGGGTCTTTCTTCTCCGATTCTAATTCCGTAGAAAGCTTCGCGGGGTTTGAAATTAGTAGCTGTGTGAATACTGTTATTATAAAGAGTACAAGCGATTAGAAATTTTTCCTTATTTGGTAGTTCCCCATATTTGTGCTTATTTGAGTTAAAGATTTCGGTTATTGTTGAATGGAACCTTTCTACTATTCCATTCATCTGGCTATGGTTTGCGGGGGTAAAATATTGTTGAATGTTGAGATCTGAGAGCAATCCTCGTATTTCGATGGATTTAATAGCAGGTTCATTATCTGAGACAATCATTTTCGGACTGCCGTATAATGTGATATATTTGAGAATAGCTTTTCGGATGTCAGAGATGGATCTGGATTTT
This sequence comes from Aedes koreicus, assembly GCA_024533555.2. Classification (NCBI taxonomy): domain Eukaryota; kingdom Metazoa; phylum Arthropoda; class Insecta; order Diptera; family Culicidae; genus Aedes; species Aedes koreicus. The sequence continues at coordinate 5,887 of JAHHFK020000977.1, read as the reverse complement.
ATTGGGAGTAGGGTACCAAATCTTGAAAATTTGTCTACCACGGATAGGAATGTATTAGGTTGAGCAATGTAAATATCTATATGTATTATTTCAAGGGGTTGCTTAGGAATAGGTGTTTCGCCCAATTTAATTTTATATGGTCGCCTTTCGTATTTTGCTCTATTGCAGACTTCGCAAAGAACAATAAATTTTCTTATTTTCTGTTTCATGTTAGGAAAAAAGAATCTTCTTTTAATTTCTTCTAAATTTTCACGAATACCCCTGTGGGCTGTTTCGTGCGTTTCTTCAATTATTGCATTTTGCTCCTCAGCGGATGGTAAATCAATCAACAGTTTTTGAGATATATAAAGCTTGAATGTTTTACAACGGCTAAAATAGTTCTTAAAGGCAATTTGTAGAGATGGTATCACTGTTTCTGGACAAAGGATACAATTCGATCTTTTCGGGTCCATGTATTCTTTTAAAATTCGAATTAATGCTGGAATCCCGAAATTAATTTTAGTTATTGTCCGCCTATAAACGCGGGGAAATACTTCTTCATAGGTTTCGGATTCATTAGAACTAATTTTGAGAACTATTTGGTTGTGAAAAAAATTTATGGGTTTTTCCGTGCATTGTATGAATTCAGAGTCGTCTGTATCAGCCGAATGCACTGTAGCATCGTCTGAGTCAGAGTCATCTTCATTCATATTCAACTCGTTTGATATTCTTGATAGAGCATCGGCAACAACGTTTTGTTTGCCAGGCCGATGTTTTATCTCAAAATCATATTCTAATAGTTGTAGACGCCATTTCACGAGTTTTGTATTTGGAGTTTTCAAATTCAACGCATAAGTTAGAGGCTGGTGGTCAGTAAATAAAGTAAATCGTCTACCAAACAAGTAAGGTCTGAAGTACTGTGTTGCCCATACTATAGCCAATAACTCTTTTTCTATGGCTGAATATCTTTCCTCTGTTTTTGTTAGTGTTCGAGACGCATACGCTACGGGCCTGTCTTGTCCAATAGGTCCCTGAGAGAGTACGGCCCCTAAGGCAAAATTACTAGCATCCGTAGTTAATACGAATGGCTTATCGAAATCTGGATATTGCAGAATATCGCTTTGCGTAAGAAGATTTTTGCAGAGATTAAATGTTTTTAAAAATTGTGGTGTATGTTCTACTTGTTCGCCTTTTCTTAGTTGAGCTGTTAAAGGTTTTGTGATTTTTGCAAAATCACGAACAAATCTTCTATAGTATCCTAAGATACCTAGAAAGCCTCTTAGTTCTTTCTGGTTCTTTGGAATGGGCCAATGCTGGATGGCTTCAATCTTGTTCGGATTTGGCTTAACACCATTATCCGTCACAATATGGCCAAGAAAAGCTACTTCTTTCTTTAGAAATTCGCTTTTATCTAGCTGTATTTTGAGATTAACTTTTTCTAATGCTGTAAAAATTTTGGTCAAATTTTCAATGTGCTCTTGAAGTGACACAGAGAATATAATTATGTCATCCATATAAACGAGACAACATTTTCCGATAAATTCACGAAGTACATTATCCATCACTCGCTGAAAAGTCGCTGGTGCGTTTTTCAGACCGAATGGCATGCGTAAATATTCATACAAGCCATGTTCTACAGAAAAGGCTGTTTTCTGAATATCGTTCGGATGGACTTCGATCTGGTGAAATCCAGATGCTAAATCCAAAGTTGTAAAATATTGGCATTTTCCCAATTTGTCCAATATTTCTGTAATATTAGGTAGTGGATATTTGTCATCTATAGTTTTCTCGTTGAGTTTCCTATAGTCAACAACTAAACGCCACTTTTGTTGTCCAGATGCGTCTAACTTCTTTGGTACAATCCAGATAGGAGAGCACCAAGGGGATGTGCTAGGACGAATAATGCCTTGTGATAGCATTTTTGATATTTGCTTTTGTACCTCCTCTTTATGGCAATAGGGGTACCTATAGCTTTTTGCATGCACGGGTATTTCATCTTTAGTTTCAATTTTATGTTTAATTACGTTTGTGAAACTAAGATCATCGCCTTCTAAGTAGAATACATTAGGAAATTTTGAAATTAAATCGAATAGTTTCCGTTTTTCTTCAATATTTAAATGATCAACTCGGAGTTGATTTTTCAGCCTTGGGTCTATTGATGTACTATCAAAAACATACCCAGGTTCAAAATTTCGAATGTTTTGCTCAACTTCAAAATTGTTTAATTCAGAAAAGATTAGCCGGTGTGGGCTTATTTTAACAGGAACTTCACAGCAATTTTTCACAAGCACCGTTGCTTTGTTGTTTATAGCTGTGTATAGCCCTGGAAGAACCATCACTTCCTCTGTTAATGGGAGTGGGTTTTCAACATAAAATTCTCCATCGGATACGTTTGCTTTTAAAGTCAAAGGTTTTTCTTCATACTCATTCAGATTGACACTGAATGAGTCAGGGTACTTCCGATGCATTTTAATGGAAAATTCGGGAAATCTCAAAGTATTCGATGATGTTAAAATTTCAGCATCGAAATCTCTAAGAGATTCAAAACCTATTAAACCATCAAAAAAGGAATGAAACTTCAACGCGTAAAAATTTGCAGATTTTTTGAATATCTCTAATTGGATCCATTTATCAATGTCATGCTCTCCGTTGATGTTTTTTACTTTAGTTGGAGTACAGTTTTTCATTTCCTCAAATTCAATTTTTTCTGGATTTATATAGTTTTTGTTTGCACCAGTGTCAATCAAAAACTTTAAGTCTCCAAATTTAGTATTTAATAACACATATGGCAAAAAATTGTTACTACTCATGTGTGTTCTATTTCTTGCGATGCAGTCTGAAAATTTACACTGTCGCTTTCGGGTTCGGGTTCCGATGTGTTGCTTTTTTCCGTTTCATATTCGTTACTGTCATACGCGTAATCGACAAAGCTTTGTTCATAATCGTGAGAATCAGCAAATTCACCATAGTAATGCGATGGTTCAGACCAATGCATTTCGTGATACTGGGGGCGATTCATATAATTAATTTGTCGGCTCCTTATGGAGGGATCTACTTCCATTGGGGTAGGTCTAGGGAGACGGAATGTTGATGAATTTGGTCGATTTGCATTATTAGGTTGTGTGGATGTTGTTGCACGTTGAAATGGATTTGGTTGGGAAGGTGGAGCTTTTGGAAAATGATTGGGTTGGGGTGAATGGAATGCACGTTGGAAAGGCTGTTGTGCTCTATGGAAGTTAGTTGCATATGTAGGTGGTGTGCGTTGTAAAGCGTTGGAATGTGGCGGGATAAATTGGAAAGAGTTACGGGAATGGAAGTTTGGTTGGGATACTGGTGTTTGCAAAAACGGATTATTATTATGATTTTTTACTTGAAATTTATCACGCATTGGAACTGGTGGTGGAGCTGGTTTATAAAATGTTTGTTGTTTATTATAATGGAAATTTCTCTCTTCGAGACATCTTCTAAGCGCGTCTTTCATCGAAGTAGGGCACTGAGCTCTAATAACTTGCCCTATAGGTTCGTTTAAACCCGCTAGGAAAACTTTGAGGCCCATTTCTTGATAGAATTGAGTTTTCGCAATTTTCACGTCTCTATTAGCTTCGTTAAGATTTAGTTGATTGACCATTAAAGATAAGGTGAATTGGATTTCCTTATAAAAATCTTCAATTTCCTTATTTCTCTGGTTAATTCTGAATAAATCTTTAGTAAGAGTAACCCCTTCGTCCCTCTTGTCGCTATAGTGGGTTATAAGATTGGATTTTATTTCATTCCAATCGTTTCCCGTTCCATAGAATTCTAGCACGCTATCAGCGTCGCCAGTAATTTTTGACCTGATGGCAAGAAGCCAAACAGTGTAGGCTGGTGTGCCTATAACTCTCTCGATTTCAGGCATGAGTTCGTCTATTGACCTGATGAAAGAGTGTAATTTTATTTGGTTACCATCAAACGGTGGTAACATTCTAATCCCCTTAATTTGCGGCGTTGGCATTCCAGTAGCCCGGATCGAATAGTGTTTAGACAAAGAGAGAGAGAAAGAGAGAGAGAGAGAGAGAGAAAAAACAGCGTCACCACCACCCAGTGTTCCACCAACGAACCACTTAACATTAACGGACACTTAACGGACAATACAACGCCCGGTGGACCACTAGAGTAGGATCATTTTCATATTCCGACAGTGGAGCGGGAATGGAGCCCCATTTATCTCACATTACGCCTAAATGAGGTGGAATATTTTTTGCTCTTCTCCCCCAAACACTCAAACAATCCCCCCCCATTCTTCGCACCAAGATAAAAAATTCCACGATTTATCCTGGAGTAAAAAAAAAAAATTTTAAAAAATTTCGATTTTTCCCATGTTTTTAAATCAAACCACATTGAATGCCAAACATTTAACGGATCATGGTGGATTTTTGTATAGAATAACCACCGAATTTGTTTGCAGTTTGTACTGAAAATGTACTTTTTATCCGCGACCCTCTCACCCAAAGCAACACAGAAGAAACACCGTTTTTTACTCACCATGCTCACACCGTTTGAATAGATTATATTTTTTTAATGGTTGTTCAAATAATAAGTGATTAGCTTTTAACAAACATACATTTTGAGTTTTGGTGGTTTATAGCTTATGGTTTGTGTCCCCTTTGCTCACCTTTAGTATAATTATTTTATCTGATATTTTCTAAACAGGAACATCAAACATAACCTTTTAAAACGACGTAAGTAACAAATGTAAGCAAGCTGTGTTTTTTGTGCTGAATTGTTGCTACTTGCATTCTCAACACACGAGTAGTTAGTAAATAATTTAAGAAATTTTATGCATCAATGACGAAAAGAAATTCATATGCGTTCCAACAGCTATTCCTCAATATTTTAAAAATAATTTATGTACACATCTGCATCTGCGTTTTGAAATTTGAACCGATTTATCTGATATGATCCAACAACTGAAACACGGTATATGTAGCAATCATGTGTATCTGAGTAGTATGAAACCAAAACGGTGTATCATTGAATTACATTAAAATTGTTGTTCAAATTCGAGAAATACAACCATTTTGCATAGTTTTCTATTCGTGGTTATTTCAGCTGCATGAAAAAACATTCGTTTTGTTTTGTTTGCTTGTTTTTTTTTTAATTACATGCTGGAAAATATTATACTTACTTTTTGAAAAACTTTCAAATGTCCATTTATGGTACTTCTGGATAAAATGAATCAAATAACTGCTTTAGACTGCTTATAATTAAAAAAAAAAACCCGTATGTATTTTACCCGATGATTCGTTTTGTTATGAAGGTTCTTCTGTTTATAAACACGCGCAGAACCATCGCTTATTCTTCCGGTCTTCCTCTAAACTCTCCACCGATTGCTTGTCGATCTGCCAAACTTGGATGACATCTGCATGGAGTTATCTCAAATTATAATAATCCGTCCAATCTATCACAAAACGTTGCGATTGGTTGAGCGGACTGGAGATAATGAAATCCATTTGTATAAGGCCAAGTCTCTCCCGGTTGGTATTAAACCGATGAGCATGGATATCAATAGAAACATAAAGTTACCAGAAGGCACAAAATGCATCTACGGTCTCTTATTTTTACGAAATCCCTCAATTTCAATTTTTAATGGATTAGCATAGAGATTGTTCATTAGACACTTCAACTTGATTGATACAGTTATTAGTTACAGCAGTGCAATAGATTGTAGAATACAGTAGTAAAAATTGTGTTTTACGAAAAAGAGTTTGGTTCGAGCATCGGCTGTGAAAGGTTGTGTCGATGCTTTATTACGCACTATTTTCCTTATCGAGCATGGCGCGTTTCGTGTTGTTTCGGTTATCTATAATTCGGTGTAACAAGTGATCGAGTGAGCACAGTAAGAGAACAACGAAGCGTCTCTCAAGTGTTC
>JAHHFK020000976.1:0-77919 GCA_024533555.2 Aedes koreicus | reverse complement strand
GCCTCAATAGAACTGAGACTATCCGAGAAGATGAAATAATGGTCTATGGGCATGTTGGAAATTATTCCCAATGCGAAATTGATTGCTGCTAGTTCAGCAACATATACGGAACAAGGTTCCTGAAGTTTCTGGAAGGCAGATGAGTATTCATTGTAGACATCGAATCCAGTGGATCCATCAATGCGCGACCCATCAGTGAAAATTTTTCTATTGCAATTGACATGTTGGTACTTTTCAATAAAAATATTGGGAATTAAAATAGGTCGAAGTTGATCTGGAACTCCTTAAATAGCCTGTTTCATGGAGAGATCATAATCAATGGAGGAACTGTGATAAGTGAAGCGTACACTAGGAGAATTATAGCAAGGAAGAATAATATCGGATGACAGATAGTTAATATAGATTCGCGAGAATCTAGACTGGGTACTCAATTCAAGCATTTCTTCGAAGTTTTCAATCACAAGGTTTTTACTGATTGCACACTTGATCAGTATTCTACATGAGAGCTCCCAGAAACGGTTCTGTATGGGTTTCACTCCTGCCAGAACCTCCAGGCTCATATTATGCGTTGAATGCATACAGCCAAGGGCAATACGTAGACAACGATATTGAATGCGTTCCAATTTAATGAGGTGGCTGTTTCTTGCCGAGAGGAAGCAAAAAGAGCCATATTCGAGAACTGAAAAGAATAGTTGTTTTATAGAGTTTAATGAGGTCTTCCGTGTGAGCCCCCCACCTAGTCCCGGAAATTGATCTTAGAAAATTCATCCTTTGTTGACATTTTTGTTTTAAATACGCAATGTGAGTACTCCAAGTGCATTTTGAATCAAACATGACTCCAAGGTATTTGAAGGTCAAAGATTGGGTAATGTCTCTTCCCAACAGCTTGAGACGCAGTTGGGCTGGGAACCGCTTTCTAGTAAACACTACCAATTCGGTTTTATGCGGTGAAAACACGATCCCCAAATTTCTGACCCAGATAGATAGATTATATAGGGAATTTTGCAATGGTCTTTGCAAGATTTCCGCACGTGGACCTCTAAAGGAGATCACAGCATAGTCTGCAAGTTGTCTTAGCGTGCATCTATTTTCCAAGCAGTTATAAATATCTTTAACGTTAAAATTATAAAGTAAGGGACTTAAAGATGAGCCTTGGGGTCAGCCCATGTAGCTAATTCTGGAAGTTGTCAGTGGGCCTAGATTGAAGGACATTTGTTTTTCTGACAGTAAATTATACAAAAAAATATTTTAAATTCCTGGCAAACCACTACTGTGCAGACTATCTGCCAGTATATCTATGAAAACTGAATCAAATGCGCTCTTAATATCCAGAAATACTGAAGCCAATTGCTCCTTGTGTGCAAAAGGCCAGTTGTATACCAGATGAAAGCAACGCTAAACAATCGTTTGTTCCTTTGTTCTTTCGGAAACAAAACTGCGTATTTGATAGCAGGTTGTTTGATTCAACCCAACGGTCAAGTCATGATAGGATCATCTTTTCTAACAATGTTCTTAAACATGATAGCATAGAGATCGGACGGTAAGAATTGTAACCAGACGCTGGTTTCCCAAGCTCTTGAGTGCTTTTACTTTAACCTGTCTCCGTGCGGGTGGAACTATGCTTAATTCCATGAGAGTGTTATACTGGTTAAGTAATCGTCTTTTAGCGATATCGGGGAGATTTTCAGAAGGTTGAATTTAATCATATCGCTTTCCGGAGCCGAGTTGTTCGATGAAAGAAGTGCAATTGAAAATTCCAACATTGTGAATGGTTCGTCCAGAAAACCGTTACTTCGGGTGGTATCCCGTAAATTCGGTTGTGTTGGGACAGAGTCTGGACAAACCTTTTTAGCAATGTCAAAGATCCATTGCAAGGAATATTCTTCACTCTAATTGGAGGATGAGCGGTTTCGCATGTAACGAGCCTTTCTTCAAAGCGTTGCCATCGAGGTTTCTCTAGATAGTCCCTCTACAAAGTTTGAGTATGTTTTTAAGCTTTTTTTGAAGCTTGAGGTACTTATCAAAAAACTCACATGTTTCATGTCTACGATAATCTTTAAACGCATCGGATTTCTCAAGATACAACTTAATGCATTCGTCATCCCATCCAGGGGTGGCGGGTCTTCTTTTGAGGGATGCACTTGGAACACGTCGTTTCTGAGCTTCTAATGCACTTTTGTACATCAGTTTGGAAAGGAAACGATACTCTTCTAATGGTGGAAGAGGATCGGTAGAATAAATACCAAGGGTTACCGCCGATGCAAAATGTTGCCAATCGATATGCCTCGTGAGGTCATAAGGAACATGGATTGACTGGTCTGTTTGACTATTTGTGATTGAAATAATAATTGGTAAGTGATCACTACCATGGGGATCACTGATAAGCTTCCACAGACAATCTAATGATAGTGAATTAGAACACAAAGATATGTCAAGTCAACTCTCTCTGGCAGGAGGTTTTGCTATTCGTGTCGCTTCCCCAGTGTTCAAGATGGTCAAGTTTAAATCGTCGCATAAGTCATAGAAAATACCCGCTCTGTTGTCGTCGTATTGTTCGCCCCAAGAAGTACCGTGGGAGTTCAGATCACCCAGAATAAGAACTGGAGATGGAAGTAATGTAATTGAACTCCAAACTTGACGGCGGTTTATTGAAGTCCTCGAAGGGACATAGACGGAAGCAATGCAAAGATCTCTATTCTTTACATTTATTTGGCAAGCGACGATTTCAATGCCTGAGATTATTGGGGTGAGATTTTATAAATAGAAGGGGTAGCACTTTTTGATCCCCAAAAGTACGCCACCATATGAATCATCTCGATCCAGGCGAATAATGTTAAAATCGTGGATGTTTAATTCATCTTCGGATGAAAGCCATGTTTCACAGAGGGCAAATATATCACAATCAGAATCTTGAATCAAATACTTGAACGAGTCTAATTTAGGTATTAGACTACGACAGTTCCATTGTAATACCGTGATCATATCTTGATCCTCACTCGACGAATTATTCATCGAAAGATATGAATTCACCAATGAGGGGCCATGATACAGTCAATTGCTTGAAGTAGTTTCCAACTATAGGAATAAGCAGGTCAATAAGTCCTCGGAGCGGTGAAGCATCCGAAAGGCCAAGAGCATTTAAAATGTTATCCACAATGTCCCTAAAATTAATCTTACCTCGCTTGGACGGGATATTCTTAGAATTGCGAGAAGACGTAGTGTTTGGTAACCTCTTACGGTTACTGTTATTAGGTAGCGGCGGGTTGGTATAGCTACAGCCAGGAACGGATGCATCAGCTATTACCGGTTTATTCGGTTTTTTAAATTGACCCCCTCTACCTCCAATTTTTTGAAAGCTTTTGAGAGTGGGTTTTATTTGTTTCCGGCGCACACCCGGAGAACTAGTAGGCTTTCTTTTACCGGGGGCGTGTACCTCCGGAAATCCACTCTCATCGGCTTCGTCAGAGTCCAGTTCATCGGAAGACAAAATCAAAAAAGGATTTTCATTTTGAGCGGCTGATACAGACGATGCAGACGCTCCGTTTTGCGACTTTAACATGTCTGCATACGTCTGCTTGGAGCGTTCTTGTATGGAACGTCTCACGTTACCAGTGCGCTTCTTGTACACGGGGCAGTTCTGCAAATCGTGGAGAGGCTCTTTGCCACAGTAAGCACACTTTGTTGCTTCCTGTTGGCAAGCATCCTCTAGATGCCTTTGGCCGCATTTGCCACAACGGGGCTTGTTGTCGCAAAAAGTAGCCGTATGACCCAACTGTTTGCACTTGTTACAATTAAATACCCTTGGTACAAAAAGGCGCACTGAAAAAAAACTTTATCAATTTCAACAAATTTTGGGAGAATTGATCCGGCGAAGGTCACTTGTAGCGAGTCCGACGGTGAATACGTCTTTTTTCCATCTACCATTGATCCTGCATGCAATTGTTTGCATTCCAGAATCTCAATGGTAGACGAAGCAGAATCTGGAAGTCGCCCCTTACCTTCCATAACGTCTTCACACGTCAGGCTCGCTGCAGAAACCACACCGTCTATCTCCACATCTCGAGATGGGATGTAGACGTAGTACTCGACATTAAAACCTGCGTCACTGACAATTTCATTTGCAATTTTATACGTAGGTGCAGTAACACGCAGTTTGTTTCGGTTGACCTGATGAAATTCGGTCCCCGGATAACGACGCGTCAAATTTCTTTTAATGCCCAAAAAATCTAGGGCTTTCACTTTCTGCCGAAAGTAGACAACCCAAGGAGAGGCAGAAGACGGCTGATAACAGCGCGCCCTAAAAACATCTTTGGGAGGCAAGTCGCCCCCCGTAGAATCATCCATGCAAGAACAAATTCAGCGAACAGAGAAAAAAAAACAAAAAATTAATAAATTAATAAAAATCAGATGATTTTTTTGGACCACCCTATGCAGAACGATTTACTATATGGGAGAGAGATACACAACACACTAGCAGATGACGAAACAAAAAACAAATGTGCTACTTGCCGTTTGCCGGTATGGCACCTTCTGCTGTTGTTCGCAAACAAAGCACCGCTTGCTGACCGGCAGTGGATGGAGCGATGACCTTCCTTGCTGCGATGGTGCTTATGGGGTTACACTTTTTCCCTCGGGTGTTTGACGATGGTACAGGCTGGACAGATCATCCGTCGGGCTCGGCCGGGAATGTCTGCTTCCCCAATGGAACGCTCGGCTGGATATCAGTGGTTTAAACAGTGCACTACTTTTAATCACCGCGTGATTGATAGCGGGTTGAAAAAAAAAATGCAAAAGAGGTAATGCGGAGTGCGAAAAAAAAAAACGTCAGAAAAAAAAATAACCTAAAAAAAAAAAAAAAAAAAAAAAAAAAAAAATTTAAATATATATAATTATTAAAAAATAAAAACAAAAAAAATAAAAAATATACTTCCACATCCTCGAACAAATTTACCTATATTTATTATTTTCTTTTCCCCCCTACCAAATATTTTACCAATCTAAATACCACACTCTACCATGATTTTGAATAAACCATCAATTTTCGATAGTCTACCAGTGCACACGTTCGGTATTGTCTGCGAGCTACATAAATAAAATGGACGCAGCCAGAAACACTGTCTGCAATTTAGCTACTTCACTATGCTACCAACAGGTTCTGTATATGAGGCAGCACTAGTGTACCGGTTGGTCGTGGTCACTCACCACTACCTATGTGGAACGCGGAGAGTGGGAGAGAGTTTGTCGGGATAGAGTAGGGAGTAGAATATAAGATTAAAAGGTAAACATTAAAAACTAGGTCAGTAGGTCAAAGAGTGCGAAAGGTAGTAATCGCAGCGATCGGTCGACCGGAGGCGAACTCCGTGAAGTTTGTGTTTAGTTTTTAAGAATAAATGTAGTTAGTTTAGTAAATAAATTTGGTGTTTAAGTGAATAAAGTTGTGTACTAGAATAATAAATTGTGGATTGAACTAGACCAGTGTGTATATATTTATGTGCTGAAAGGGTCCTTTGATGACCATTTTGATAGACGAAAGGTACGTTCACCAGGCAGAAGAACACCATAGACAGTGGTTGGGAGAGTCCCCAACATAATTTGGTCCTTCGAGCCGGATCTCTACTGCCGGTGGACTAGTGATCGGCCGGATTTCGACGATTCGGCCAAGGAAAAGGCAAATTGCGCTTCCGAACGAGCTGCAATACGCCAGCCTCATACCGCACAAAGGACTTGTCGCCATTCGAAAAGTTTTCAAAGGATTTGATCGCCATCGTATCAAGTGAATAAGCCACCAAACAACAAGGAGCCATCAACAATCCAATTGATTGCAACATCGCCATCGTGTGCTGTGAGGAAGGAGAACACTTTGCAACAAATTGTCACGGATTCAGACCTGTACATTGTAGACAACCAGAGCGTTGTTCTACTACCATTCAGGTACGTAAGAACGAGTATATGTCCGCCGAAGTGTTCAATATTGTTTACTAACGTTCATCTTCGATTGTGTTGCTTCTCCATTCATCGTCATTGAGTACGTGGTGATCAAAGTGGTGAATCAGTTCGCGAAGAACTTGGTTTCGGGCACCATTTGATTTCGATGTTGGATGAGGACGGTCAATGCGATTTGACACTGCTGTGACGGGACGTGTAGACGAATTAGCTACGCGAGAGCTTTCGTGCTTGGGCACCGCGCAACGGTAATCGTGGCCAGGTAAATACCAAAATTACAGTATATGCCCAGCCGAAGCTAGATTTTATTGATACCTCACTCACCAAATAAAAACAACCTTTTGATGCAATTTGCACTGCCTGAGTTATGCTTCATTTACGAACGCAAGCCCTGAGGTTCTGTTAGTTTTCGGACTGTGTTTCATCTGAGCACCGCGACTTTCTGCGCCATCTTTAGTTCTCCAGGTGAGAATAAGTATATGTCCTGCCGAAGCAGGCCATCTTGTGATGCTACATTTGATTTCCTTCTCGTTGCACTGACTGATAACCGAACGATGATCAACCTGTTCGCTACCGTACATTGAGGCAACTTTGATAGCGCCTCATTTTGGAATCTTGCACTGATTAATAACAACGAGATCTACTTGTGCGCTACCGTACATTGTCGTAATTTGTAACATACTGGAACTTGAAACATTTTGAATTCGGCTGATGGTACAAGCTGTTGTTTTTACGGGTAAGACGAACAGTATATGTTCAGCCGAAGCTCCAACACTGCATACTACATTCGCTCTTTCACTTTCACGATTCACTGGTTCGAATTTGAATCTGAGGTTACGGATTTCCCGTTAGAACTGAACGACTTTGGAATTGCTACCTTCTGGCTTCGTAGCACCACTGTTTCTTCTCTCAGGTGAGTTGAACAGTATACCTTCAGCCGAAGTAGACAATTTATTGTACTACATTGCCGATTCCTTTTCGATTCTCGGATTTCCCAAAGTTTCGTCAAACTTGAGTGGAGCAACGTATCGTAGTGACAGCCGCACTAGCATCTAGCAACTGACTGGCTCTTAGTTCTTCGTATCCGCACCAGGATTCCGCCACCTGCAATCATGTCAACGAGAACTACAAGGTTTGCCGACTCCTTGAAGGCCTTGAATTCAAAACTCAAGGGTCTTAGGGCATCTTTGAACAATATAAGTCAGTTTGTTAGGTATTATAAGGAGGGTTCAACAGCAAGTCAGGTCACTGTTCGCCTAGAAAGATTAGATTTATTGTGGAATCAAATAAGCGAAACTGTTTGGGAGATCGAAGCTCATGATGACTACGAAGATTCGGAAGATATCCAGAAGGAGCAGTTGGAGTACGAAAACAGCTACTACGATGCCAAATCCTTTTTGATGGATAAGGCTCAAGGATTTCAAGTTGAAGCTGCTCTGAACCAATCAACACGAGGTTCTGACGCTGCCAGTGTTCATAGCACAATGGATCGTGTTCGTTTGCCGCAAATTAAGCTCCAGACTTCCGACGGAAATATCGATGTCTGGCTTAGTTTCAGGGATCTCTACTCTTCCCTGATTCACGAGAAAGCAGATCTTCCTGAAGTGGAAAAATTCCACTACCTCAAGGGCTGCTTAACCGGTGAAGCTAAGGCACTAGTGGAGCCACTGAAGATCACCAGCAATAACTACATGCTAAAACGCTATAACAATAGCAAGCTGCTGAAGAGGAAGCAGGTGCAAGCGCTGACCAATTGCCTTCACTGACCAAGGAATCGGTCACAGATCTCCACAGATTGACTGATGGATTCGATCGTGCGGTTCAAATATTGGATCAAATCATCGAACCAGCCGAATACAAGGACCTGTTACTAGTGGAACTGCTAAGTTCTCGTTTGGATCCGGTCACTCGACGTGGCTGGGAAGAATACTCGTCCGCTAAGGAGCATGACACGCTGAAGGACCTGCAGGAGTTCGTTCAACGAAGAATTCGAATCCTCGAATCTCTACCAGCGAGGACGGACTCAAGAAATGAAGTTCAACCATCCAGAGGGAAGCAGTATTCATCGAAGGTCAGCCACAACGCCGTACAATGGAACACCGGAAAGTGCCCATCGTGTACAGAGATCCACGGACTACACACCTGTCCAGCCTTCCTAAAAATGTCGCTTTCCAGCAAAGAGGCCTTTCTACGAGCACAATCTCTCTGCCGAAATTGTCTCAAACGAGGACATCTAGCTCGCAACTGCTTATCGAAGTACTCGTGTCGCAACTGCAACAATCGTCACCACACGCTGCTGTGCTTCAAGGGCGAAGGAAGAAGCAGTAGGAACAGATCACCGGAGAAGACCAATCCGCGAAGGAATGGCAACAAGAGCGACTCGAGTTCCAATTCCGAGGCGCAGAATCCATCGACCGAAACAACGTCGTCAAATACGGCACAACGCTCCACATCGCATGTTCTTTTGGCTACAGCTGTTGTTGTGATCGAGGACAACCAGGGTTCTCGCTATCCAGCTCGCGCACTCTTGGATTCTGGGTCAGAGTGTAACTTCATCTCTGAGGGTCTGAGTCAGCTCATGCAGGTCGTCAGCCAGAAGGTGGATATTTCGATAGCGGGGATCGGACAAACTGGAACGAGGGTTACACGAAGGATTCAAGCTGTCGTTAAGTCTCGAGTTTCAGAATACTCTCGGCCAATGGAGTTTCTCGTTTTACCGAAGGTCACAGCCTGTCTACCCACCGCAAGTGTTCAGGCAAATGGATGGAACATACCGTTAGATGTCGAATTGGCAGATCCTGAATTCTTCCGTTCAAGAAAGGTCGACTTGGTGCTGGGAATCCAAGCCTTCTTCAGCTTCTTCCCATCCGGAAGGAAGATTCCATTGGGACGCGGTGTACCGGTACTCACCGAGTCTGTTTTCGGGTGGATAGTGACAGGCGAGGTCGTTGCATCTGGTCAAGGTACCGGCTACACATGCAATATGTCGGTAGCAACAAATCTGGAGGAGTTAATGGCACGTTTTTGGTCCTGCGAGGAAGTGGGAGCCGTCAGCAAACTATCTCCCGACGAGACGCGTGTCGAAGAACAATTCAAGCGCATGGTTAAGCGAGAGTCGAATGGTCGTTATACCGTTACTCTCCCCAAAAACGAGCAACTTCTAGCGGAACTTGGCGAATCACGAGACATTGCATTGAGACGCCTTGGAACTGTTCAGCGAAGATTGGCACGGGATCCAGATCTTCAGAAGTAATACTTCGACTTCATGGCCGAATACCTCGAGCTTGGTCATATGAAGCTAGTGAGCCACGTCGAGGAAGAGACAGTCAAACGGTGTTTTCTGCCGCATCATCCAGTTATTAAGGAAACAAGTACCACGACCAAGGTGAGGGTGGTCTTCGACGCCTCCTGCAAGACGTCATCTGGAATATCGCTAAATGATGCACTCTACGCTGGTCCTGTAGTACAGCAGGATCTACGGTCGATCGTTCTCCGTAGTCGTACACGTCAGGTGATGGTTGTAGCCGACGTCGAAAAAATGTTCCGACAAATTTGGACCAATACGTTAGACACTCCTCTTCAATGCGTGCTGTGGGTAGGACCCGATGGCACCACAGAAGCGTATGAGCTGCTTACGGTGACCTATGGTACCAAATCGGCACCGTATCTAGCAACTCGAACGTTGAAGCAGCTGGCAATCGACGAACGAGAGCAGTTTCCCTTGGCAGCACCGGTGATTCAAGAAGACGTATATATGGACGACGTTATATCAGGTGCGGATGACGTTGAATCTGCGGTCGAACTGAGACGACAAATCGATGCGATGATGAACAGCGGTGGATTCAATTTGCGGAAATGGGCGTCGAACTGTCCCGCTGTTCTAGAAGGCATTCCGGCAAGAAATTTAGCGCTTCCAGACTCCGACGGGATCAACTGGGATCAGGATGCGGAAGTAACGACGTTGGGTTTGACCTGGCTTCCCCACGTAGATTGTTTCAAGTACTCAATTAAGATTCCACCAATAACGAATGAGCTTATATTGACTAAGCGGCTAGTTCTCGGCTTCATTGCAAGACTTTTCGATCCACTAGGGCTGATAGGTGCGACGATCACAGCGGCAAAAATTCTCATGCAACGACTTTGGAGCTTAAAGGATGAAAACGGGCATACCTTGCAGTGGGATGACCCGATACCTGCAACGGTGGGTGAGGAATGGCGGACGTTCCACGACCAAATACATTTTCTGCAAGAGGTACGGATTCAACGATGTGTTATAGCTCCCAAGGCGGTATGCGTAGAGTTTCACTGCTTCGCAGATGCATCAACGTTGGCATACGGCGTGACCATTTACGTTCGAAGTGAACGGGAGGACGGTTCGGTGACGGTGCACCTTCTGACATCGAAATCGAAGGTAGCACCTCTCAAGGTGCAATCGCTACCACGGTTGGAACTTTGTGGTGCACTTCTGGCGTCTCAATTATGGGAGAAGGTAGCGGAATCGTTGAAGACAGACGACAGAGTTTACTTTTGGTCGGATTCCACATGCGTTCTTCATTGGATTCGCTCTGCTCCAGGAACGTGGACCACTTTCGTGGCTAACAGGGTGGCAAAAATTCAAGCTCTGACAGAGGGAAACGATTGGAGGCATGTGCCGGGAAAGACCAATCCCGCTGACCTAATTTCTCGCGGGATTGCTCCAAAAGACATTGTCGAGAACAGTCTATGGTGGCATGGCCCCTCCTGGTTGATGAATTCGCCTGAAGAGTGGCCGAGGGAATCTGTAAACCCACCGGAAGAGGAGCTGGAGAAACGACGGAATGTAGCGCATTGTGCAGCATCGATCGAGGATGGGTTCATTTCGGATTACTTAGTGAAGTTCTCATCGTTTACTAGGCTAATTCGTATGACCGCATACTGGTTACGCTTCATGAACAACTCACGATACTCAAGGGATCAAAGACGAGTAGGTTTTTTAACGGCAAGCGAGCTGTACCAAGCTGAATGCATGATCATCCGGAAGGTTCAAGCGGAAACGTTCTCCGAGGAGATTAAAAATCTGTCGTCTGGCATTCCTGTTAAGCGAAAATCACTTCTGCGTTGGTTCAACCCTCAAATGGATGGAAATGGAATTCTTCGAGTTGGTGGCTGGTTGTCAAATTCTGAGGAATCACAGCAGGTTAAGCATCCAATAGTGTTGCCAGCTAGGCATCGATTTACGGAACTTGTGTTTCACCATCATCATCACAAACATCTTCATGCAGGGCCACAATTGCTGTTGGGTGTTGTTCGGCAACGATATTGGCCACTTGGTGGTAGAAACCTAGCGCGGAAGGTTGTTCGTCGATGCCAGCGTTGCTTTCGAGTTAAACCGTCGGTGATTCAGCAGCAGATGGGCGAGCTACCGGCTGCTAGGGTTACGGTTTCGAGACCTTTTTCAAAAACTGGCGTCGATTATTTCGGCCCAGTATACTTACGAGCAGGACGTGGACGAAAACCTAGCAAGGCTTACGTGGCAGTTTTTGTTTGCATGGCTACGAAGGCCGTTCACCTGGAACTCGTTTCCGATATATCGACCGAACGATTCCTTCAAGCGCTTCGAAGATTTTTTGCACGGCGAGGACGAAGCACGGACGTGTATTCTGACAATGGCACCAATTTTGTCGGGGCAAGAAACCAATTACAGGAGCTGTTTGCATTGCTGAAAAACAAAAATCATTGTGAGGCAGTGTGTAAAGAATGTGCAAACGAAGGAATTTTCTGGCACTTTAACCCTCCAAGTGCTCCTCATTTTGGCGGATTGTGGGAAGCAGCCGTACGGTCGGCGAAATACCATCTCCTTCGAGTTCTCGGCGGCAATCCGGTGTCCCAGGAAGATTTTGTCACTCTTCTTGCACAGGTTGAAGGATGCATGAATTCTCGACCATTAACAGCACAATCGGATGACCCACAGGATCTAGAGCCACTTACACCAGCACATTTTCTCACAGGAGGGTGTCTAATTGCAATGCCGGATCCAGATTTGCGCGATGTCCAGATGAATCGTCTCACTCGGTGGCAGGTTGTGCAGCGGCAGCTCCAAGATTTCTGGGTACGTTGGCGTCGAGAATATTTAGCGCAGCTACAATCGCGAGGAAAAAATTGGCAGTCAGCAGCAAACATCCGAATCGGACAACTTGTTGTTATTGTTGACGACAATCAGACACCAACACACTGGAAGATGGGACGTATACATGAACTACACCCAGGCAATGATGGAGTCACTCGCGTTGTTACAGTCCGGACATCAACTGGGTTACTCAAACGGCCGGTGGCGAAGTTATGTTTGTTACCGTTGCAAAATTTAGAAGACAACTCAGGTGATTAATTCGGTAGTCCAGTGCATCGCGAGGTTTCTTTTCTTTTCTATTTCAGAAGTTTCCGGCAACTTCAGGGTGGGTGAGAATGTCTGCGAGCTACATAAATAAAATGGACGCAGCCAGAAACACTGTCTGCAATTTAGCTACTCCACTATGCTACCAACAGGTTCTGTATATGAGGCAGCACTAGTGTACCGGTTGGTCGTGGTCACTCACCACTACCTATGTGGAACGCGGAGAGTGGGAGAGAGTTTGTCGGGATAGAGTAGGGAGTAGAATATAAGATTAAAAGGTAAACATTAAAAACTAGGTCAGTAGGTCAAAGAGTGCGAAAGGTAGTAATCGCAGCGATCGGTCGACCGGAGGCGAACTCCGTGAAGTTTGTGTTTAGTTTTTAAGAATAAATGTAGTTAGTTTAGTAAATAAATTTGGTGTTTAAGTGAATAAAGTTGTGTACTAGAATAATAAATTGTGGATTGAACTAGACCAGTGTGTATATATTTATGTGCTGAAAGGGTCCTTTGATGACCATTTTGATAGACGAAAGGTACGTTCACCAGGCAGAAGAACACCATAGACAGTGGTTGGGAGAGTCCCCAACTTCCCCCCAAAACAACAAAAAAAACACCCCCTACACCTCCGCCCCCCCCCATCTTTTATCACTCCCTACTTCGAACAAGCACACCGTTCCCGCCCCTCCCTTCCTAACAATAAGATTGTTCTGGTTTGTTTTGACTGTTATTGGCTGTCATTGTTATTATCATAATAAGAATAATCCGTCCGGTAGCAACAGTCAACAAAAATTTATATATTTGTTCTTAGTGACTTCCTTGAACTATATCCGGTTGTATAGATCTGCATCTATGAGGAAGCATATTAATGCTGCCTCCCGTGTGACATCCCCATAGAGAGCGTCTCTTATACTGCCAGGAATGCCCCAAAGCTGCCAAGAATGCCTCATACTGGGGGCAGTTACAGATAAAATGCTCCATGGTGTGCTGGACGCTACGTATTGGGCAGTTAATGTGGAACGGCCCGTTACCGGAGAGGTTGTGCGAAGCTTTGGTGTGCTCGGAACGTAGCCGCGAAATGATACGCTTGTTTCGGTGATCGTGGGGGTCCTCCCACTGGTGGGTAACTCCCTTGACTTTCCTAATAAAAGGAGTGCGTGACAGGGCCCATTCTCTGACCATGCATTGCGAAGTGTACACGCTGGGGGTGACCGGTCTACCCGTCCTGCCCATGTAGGCTAGCTGATCTGCTTTGACATTAACTGGGATGCCACAGTGTCCCGGAATCCAAGAGACCGTTGTTCCAGGGGTAGCGTATCGCATTGCTGCCTAGATAGATGGGTGGGATGGGGTCTCTGATCCGAGAGCCGCAACAACGCTGGCTGAGTCCGTGAAGATGAGGAGAGGCCGATCAGTTGGTATCGTTGTCGCGATCCGTACAGCTAAGGCTTCGGCGGAAAAAATGGAACACTGCTGGGAGTTTGTGGAATTGACTAAAACAGCAGTCAGTGATTCCTATTCCCAGTCTGCCTTGTCTGACCAAGCCGTCCGTGTAGCGGATACAGTGTCCACTGTATTGGTCTGCGAGGTGAGCTATTACAGTCTGCAGTGCCACCTGCGGGTTGGATCCTGCTCTAAGAACCCTTTTTATGGTGTTATTAATCTTGCCTGTGGGAAGGTTCCAACCTCTGGCGCCACACAAATGTTAGAGAGTGGTTTATCCAGATCCCGAGGACCTTGGCGGTCTTCAGGAATCCACGCCCGGCTGTAAACCTTGGCAATGTCGAGTGTAGCGAACTCGATATGTTTCCCGTCTTCCATTGCATCATTCAGCGCTTGTCCCAGTGAGCCAAGGTGAGTGTTCGTGCAAATCCTGATCGAAAAGCATGTTGCTAGTTGTCAATCAGCCCGTTCGTGTATAGGAAATCGCATAACTGATGGTTGACCATCCTCTCGATAATTTTGGACCCACAGCACTTAAGGGAGATAGGTCTATAGTCCTCTGGCAAGTGTCCTTATTTGCCGGCCTTTTTTATATGGATAACCAGACTATGAGACCAGGAAAGCGGCAGGGTGATCTTACACCATTCCTTATTCAGCAGGTGCAGTAGTGTAGCCATACTCTGCAGTAGGGGGCAGCCGATGTTCAGCAGTAGGGGGCAGCCGATGTCATCAGGGCCTGCTGACTTTTCCTTGGCTCGGGATAGAGCGAAGATCAATTCACTCACCCTCGAGAGCGAAGATCAATTTACCCTCGCTCTCCGCTGAGTGCATTTACTCTTCCCCAGAGTACAGCAGTGCTCTGGCTAAGATTGATCCCGTTGAGGAATTCCGTCCCGGTAAATCGGGTGACTGCTTCCTTTTCCTGGTGTCCCGATTGCAGTCGTTTTGAGGCTCGGACGGCTTTCTCCTGGCTTTGACGGCTTTTTTAGTCTTGGCGGACCACCAATGGAGCGCTCTCTAGCCTGGTTTTGGGCTGGTCTTGGGGATGTTCGCTGCAGTGGCATCGCTGATCCCTGCGAAGAAATCTTCGATCGAGGCAGGGTTTTCTGTGCATACGTCGTCGATTGCAGCCTGGAAGTAATTGCAGTCTGTTTGGTCATAGAGCCAACGCTGTTTGCGTGAGGTACATGCGATTTCATTGTTGTTGCTCCCAGTAAATCTGCTGAAGAAGGCTGGGGCTGCAGAAGGACAGGTCTAACGCAGATGATCTCTGCCCACTGGTGAGCCGTCGTTTAGGAGAGTAAGGTCAATTTCCTGGGTGGCTTCGTAAATGGAGATTCCTCGACGGTTGTTGGAGTGGCAGCCTCATGCTTCATGGTGACTATTGAAGTCACCCAGGGCCTTGGATGCTCTTTGATACTTCCTTTTTTTTAACAACCCTCCACTAACCCTCACAACATAGAGCTCACACAGAGAGCCCCCTGGTTATGGACACTAACTAACATTACTTAAACAAAACAAAAATAAATAAACGCGGAGATTATACCTACAAAAACAAGATGCAAAGTAAATCCCAGTGGCATTTTATTCCTTTTAAGGGATTTACAAAAATAAAAACATTTAATTGATATTATGATACCGTTCATTAATAATTATTTAAAATGCTGGAGAAAAATCTAGCTAGAGCCAGAAAAAACCTACGTATGCAAAATTGTGTTGACACATTTAGAAAATATAATCATTTACGTTCTTCAAGATGTGCTGCTTCAGCTTGTTTTAGAAAATAATGTTATTCGTTATTATTTTCAAGTCATTAGGTAGTGTATTGAATATTAATGGACCGTGATTTGAGATTTAGACCCACGTTCGTATATGCTCGATTTCTCAGTAATTCATTTGCATGCCTAGTTTTCTGAAAATTACCTCTAGTTGTAAAAACAATGTTGTGATGGAAACTAGAATTGTGCAAAGTATTGTGCACAAACATGATTGTTTGAGAATCGCGCAAACCTAGGATGGGGATGATTTTGTGCCGAATTGGTTTCGAAGGTCAACGAGGATCCCGGCCGACAGGTATGCGGATATGACTGTGACAGCGATAGGATATGTCAGCTTGACGGTGACGATCGGGAGATCAGTGTCAAGCCGGATCGTTTCGAAATCCACAGGATGGCAAACTTCGTTTGCCAAGGACTGGTAGATATTTTGCCGGCTCTTTAGTATCCATCTGTAACTACCGGAGAGTGAGCGGTTGAGCCTGTGGACGTCTGATCGGTGTACCTCCTGGATAACAATTAAGGTTGGGGAATGGTTCCGCACCAGCTGCCGAAGGTCTCCGTAATTATTGAAGTATCCACTGAATTGCAAAAAACAGAGTCATAGTGTTGAGTGGGTAAAGCTTGGGAAGGGCTAGGGGAAGTGGTAGCACGGAGATTGTTGTGTGGGGGAGTGTTTGGAGTGGGATTGGAGTTACTTATGGGGATGGGGGTGTTTGCGCCTGTTATCAAACCAGAAATTGCGGCTTTGTGCTTACACGTGAGAGGCCGGCAGATGCTCTTTCAGTGTCGCCCAAGCTGTCTCTCCATTCGTCGTAGAGGGGAGCGTTTGTTTTTGCGTCAGAAGGGATACAGCCTTGGTACCTTATCATTGCGGATCTTCGCAGCGGTGGGACTGGACCTAGGGAGGTTGCCAACGAGTGCCGAAGGGTATTCCCCAGTTCCGGCCATCCGACGACTTCCACACTAAAGGGGCTCTGACTACACGAGACCTTATCTCTTTTTCCCATTCCAGAGCTTCATCCTTCCTAGGGGGATACGGGGTGACCCACTTGTCCGTCCCTGAATGTGTCGTTTATCTAGTCCTGATGACTTTGTCCTGTGAGGGTTACGGGGGGAAACCACTTGTCCGTCCCACAATTTCGCTTCCTGTCCGGCGTGGAATAAATAACAAAAACACATTATAGGGTGATCCCGCTTTTGCGTCTCGCGTCTCGTGTCGGTTTCTTCATTTGTCGTTAGAGGTTGGGTATGCATGCTGTCTGCGGAGGTTGCCAACGAGTGCCGAGAGGTTCAGGCTCTTGATTGGCGTTCGCACCGTTCGGCTGCCCGAGGACCTATCCGAACCAGTTGGGTTTGATGAGTTCGTTGGTAGTATTGGTGTCACCATCCTTCTTCATAACATTAGTATGCTTTATTTCGTCGAAAGTAGTGATGTTAATGGTAGCCATTGAGCTGGGTATAACATTATAGTACAATGTAAGAGCTTGATGGGTAGTGTCACGTGGTCATTTAGGGTTGGTTAGAGGAAAAGTCCTTTCCCCCTACCCGTTTTTCATCTTCGCATGAAAAGAAATCATCGATTGAGATCATTTTAGGGGTCTCATTTACCGTGTTCGTTGGATGACTATCTGTCATTTCAGTGTCACTGATATCATTGGTGACAGCGGCGGAGTTTTCAGCGGTTTCCTTACGCCGCCTTGCTGCTTGGTTCTTGGAACTGTCAGAGTTCTCAGTCTTGACGGAGATTCTATTGGATCTCCTTTGATTACACTAGTTTACAGCATTTATGAACTCGGTAAGCTGATCATCATTTCTTATATGAAATTTTATGCAGAATTCAAAAATGCCGTCAAAAAAATTAGCCGGCGTCGGTGGTGTAGTGGTAAGCGTGACTGCTACTTTGCACCCCAGTGGGTCTGGGTTCAATCCCAGTCGACGTCGGTGGTTTCTCTGAGGCGAAAAAATCTGGTCACGTCTTTCTTCGGAAGGGAAGTAAAGCCGTTGGTCCCGGCTCATATTCATGAGTCGTTAGGTAGGGTCTAGGTGGTGGAGTCGTCTTCCTGGCGTCGGTGATTGTCACCATGTGAGGAAATAGGCCGACGTAAAATAAAGAAGAAAAAAAAATTTAGAGTAGAACAATTTTCGAGACATGGATGAACGTTGATCTTTTTTTATAAATGAACAAAAACACATTTACTTAAAATGGAATATCTCCAACGCGTGTGATTCAATTTCATATATTTTGTCATCAAATGAAACAAAATTAAATTTGACACCGACCTTTTGAACATTGCAATATTCTAGGAGAAATACGACGCTATTTATAAGTATATATAATTTTATGCGATTTTTGTTTAGATTTTTTAAAAAAATTGTGCTAAACATATGATTAATACCAAAATAACGTCAATAAAAAAATATATTGCATATGTAACTTAAAGTCAAAGAAAAAACGAAGAAAATTAGTGCTCAATGGTGAAAATCGGTTGAAAAATGAGGAAGTTATGCTGGTTTTTGGAAAAAGTACATACGACTGTGTTCAAAAATTAAGGTGACTTTTGTTATATTTCAAAAAATCCCTTTCGTCCCCTTCAAAGTAGTCCCCCTCTGATGCAATGCACTTATGCCAGCGTTTATTCCAATCCGCGAAGCATATAGTCGGCTTCCGGGATGCCCCTCAATGCGCGCAGCGATTCCCGTTGAATCTCTTCAATCGATACAAAACGGTGTCCTCGAAGTGGTCTTTTGAGTTTTGGGAATAGCCAGAAGTCACAAGGAGCCAAATCAGGTGAATACGGTGGTTGTGGAGCGATATGAGTCGAATTTTTGCCAAAAAATTCACGAAGAACGAAAAAAAAATTGAGCGATTTCGGCACCAAACGCGATTTGACTCTTCTGAGGCCCAATTGATCCTTAAAAATCGATTGAATCGATCCAATTGAGATGCCAAGCATATCGGCAAGGTCTCTAATTGTGAATCGACGATTTTCAAACACTAACTCTTTGATTTTCTTCACGTGTTGCTCATCAGTTTACGTCGATGGCCGTCCTGGCCGTTGCAAGACTTCAACGCGTTCTCGACCGTCTTTGAAGTCATTGTACCACTTATAAACATTTTTTTTCGACATGGCTGACTCACCGAAGGCTTTCTGCACCATCCTCAACGTTTCAGCAGCAGAAATATCGTTCCGCAAACAAAATTTAACGGCACTTCTTTGCTCAACAAATTCAGACATTGTAAAAATCGCCGAAAGCACTTTTGGTCGTTTAGAAAACACAAGCGTAAATAAACTAATTATGGAGGGAATGTCATGAAATGCCAAAAATATGTTACTAAGAAGCCTACCAACGTAAAAAAAAAAATGTCGGACAATATCTCAAACACGCAATTTTGAAATTAAAAAGTCACCTTATTTTTTGAACACAGTAGTAAATGCGAGAAAAAACAGAAACTCGAATGAAATACACACACACACACACTCCACTCACTCACACACACACACACACACACACACACACACACACACACACACACACACACACACACACACACACACACACACACACACACACACACACACACACACACACACACACACACACACACACACACACACACACACACACACACACACACACACACACACACACACACACAGAGAGAGAGAGAGCGCCTCTGTTACGGATAGTAGCGATTATACTCGGTCGAAGTTTATTTCACCGTCGCGTGTGTAATCAGGCTAATTAATTAGCAAAGTGCTGTGGGAAGTTTTCCCCACATATAAAGGAGTCGACTAGTGCTTGAGTTTTTAAATCTCTCCTAACGGAAGCCGCAAAAACTCACTGAAAAACTTTCCTTTGAATGATCTTGCTTAAAAATAGTGCATAAAAAGCGTCTCTACCACGGGCCGTGACAGTTAACCGGCCGGCGTCGTATTGTTTTGGCCGTGCCGTGCATGAGTAGCGCTTTGTTGTAGAAAAAAAATAAAAAATTAAAAAATATTTGGTGCTTCCATCGCGCTTAGAAGTCGTGTTCGCACGCCAGCGGAAATCAGTGCGGCGATTGTGTAGTGTTCCGTCGCTCTCAGTTGGCCGGGTTTTCTTCGTGTGTTGTCAGGTGATCGTATCTTCGAGATTCAAGCCGTGAAGATTTCGGTCGTCTTGCAAAATGATGAAGGAGGATGATCCTCCTCCCTCAATTACGTGCGATGAAGGTGGTGGGGTAGAGACCGCGCATGAAAAAACAAACCCGTTTGCAAAAAGTGGAATGTTGCCAAGGTCACCAGTGGCGAATAAAGTGGCCGTTGCTAGTGGCAGCAAGATAGGAGGGGCGCAAGAAATTCAAGAAGAGTCGGTGGGCCTGGGTTGAGCCTGCTGTTTACGCCGAAAGTCAGTAGTGGTAAAACTCAGGCAGAGCAGCAGGGTCTTCAGCTTGGCAGAACCATGGTGATGGAAGTTAAAAAGAAGGTTCATGAGCTCTATGAGTTCATCCAAGGGAAAAATAACGTCCATCACAAGATCCATGCGCTAGTGACGGGCATTAAGTCAACAATGTTAGCGGTCGAACGTAAGCAGCAAGATTGGAGAAATAGGGCGGAAAAGGCCGAAAAAGAAGTGAAGGAAATGTCTGTAAACCATCGTGCGGGCGGTAAAAGAGATCGCGAAACACCAGGTGAGGAAGAAGCGTCCAAGAAACAAAAAGAAGACATCGGTGAAGTGGTGATAATGGAAGACAAGGGTAGTAAATGGCAAATCGTGCCACGTAAAAATGAGACGAAGCAAGAAAAGAAGAAAAACGAAGAAAAGAAGAAGGCAGAGAAGAAGAAAGAAGAGCAGGAGATGGAAGAGGCTCGGAAGAAGGGAGAGAAGAAAAAAGTGGATCGGCAGAAATGAAAAGGAGATGCCTTAGTTGTAGAGGTGAAGGGGGCAACAACACATGCTGAAATCCTCAGAAGAGTTAAAGACGATCCGGAGCTAAGGGAGCTAGGAGCGAACGTGATAAAAACCAGGCGCACCCAGAAGGGGGACATGCTATTCGAGTTAAAAAAGATCCCTCGGTCAAAAGCGCAACGTTCAAGTCACTCGTCGAGAAGTATCTTGGTGACGGTGCAAACTTTAGGGCCTTATCACAGGAGACGGTGGTTGAGTGCCGCGATCTAGATGAGGTAACGACAGTAGACGAAGTAAAAAGTGCGCTGCAGGAAAAGTGAACTAGGAGATGAGCCGATGACAATCCGGTTGAGAAAGAAATACGGTGGCATGCAGACGGCGGTGATCCGTCTGGCTACAGCCTCTGCCAACAAACTGTTTGCGGTAGGTAAAGTAAAAGTTGGATGGTCAGTATGTCCGCTAAAAGTCACCCCTCGAGTCACAAGAGAGAGATGGAACGGTGCTATAAGTGCATGGGATTTGGCCACCTGTCGAGAAACTGTGAGGGTCCTGACAGATCGGATCGGTGCCGAAGGTGCGGAGAGAAGGGTCATATCGCCAGCGACTGCAAGAAGCGACCTAGGTGCATGCTCTGTACAAATGAAGATGACAACGACCACGTTACGGGAAGCTACAAATGCCCGGTGTATCAAAAAGTGAGGGCGAGCCAACAATGATTGAGATAATCCAGATAAATTTGAACCATTGTGACATCGCGCAGCAACTGTTGTGGCAGTCAACAACGGAAACCATGTGCGACATTGCAATCATTGCAGAGCCGTATCGAGTACCCTCGGATAGGGACAAGTGGGTGCACATCTGATCGGGCGGAGACCTGTCATCATCGCAGGAGACTTTAATGCTTGGGCAGAAGAGTGGGGTAGCAGATGTACCAACGCCCGTAGGTTCAGTCTTCTGGAAGCGCTGGTAAAGTTGGAGGTTCAACTGGTCAATGCAGGCACCATCAGCACTTTTCGTAGAGATGGTCGTGAGTCCATTATCGACGTTACTTTTTGCAGTCCATCGCTGATGAGAATCATGAATTGGAGACATAGCGAGGAGTACACAAATAGCGATCATCAGGCGATCAGGTACACAATCGGCAAAGGAAACTCAGTATCAGTACGACGGATGAATATGAGCGAACGAAACTGGAAGACAAAGGAGTTCGATAGCGACCTCTTTACAGAAGCACTGCGTGTAGAAAGTGCCCCCTCGGACGCGGAAGAGCTGACAGCATGGTTGACTGCGGCATATGATACCACCATGCCGAGGAAGTTGAAGCCAAGAAACGAACGGCGCCCAGTATACTGGTGGAACGAGGCACTCAGTAACCTTCGTGCTAGTTGTCTCAAAGCCAGAAGGCGAGTTCAGCGAGCAAAAACGGAAGCGGAAAGAGAAGAGCATAGGGTGGCATCCCGGGTGGCCAGAGCCGCATTAAAACGAGAAGTACGGAGAAGCAAGTCCAGCTGTTTCGAAGAACTGTGCCGAGATGTCGATGCAAATCCCTGTGACAACGCTTACCGAGTAGTGATGGCAAAGTTTAAGGGTCAAGCGTCACCGGTTGTTGGATGAACAAGCTGAATACGATCGTGGATGGTCTCTTCCCGCAGCACGACCCTACGGCATGGCCACCGACGCCGTACGGCAATGAAGTTGCAGCAGCAACTGGTGGTACACGAGTCTCCAACGATGAGCTTTTGTTTGTGGCAAAAGGGCTGAAGGTGAACAAAGCTCCGGGTCCGGATGGAATTCCCAACGTGGCATTGAAAGCGGCGCTACAGATGTATCCCGACATGTTTAGGAGTGTGTTGCAGAATTGTCTAGAAGAGGGGAGATTTCCAGACAGGTGGAAGATTCAGAAGCTGGTGCTACTGCCAAAGCCAGGAAAGACGCCAGGGGATCCAGCATCGTATCGACCTATATGCTTGTTGGATATACTTGGCAAGCTATTGGAAACGATCATCCTAAACAGGTTGATGGAGTGCACGGAGAGCGAGCATGGCTTGTCATCAAACCAATTCGGGTTCCGGAAAGGAAGGTCAACGGTGGATGCAATTTGGATTGTCGTCGACAGCGCGTATAAGGCACTCAAGCAGCAGAGGAGAGGTAAGCGATTTTGTGCAGTGATAACGATAGACGTCCAGAATGCCTTTAATAGCGCTAGCTGGGAAACCATCGCCGAAGCGCTACACAGAATCAGGGTTCCTGACTATTTGTGCAAGATTTTGAGTAGCTACTTCCAGAACCGGGTTTTGCTGTACGATACAGAAATGGGTCAGAAGTCGATTAGGATCACGGCGGGAGTGCCACAAGCTTCCATCCTGGGACCGACGCTTTGGAACGCAATGTACAATGGTGTGTTAACACTGAAGTTGCCAACGGGAGTCAAGATCGTTGGTTTTGCAGACGATATTGTCCTGACAGTTTCAGACGTGACGCTAGAGGAAGTGGAGATGTTGGCGACCGAAGCAATTGACACGGTTGAAAACTGCATGCGCGAAGCTAAACTGCAGATAGCACACCACAAAACAGAGCTGCTAGTGGTCAGCAATTGCAAACGGGCAAAGTTTCGCAAAATCATAAAGTTTGAAATGTCGCAAGCTAGGCTTTGGAAAAGATTTGATTATGGCCACTTTCCCAGAGGAATTCAGATCCCGCAGGGCCTCTCTAAGTGGTCAGTATGGTTAGACACCCTCAGAATATCCTCCGAAGACAAAGTTTTGCAAAATCATGAAGTTTGATATGTCGCAAGCTAGATTTTGGTAAAGATTTGAATATGGCCACTTTCCTGGACGAAATCAGATCCCACAGGGCCTCCCTAAGTAGCCAGTATGGTCAGACACCCCCAGAATGTCCTCCGAAGACAAAGTTTTGCAAAATCATGAAGTTTGATATGTCGCAAGCCAGCTTTTGGTAAATATTTCAATATGGCCACTTTCCCGGAGGAACTCGGATCCCGCAGGGCCTCCCTAAGTTGCCAGTATGGTCAGGCACCCTCAGAATGTTCTCCGAAGATAAAGTTTTGCAAAATCATGAAGTTTGATATGTCGCAAGCCAGGTTTTGGTAAAGATTTGTATGGTCACTTTCCCGGAGGAACTCAGATCCCGCATGGCCTCCCTAAGTAGCCAGTATGGCCAGAAACCCTCAAAATGTCCTCTGAAGACAATGTTTTGCAAAATCATGAAGTTTGATATGTCGCAAGCTAGGTTTTGCAAAAGATTTAGTTATGGCCACTTTCTGGAGGAACTCGTATCCCGCAGGACCTCTTTTAGTGGCCTATGGTCAGAAATTCTCAAAATGTCTTCTGATGACCTAGTTTTGCAAAATCATGAAGTCTGATATGCCGCATGCTATGTTTCGCATCTAAAAATATTTTGTCCACCATTCCTGGACAGGTACTTCCCCCAGTACTTCCACCTTGGAATCCAAAACTACGGATATTTTCGGAATTACCAGAGCAGATTCACAAAATAGGATAATTTTTTGATCTATTGCAAAAAACTGCATCGAAATCCGATGGCTAACGATGGAGTATCATTAATTTTAAATTTGAATTTTTCGATTTCAGAGGGGTTGGGGACGTACGTGTTATCGCGATAGCCAGAATCATGCCGAATAGCTACGGACCTACCAGTAGTAAGCGGCGTCTACTAGCTGGCGTTTCCTCTTCAATACTGAGGTACGGTGGGCCAGCCTGGATTTCAGCGTTGAAAAGCAAGAAGAATCGTGTTAAATTGAACAGAACGTATCGTCTCATGGCCATGCGAGTTGCGAGCGCTTACGTGACCATCTCTTTGGAAGCAGTATGTGTTATCGCCGGAATGATTCCTATCGACATTATCCTGGTCGAGGACAGTGAGTGCTACACGAGGAAGGAAACCAAAGGTGTTCGGAAGATCGTGCGAGCGGCATCGATGGTGAAATGGCAGCAGGAGTGGATCACGGCGAGAAACGGAAACCGGCTTATACCGGTTCTGTCGTCTTGGACAAACAGAAAACATGGCGAAATTAACTTTCACTTGACGCAGTTCCTGTCTGGTCATGGATGCTTCAGAAAGTATCTGCACCGGTTTGGACACGCAACGTCACCCGTCTGTCCAGTGTGTGGAAACGTAGAAGAAACACCGGAGCACGTGATTTTCGATTGCCCAAGGTTTGAGGAAGTTCGGAGGGAAATGCCAGTGCTTAATACAGAGAACATCATCGAGGAAACGTGTCGAGAGTAGAGCACCTGGAATGCCGTTAATAGTGTAGTGACGCAAATTATGACTGAGTTGCAGCGTTAATGGAGGGAACATCAGCGATCAAGCAAGGTCGGTGTCCCACGAGGATGACTGTGAAGGAGGGCACGTTATGACGGCCGGCTACTCCATATCGGTACACGTCTCGATGGGTACACCGAACAAAGCAAAGTAACGTCAGCAATGGAGAGGACAATTAAGACCACCTAGATCCCTGTAAACAGTGTAGTGATTTTATTGTGGAGTGAAAATTGATGGTCAGTAGCGCTGGAGAAGAAGAGAGTACCACGAGGGTGACTGTGAGGAGAGCACGTTATCACGGTCGGCTACTCCATATCGGTACACGTCTCGATGGGCACATAAAGCAGCACAAAATAACGCCGACAAGAGCTAAGACAACAAAGAAGTGCATGAGCACAGCCGCCCCCGAAGTAGTCGCTTAATCGTGGTCCCGGGGGAGAAGGCAAAGAGAAATAAGGAGTATTTTTTAGTGGTTTGTCACGGAAGCGAGTCCCATTACCGCTTGAGTGAGTCCCACACAGTGCCAATCACTCTACAGGGCAGGCTTTTGAAGCTTTTTTCAACTTTATAACCAAAACACACACACACACACACACACACACACACACACACACACACACACTCACACACACACACACACACACACACACACACACACACACACACACACACACACACACACACACACACACACACACACACACACACACACACACACACACACACACACACACACACACTACACACACACACACACACACACACACACACACACACACACAAGATTTAGTTTACCTTCTGTTCTAATGTTTGGTAAGATATTCTGGCACCTAATTTAAATAGCTATTGGTAACCCTCCAAAACTAAACAAATTGTGACAGTTCGTTGTTCAGTTATCGGAGTGAGAAAAATATGCGCTGCAAAACGGAAATTCAAATGCAAAAAATGATCCACTAAAGTTTTGTTTTGCCTGTGGCGTCTACATTTTTACGACACCGGTTTAATTCACTGCTTCTTTTCAATCTGCGTTCCGTTTTTATTTTGAAATTTGCCCGGAGAATCTGGATAAACCGTGGGTGCCTAACGTTCTGTGTAATTCGTGCAAAACATGTCTGGCTAGGTGGATAGCAGGTAAAAGGTGTGTATGGCTTACCATTGGTCCCATTCAAATTTGTTATATGCTCTCATTTCTGTCACTGTAAAGCCGCTATTTGTCCTTTGATAAGCCAGTTATCTGGAATGAACCTTTTTGCCATGCTACGGATTGTTATTTCTGCCTCACCAAAGTTCAACAACATGGCCGCCATTAGTCGGTGCAGTATGCTGATGTGCGATCCGTAGAAAAACCAACTCCACATTCGAATTCAAACCGGTACCCTATTTGCCCACAACGAAAAAGGGAGTCTTCATTTGAAGATACTGCCCAGCTGTTTAACGAGAACGCAGATCAAAGCGACTCATAATTTGAAACAAAACCATCATTATTTTCCCAAGCAGAACTCAATGATTTGGTACGTGATTTGGAATTGTCGATACAGAAATCTGAACTGCTTGCATCACGCTTAAAAGAAAGAAATTTATTAAAGCCTGGTGTGACAATTTCGTACTACAGAAATCGTGATGAACAATTCGCTAAATACTTCTCCAAACAAAATAACGCTAGTTTTTGCCGAGATGTAAACGGTTTGTTCGAAGAGTTTGGGGAGCATCACAATCCAAGTGAATGGCGTTTGTTTATCGACAGCAGTAAACTGAGTTTGAAGGCTGTTTTACTGCATCAAGGAAACAGGAAACCCTCGATACCGCTGGCTCATGCTGTTAACATGAAGGAATCGTATGAATCAATGGCGCTGCTGCTGAATTTGATATTATATAAGCAACACTCTTGGAAGATTTGCTCCGATCTTAAGGTTGCTGCCATGTTGAATGGGTTACAACAGGGGTACACAAAATACATGTGCTTTGTCTGTAAATGGGACAGCCGAGAACGTAAAGAGCATTACGTTAAAAAAGAATGGCCAAAGAGGACAAGTTTGACTCTTGGGAAAAAAAACGTGAAATGTGTTCCTCTCGTGGATAAAGATCAAATTATTCTCCCACCGTTACATATAAAACTTGGACTCTTCAAGAATTTTGTAAAATCGTTGGAAAAGAATGGACCTGCATTTGAATATCTGGAATGAGTATTCCCAAACATTTCGGATGCAAACATCAAGGAAGGTGTTTTCGTGGGTCCTCAAATAAAAAAATTGATTGAGGACAAACATTTCTTCATAGTTTTGGCTCCTGAAGAGCAAGAAGCGTGGAAATCATTTCGACTGGTTGTAACGAATTTTCTAGGAAACACTGAAAGTGCGGATCATGATGCAGTTATTGAGAATTTGCTGGAAAACTATAAGAAAATAGGTACTATTAAATCTAAAAATAACTTATCTAGTTACCCATGTTTCATGTACATAGTTTATAACTGAAGGTGTGAACATGTCATTGAAAAATCCATTTCCTCCACTCACATTTGGATTTCTTCCCACCGAATTTTGGCGACGAAAGTGATGAGCACGGTTAACGATTCCACCAACAAATGAAGCACGAATCAATGCTGGGTGACTACTGTTGGTTTCTAGTTAGAGAAACCAAAACGACGCATAAACGACGAAGCTCAAGTTTGAATCATTTTTAAGTTTTAAAAAACTTTTTTTAAAGAAATTTGCCTACAGTGCTCAAGAATGACAAAAAAACGGTGTGTGTGTGTGTGTGTGTGTGTGTGTGTGTGTGTGTGTGTGTGTGTGAGTGTGTGTGTGTGTGTGTGTGAGTGTGTGTGAGAGAGAGAGAGAGAGAGAGAGAGAGAGAGAGAGAGAGAGAGAGAGAGAGAGAGAGAGAGAGAGAGAGAGAGAGAGAGAGAGAGAGAGAGGGGGGGGGAGAGAAAGAGAGAGAGAGGGGAGGGGGGGGGGGGAGAGAGAGAGAGAGCGAGAGAGAGAGAGAGAGAGAGAAAGAGAAAAAAAGAGAGAAAAAGAAAAAAAAAAAAAGAAGATAGAGAGAGATAGAGATAGAGAGAAAGAGAGAGAGAGAGAGAGAGAGAGAGAGAGAGAGAGAGAGAGAGAGAGAGAGAGAGAGAGAGAGAGAGAGAGAGAGAGAGAGAGAGAGAGAGAGAGAGAGAGAGAGAGAGATAGATAGATAGTGAGAGAGAGAGAGAGAGAGAGAGAGCGAGATGTGCGTATTTCTTTCAAATTTCTGTTTTCCCGCATTTCTGCACTTTTTCCAAAAACCAGTATAACTTCCTCATTTTTCAATCGATTTTCACCATTGAGCGCTAATTTAAGTTGATTTTAAGCTACATTTGGAATATATTTTTTTATTGACGTTATTTTGGTATTAATCATATGTTTTGCGCAATTTTTTTTACAAATCTCCAAAACAAATCGCAAAAAATTGTATAAACTTATAAATAGCGTCGAAACTATTACTCCTAGAATATTGCAATGTTCAAAAGATCAGTGTTAAATTTAATTTTGTTTCATTTGATGACAAAATATTTGAAATTGGATCACACGCGGTGGAGATATTCTATTTTAAGTTAATTTTTTTTTTCATTTATTAAAAAATTAACTTTTATCCATATCTCGAAAACGGTTCTACTTTAATTTTTTTTATGGCATTTTTGAGTTCTGCATAAAATTTCACATTAGAAACATTAGTCGAATTATAAAGTTCACCACTTTTGATTTATTTTGTAAACTAGTGTTATTCATCGTAGCCGTGGTTACGGGGTGATGGTCTGTTGAAGTTCTTCTGCGATCTCCTGTTATGGCGGATACTTCCGGAACAATTTCTTAAATTCAACGCTTCCCAACAAACAAACGAAAGCAGTAAATAAGGATACATGCTTTATTAAAGCTGAATTACGACTTTCGTAGCTGAATAAAAAATCTGGCTGAAATATAAGCTGAATAACCATGTTCTCAATTGAAATATTAACATCAATTGAAGTGTTTCCTTTTGTTTAAATAACATGCTTAGAAAAAGCTATTTTAGTATTTATATGTAACTAAATTTACACAGTTCAAGAAAAAGATGAATAACAGTTTATAAATCCGTTTAAACATCGTTTATATGAACAGTAGATAGTATAGTAGCCCAACAAACATCGGTGTCGAATAACCGCTTGTTCAAACAAATTTGGAGAAGTTATTCAGCTTTTTAGAAGGAAAAGCTGAACAACTTCGCGGTTATTCGACACCGATGTTTGTTGGGAGGCGTTAAATTTAAGAAATTGTTCCGGAAGTATCCGCCATAACAGGAGATCGCAGAAGAACTTCAACAGACCATCACCCCCTAACCACGGCTACGATGAATAACACTAGTTTACAAAATAAATCAAAAGTGGTGAACTTTATAATTCGACTAATGTTTCTAATGTGAAATTTTATGCAGAACTCAAAAATGCCATAAAAAAAAATTAAAGTAGAACCGTTTTCGAGATATGGATAAAAGTTAATTTTTTAATAAATGCTTAACCACCGCGTGTGATCCAATTTCAAATATTTTGTCATCAAATGAAACAAAATTAAATTTAACACTGATCTTTTGAACATTGCAATATTCTAGGAGTAATAGTTTCGACGCTATTTATAAGTTTATACAATTTTTTGCGATTTGTTTTGGAGATTTGTAAAAAAATTGCGCAAAACATATGATTAATACCAAAATAACGTCAATAAAAAAATATATTCCAAATGTAGCTTAAAATCAACTTAAATTAGCGCTCAATGGTGAAAATCGATTGAAAAATGAGGAAGTTATGCTGGTTTTTGGAAAAAGTGCAGAAATGCGGGAAAACAGAAATTTGAAAGAAATACGCACATCTCGCTGTCTCTCTCTCTCTCTCTCTCTCTCTCTCTCTCTCTCTCTCTCTCTCTCTCTCTCTCTCTCTCTCTCTCTCCCTCTCTCTCTCTCGCTCTCTCACACACACACACACACACACACACACACACACACCGTTTTTTGTCATTCTTGAGCACTGTAAGCAAATTTCTTTAAAATAAGTTTTTTTAAAACTTAAAAATGATTCAAACTTGAGCTTCGTCGTTTATGCGTCGTTTTGGTTTCTCTAACTAGAAACCAACAGTAGTCACCCAGCATTGATTCGTGCTTCATTTGTTGGTGGAATCGTTAACCGTGCTCATCACTTTCGTCGCCAAAATTCGGTGGGAAGAAATCCAAATGTGAGTGGAGGAAATGGATTTTCAATGACATGTTCACACCTTCAGTTATAAACTATGTACATGAAACATGGGTAACTAGATAAGTTATTTTTAGATTTAATAGTACCTATTTTCTTATAGTTTTCCAGCAAATTCTCAATAACTGCATCATGATCCGCACTTTTAGTGTTTTTTCTAGAAAATTCGTAACAACCAGTCGAAATGATTTCCACGCTTCTTGCTCATCAGAAGCAAAAACTGCGAAGAAATGTTTGTCCTCAATCAATTTTTTTTTTGAGGACCCACGAAAACACCTTCCTTGATCTTTGCATCCGATATGTTTGGGAATAATGATTTCAGATATTCAAATGCAGGTCCATTCTTTTCCAACGCTTTTACTAAATTCTTGAAGAGTCCAAGTTTTATATGGAACGGTGGGAGAATAATTTGATCTTTATCCACGAGAGGAACACATTTCACGTTTTATTTCCCAAGAGCCAAACTTGACCTCTTTGGCCATTCTTTTTTAACGTAATGCTCCTTACGTGCTCGGCTGTCCCATTAACAGAGAAAGCACATGTATTTTGTATACCCCTGTTGTAACCCAGTCAACATGACAACAACCTTAAGATCGGAGCAAATCTTCCAAGAGTGTTGCTTATAATTTATCAAATTCATCAGCAGCGCCATTGATTCATACGATTCCTTCATGTTAACAGCATGAGCCAGCGGTATCGAGGGTTTCCTGTTTCCTTGTTGCAGTAAAACAGCCTTCAAACTCAGTTTACTGCTGTCGATAAACAAACGCCATTCACTTGGATTGTAATGCTCCCCAAACTCTTCGAACAAACCGTTTACATCTCGGCAAAAACTAGCGTTATTTTGTTTGGAGAAGTATTTAGCGAATTGTTCATCACGATTTCTGTAGTACGAGGCTCTAATACATTTTTTTCTTTTAAGCGTGACGCAAGCAGTTCAGATTTCTGTTTAGACAATTCCAAAACACGTACCAAATCATTGAGTTCTGTTTGGGAAAATAATGATGGTTTTGTTTCAAATTCTGTGTCGCTTTGATCTGCGTCCTCGTTAACCAGCTGGGCAGTATCTTCAAAATGAAGACTCCCTGTCTCGTTTTGGGCAAATAGGGTACCGGTTTGAATTCGAATGTGGAGTTGCTTATTCTACGGATTGCACATCAGTATACTGCACCGACTTATGGTGGCCGTGTTGTTGAACTTCGGTGAGGCAGAAATGACAATCCGTAGCATGGCAAAAAGGTTCATTCCAAATGACTGGCTTATCAAAGGACAAATAGCGGCTTTACAGTGACAGAAATGAGAGTATATAACAAATTTGAATGGGACCAGTGGTAAGCCTTACATACCTTTTACCTGCTATCCACCTAGCCAGGCATGTTTTGCACGAATTACACAGAACGTTAGGCACCCATGGTTTATCCAGATTCTCCGGACAAATTTCAAAATAAAAACGGAACGCAGATTGAAGAGAAGCAGTGAATTTAACAGGTGTCGTAAAAATGTAGACGCCACAGGCATAACAAAACTTTTGTGGATCATTTTTGCATTTGAATTCCCGTTTTGCAGCGCACATTTTTCTCACTCCGATAACTGAACAACGAACTGTCACAATTTGTTTTGTTTTGAAGGGTTACCAATAGCTATTAAAATTAGGTGCTAGAATATTTAACCAAACAATAGAACAGTCGGTAAACCATATCTTGTGTGTGTGTGTGTGTGTGTGTGTGTGTGTGTGTGTGTGTGTGTGTGTGTGTGTGTGTGTGTGTGTGTGTGTGTGTGTGTGTGTGTGTGTGTGTGTGTGTGTGTGTGTGTGTGTGTGTGTGTTGTTTTAATAAGGTTCAAAAAATCTTCAAAAGCCTGGCCTGTACTGTAATTGGCACTCTGTGGGACTCACTCAAGCGGTAATGGGACTCGCTTCCGTCATGCCTAACCACTAAAAAACATTCCTTATTTCTCTTTGCCTTCTCCCCCCGGGACCACAATGAAGCGACTACTTCAGGGGGCGGCTGTGCTCATGCACTTCTCTGTTGTATTGACTCTTGCCGACGTTATTTTGTGCTGCTTTATGTGCCCAACGAGACGTGTACCGATATGGAGTAGCCGACCATCATAACGTGCTCTCCTCACGGTCACCCTCGTAGCACCCTCTTCTGCTCCAGCGCTACTGACCACCAATCTTCACTCCACAATAGAATCACTACACTGTTTACAGGGATCCAGATGCTCTCAATGATGTCCTCTCTATTGCCGACGTTACTTCGCGCTGTTTGTTTCGAGACGTGTACCGATATGGCCGTCATAACGTGCCCTCCTTCACAATCACCCTCGTGGGACACCGACGCTGCTTGACCGCTGATGTTCCCTCCATTCGCGCTGCAACTCAGTCTTAATTTGCGTCACTACGCTATTAACGGCATTCCAGGTGCTCTCCTCTCGACACATTTCCTCGATGATGTTCTCCGTATTAAGCACCGGCATCTCCCTTCGAACTTCCTCAAACCTTGGGCAATCGAAGATCACGTGCTCCGCTGTTTCTTCTGCGTTTCCACACACTAGACAGACGGGTGACGTTGCGTGTCCGAACCGATGCAGATACTTTCTGAAGCATCCATGACCAGACAGGAACTGCGTCAAGTGCAAGTTAATTTCGAAATGTTTTCTGTTTGTCCAAGACGACAGAACTGGTATAAGCTGGTGTGTCCACCTACCGTTTCTCGCCGTGTTCCACTCCTGCTGCCATTTCTGCATCGAGCGCGCACGATCTTTCGAACCCCTTTGGTTTCCTTCCTCGTGTAGCACTCACTGTCCTCGACCAGGATAATGTCGATACCAATCATTCCGGCGATAACACATACTGCTTCCAAAGAGATGGTCCTGTATGCGCTCGCAACTCGCATGGTCCTGTAACGCACTGTTTAACTTAACACGATTCTTCTTGCTTTCATACGCTGAAATCCAGGCTGGCCCACCGTACCTCAGCATTGAAGAGGAAACGCTAGCTAGTAGACGTCGCTTACTACTGGTAGGTCCGTTGCTATTACAGTAGCGGACATAAAACATGCACCAAACTGTATGCAAAGCTTGTTTTGAAAGGTTCTCACTTATTTCTGTTATCTTGAGTGATGTTATCGTACTAATTGATTAATATTAATGTAGAGTTTAATTTAGGGTTATTACTTCGAACATTTATTAAATTCCTTTTAGAGTGTACCTGAAACTGTCAACAGCTATCAAAATTAAGCCGGACAAAAAAATTGCACCTACATAATTGATTGTTTGTTTTTCGTTTTCTTAAAGTTTTATAAGATAGTGTGCGTTGTGGTAATAATCACAATTAACAATGAAGAAAAAAACGTTGAGTAACGATGCACGTTGTGCCATTGTCAAAGCTAAACAGTCGGGGAAAACCGATCGTCAAATCGCTGCGGATTTCGGAGTCAGTCATACAACAGTTGGAAGAATTTATAAGCGGTTTTTGCAGACTAAATCGCTAGACAGGAAACCTGGCAGCGGCCGCCCCCGTAAATCAACGGAACGGCAGGATAGATCCATGATTCGGATCGTTAAGAACGATCCACGGAAGACTGCAACTGATGTCAACAAATACGCTACACAGCAATTGCACCTCAACTTGAGTTCCCGAACTATTCGACGCCGTCTATGTGACGCAAAACTTTTCGGCCGTCGACCAGCAAAAAAAACCCCTTATATCACCAAAGAACCGACAGGCTCGTTTAAGCTTTGCCAGACGATTTCAACATTGGTCGAAGTCGGACTGGGAGAAAGTTTTGTGGTCAGATGAAAGTAAATTCAATTTGTTTTCATCGGACGGCATCAGATACGTACGAAGGCCTAAAGGACAGCGATATAACCCGAGATACCAGGTTCCAACGGTGAAACATGGCGGTGGAAGTATCATGGTTTGGGGTAAACCTTCACAAATATTATTTTCATAATTGCTCTTTCATGTATTTATCATTTCAGGCTGCTTCAGTCGAAACGGCGTTGGTCCAATACGTCGTATTCAAGGAATTATGACCGCCCAGGTGTACAAAGAACTGCTGGAGAACACTATGCTTCCACATGCTACCACCCGTATGGCAAAAAGGTGGACTTTTCAACAAGATAATGATCCCAAGCACACTTCAAATCTGGTCAAATTATGGATGAAAAGGAATAAAGTGCCTATTTTAGAGTGGCCGTCGCAATCACCGGACCTCAATCCAATTGAGCATTTATGGGAAGAGCTCGAACGTCGAATTCGCGTACGTACGTACAAGAATACAGACGAACTAATGGCAGGACTGGAGCAAGAATGGTTCAAAATACCAATTGAACGTCTTATCGCTTTGGTTGATTCAATGCCAGATCGCTGTGCAGCAGTTATCGCATCAAATGGCTACGCAACTAAATATTAAACATATTTCTACTGTTTTTTGAAAAAAGTACTTAAATGAATTAAATAAATACAATCTGACTTGAATTTTGAATCCTGGTGCACTTTTTTTGACCACTCTCAATATGAATCAACTTACCTTCTTCAACTCCAACTCAATCACGGGTTTAAACTAGGTGCATATTGTTACCTAGATAAATTACTTTTGGTAACAGTAATCACCCCTCATAGGTCTTGTTGAGAATAAACCATTGGATTACTTATTTAATCATGTTTGAACACAAAACATATGCTTGGTGCAATTTTAATGTCCGCTACTGTATAACCGAAACAAACTGCGTGTTACTGCACCTACGTATAAAATTGCAAATGAAATTGCTAGTGATGAAGGTTTTAATGCTGAGTACTACGTCTACATCCCATCTCGAAAAGTGGAGATAGATGGTGTGGATTCTGCGGCGAGCCTGACGTGTGAAGACGTTATGGAAGGTAAGGGGTGACTTCCAAATTCTGCTTCGTCTACCATTGAAATTCTGGAATGCAAACAATTGCATGCAGCATCAATGGTAGATGGAAAAAAGACGTATTCACCGCCGGACTCGCTACAAGTAACCTTCGCCGGATCAATTCTCCCAAAATTTGTTGAAATTGATAAGGTTTTTTTTCTAGGGCGCCTTTTTGTACCAAGGGTATTTAATTGTACCAAGTGCAAATAGTTGGGTCATACGGCTACTTTTTGCAACAACAAGCCCCGTTGTGGCAAATGCGACCAAAGGCATCTAGAGGATGCTTGCCAACAGGAAGCAAAGAGCCTCTCCACGATTTGCAGAACTGCCCCGTGTACAAGAAACGCACTGGTAATGTGAGACGTTCTATAAAAGAACGCTCCAAATAGACGTAAATTTGTTGGTTAAAAATAATTTGGATACCTTAACGTAAGTTAATATTAAAATAATAAAATGTTAATTGAAATTAAAATAAATTCATCCGCAGCTTAAAAAAGGCAAAATACGGTCGTTTTTTAAAGGAGGATCCAAAACGATTACCCGATCCAACAAAATTTAAGGTTAAGTCCACGTTCGGATTAACTTTTCATCATGCCGAAGACAGAGTGCAATGATTGCAAGATTTGCAAGAGGTCCAATAACTTGGACAATATGGTCCTGTGTTCGGAGTGCGTAGAGTGGTTGCATTATGGATGTGCAGGAGTGGATAACTGCGTTCGGAAGGTGAGCGCTTGGAAATGCGAGGCATGTGTAGCATCGATATCCAAACCACCTTCACCGCCACTCCTCTCCGTGATGACAGCAAGTGCCGTTCCACCATCTAAGCCGCTACTGAACGTGACGAACTCGGCTGTTGTAGTCAAAGCAGTATCTCCCGGCATGGTAGTGATAATCTAATCAACCCGATCAGCAGCAACTCTTCGCATTTTTCGGAGCAAACAAAAGCTACTCTTCGTCAGCTACAAGAACAACAGGTGATTCTGGAAAGAGAGATGGAAATGCAGCACCACCTGGAATTGGAAAGGAAGAAGCAGCATTTGGCCTGGGAAATTTGGAATGCGAGAGGAAAAATTCTAAATAGCGAGGAAGTGGACATGTCAACAATGACGATCACCGAGCAATCCGGCATCAGAAGAGTACAGGAGTGGATAGGAAGAGTAGATAATCAGCTATCGAATCTGTCACTTATCCAGCCAGTGATGACAGAGGCAACGGTCGGTGTTCCGTCAAGTTCCGCAACATCCACACCGATAGCAAGAACGACAGGAAACGATTTGCATCATCAGTCACTTATGGCCAATTATGGATGTAATACTACGACTGCGCAGGTGATGGCAGTATCTTCTTTCTCTTCCTTGATACCTCCAGCAGTCGTACCTTACCGTTCAGTTGCATCAGGTGCGAATTTAGGGATGATTTCGAGAAGCAGTGTGACTGCGATGATGACGTCACTGCCATTGCCTGCAATGAATGCACCTTCAGTTCCAGCCATTCAACAGTGTAGTTCGATTCCAGGCGTAACGTCATTGTCAATGCCAGCAATGAGTATGCCACCAGTACCAGGATATCAATCGTACATCCCAGGATTCCAAATGCACAGTACCGCGCCAGGTACGTCACCATTTTCGATACCAGCGATGACGATGCCTCCGACACCTGCACTTCCAGCTTGCAATACAGTACCAGTAATGACGCAGCCGCGGATGTATTCCGGTGCAACGAGGAACCCACTGTCAACAAGTGCTACAATGCCACCACTTTCTGCGATTTATCAACCACCTGTCCTAGCGATGCCAGCACATTGTACTGTACAAGGTCAAACGTCAATCCCAGGACAGCAATCGTATGCGTTCTCGTATGTACCTGTTGCACCAACGCAGCAACAACTCTTAGCGAGACAGGTAATGCCAAAGGATTTGCCTCCGTTCAGAGGGTACCCGGAGGACTGGCCCTTATTCTACAGTGCCTACCTTAACTTGACTGTAGCATGTGGCTATACCGATGTGGAGAATCTCCCAAGACTTCAGCGCGCTTTGCAAGGTAAGGCGTACGAATCAGTTAAAAGCCGGTTGCTTCTTCCGGCCTGCGTGCCTCAGGTGTTGTCCACATTATATATGCTTTTTGGACGCCCTGAACTTATTATTCATAATTTACTAAATAAAGTAAGGGAAGTACTGGCGCCAAAGTCGGATAGGTTAGATAATTTAATAACATTTGGGATGACGGGTCCAACCTAACGTTAGTAGAGGACTGGGTTGCAAAACGCTTGGGAATCGACGATGGAGAGGATCTACCGCTTTGTATGAGCTGGGCAAGTAACGTTACTCGCTATGAATCTACATCACAACGAATTTCGGTGGAGATTAGTGGTACCTCAAATCCTGGGAAATTTGTACTGAACGATACACGCACGGTGAAGAACCTCGGTCTTCCAAGGCAGTTGTTAAACTACGAGGAGGTGATTCAACAATATCCATACTTGAAGGGACTTCCTCTCAGTGGCTACAACTCCGTTGCGCCTGGAATCTTAATTGGTTTTAATAATGCTAGTTTGATTACAGTTCTGAAAGTAAAAGAGGGTCAACTGGGCGAGCCTATCGCCAGCAAAACTTGGCTGGGTTGGACGCTGTCGGGAATGGCAGAGGAAGGCTACAACTCGGTCAAAGTGAGTCTTCACAACTGTGCACGCGCCGAAGATCGAGAGCTACACGATATGGTGAAAGAGTTCTTCTCTGTGGATAGCGTTGGGGTATCGGCGGAAAAGGGTCCAGAATCCGAAGATGACAAGCGTGCTCGTTCTATTCTAGAGCGAACTACCAGGCGCGTATCGAAGAAGTACGAGACCGGCCTTCTATGGCGTTACGATAACTTCAAATTTCCTGATAGCTTCGGTATGGGACGCTGCGGCAAAGGCAGGCGGTTTCTCATTGAACAGTATGCTTTTAAAGGGTCCTGATCTCCTGGTACCACTGTTAATAGTTCTGTTTGGATTCCGCGAACGAAAGGTGGCGGTGTGTGGTGATGTAATGCAAATGTTTCATCAATTCCGTATATTGATCTGCGACGTTCACTCACAGAGGTTCCTCTACCGGAAGAATCCTTCGCTCCCAATTCAGGTATACATTATGGATGTAGGTACGTTTGGACCTACATGTTCACCGAGCCAGGCTCTGTTCATCAAAAACTTAAATGCCGAGGAACACAAGAACACCTTTCCCAGAGGAGCGTCGGCAGTAATATCCAAACATTACGTCGATGACTACTTGGACAGCTTCGATAGCGAGACTGAAGCCATCGAGGTGGTTCGAGAAGTGAAGCAAGTCCACGCAAATGGAGGGTTCAAGATAAGAAACTGGCTATCGAATTCTGAGGAAGTGCTTCGACGAGTCGGGGATCCGGGCTTTCACGGTGCAAAGGCGATTGAAACGAGTAAAGAGAGAGTGATTGAACGAGTTTTGGGAATGTCCTGGGTCTCAAGCGATGACCAGTTTATGTACGAGGTTGATGGCAACGTAGCCGAAGTGACACCGACAAAGCGCAACTTGCTACGGTGTATCATGAGCGTGTTTGACCCTTTTGCACTTTCTTGTGCACGGTCGTATCATTATCCAAGATATTTGGAGCACTCAAGCAGGGTAGGATGATGAAGTTTCTGGTGAAATCCTAAAGAAATGGCAACGCTGGGTGGTCAAGTTTGGAGAGCTTTCAAAAGTACAGATTCACCGGGCG
Organism: Aedes koreicus; assembly: GCA_024533555.2. Classification (NCBI taxonomy): domain Eukaryota; kingdom Metazoa; phylum Arthropoda; class Insecta; order Diptera; family Culicidae; genus Aedes; species Aedes koreicus. The sequence goes on along the minus strand of JAHHFK020000976.1, from coordinate 39,323 downwards.
TATTTTCCTGAATTTTCATCGACCGAGATCGGCCAGCTACAGCTCCATATATTCACGGATGCTAGTGAGGATGCGTACGTCTGCGTGGCGTATCTTCGAGCCGAGATTAACGGATTAGTTCACTGCGCCCTCGTGATGGCAAAAGCAAAGGTAGTGCCATTGAAAGCTTTGTCTATTCCTCGTCTTGAACTTCAAGGTGCTCTATTGGGTGCCAGAATGACGAAGACCATTAGCGAGTCCCATTCACTACTCATATTTCGCCGAGTACTTTGGACCGATTCGGAAACTGTGCTTGCTTGGATAAGATCGGACCATAGGCGATATTGACAATTCGTCGCCTGTCGAGTAGGGGTGATTTTGGACAAAACGAATGGTGAAGACTGGCGGTGGATCCCTTCGAAGCAAAACGTGGCCGATGAAGCTACTAAGTGGGGAAACAGTCCTTTCCTCAGCTCAAATTCTAGATGGGTTCAAGGTCCGGACTTCCTATATCGTCCGGAGGCAGAATGGCCGAAGAAAAATCCTGCAGAGTCATGGGAAACTACTGAAGAGTTGCGTGCTTGCATGATCCATCGAGAGTTTTTAATGTAACAGCTGGTGGACTTCAGTCACTTCTCAAAGTGGGAACGCCTGGTAAAAACCGTGGCGTACGTGATTCGTGTTTTGGATAATGCCCGCCGGCGCAGATTGGACTCACCCAAGAAAACAGGGCACTTGTTGCAAGACGAAATCCAGCGATCGGAAGAAGTTCTTTGGCGTACAGTACAAGCCGAAGTCTACCCGGATGAAGTCGCCGTGCTGCTTAGCAAGGACTCAAACAAGGAGATTGACAAATCGAGCAAAATCTACAAGTTGTCGCCGTTCACCGATGAAAGGGGTATCCTGCGTGTTGACAGTCGAATTGGAGCTGCATCGAATGTGTCATATGACTTCAAGTTCTCCATCATTCTTCCCCGTAACCATCGGTTTACCGACCTCCTTGTCGACTGGTATCACCGGACGTTTCTGCACGCTAACAATGAGACTATCGTCAACGAAATCCGGCAGCGTTTCCAAATACCAAACCTCCGCACTGTGGTGCGCCAGGTCTCCAGGAATTGTCAGCGTTGTAAAGTTCAGAAGGCGTCTCCAGTAACATCAAAGATGGGTCCTTTGCCAGCAGCGCGCCTGGAGCAATGTGGCAGGCCATTTACCTACGTAGGCATCGATTAATTCGGCCCAATATCGGTCAAAAGCGGTCGAAGCGTAGTGAAAAGGTGAGTCACTTTATTCACCTGCCTCTCCGTCGGAGCCATCCACCTGGAGGTTGCCCATTCTCTCACAACTGAGTCCTGAAAAATGGCCATTCGTCGCTTCGTAGCCCATCGAGGTGCACCCAGTGAGATCTACACGGACAATGGGACCAACTTCCAGGGTGCTAGTCGCGAGCTGCAGCAGGAAGTCGATGCCATCCACAACGGTCTAGCCGATACTTTCACCGACACCAACACCAAGTGGGTGTTCAACCCGCCCTCCGCCCCACATTTCGGAGGAGTATGGGAACGGCTTGTACGCTCCGTTAAGGTTGGACTTGGTTCAATAAGCAGCCTGGGAAATCCGGATGACGAAACTCTAAGAACGATACTCGCTGAAGTCAGTGCCATCATCAACTCGCGGCCACTGACGTTCATTTCACTCGAGTCAGCAGAGCAAAAGGCGCTGACGCCGAACCACTTCATCCATTTAAGTTCTGACGGGGTTGTTCGAACCCGGAAGCCTTTGGCGGAATTCCAAGGCGTTTGCCGTACCAACTGGGATATGGCGAGGATGATGGTCGACCAGTTCTGGAAGAGGTGGACTCAAGAATATCTTCCAAGCATCTCTAGGCGAACCAAATGGTTTGCGGAATCGAAGGCTCCCGCAGTTGGGGATCTTGTTATCTTAGTGGACAAGAACGTACGTAATGGATGGACCAGAGGCCGCATAATCTCGGTGGTGACAGGACGTCATGGCCGTGTGCGACAAGCCGTTATACAGACGGCCAATGGAATTTTTCGTCGTCCTATGTGCAATATTGCTGTGCTGGACGTGCAACCACCAAGTAAAGGTGGACTTCAGTCACTTCTCAAAGTGGGAACGCCTGGTAAAAACCGTGGCGTACGTGATTCGTGTTTTGGATAATGCCCGCCGGCGCAGATTGGACTCACCCAAGAAAACAGGGCACTTGTTGCAAGACGAAATCCAGCGATCGGAAGAAGTTCTTTGGCGTACAGTACAAGCCGAAGTCTACCCGGATGAAGTCGCCGTGCTGCTAAGCAAGGACTCAAACAAGGAGATTGACAAATCGAGCAAAATCTACAAGTTGTCGCCGTTCACCGACTAAAGGGGTATCCTGCGTGTTGACAGTCGAATTGGAGCTGCATCGAATGTGTCATATGACTTCAAGTTCTCCATCATTCTTCCCCGTAACCATCGGTTTACCGACCTCCTTGTCGACTGGTATCACCGGACGTTTCTGCACGCTAACAATGAGACTATCGTCAACGAAATCCGGCAGCGTTTCCAAATACCAAACCTCCGCACTGTGGTGCACCAGGTCTCCAGGAATTGTCAGCGTTGTAAAGTTCAGAAGGCGTCTCCAGTAACATCAAAGATGGGTCCTTTGCCAGCAGCGCGCCTGGAGCAATGTGGCAGGCCATTTACCTACGTAGGCATCGATTAATTCGGCCCAATATCGGTCAAAAGTGGTCGAAGCGTAGTGAAAAGGTGAGTCACTTTATTCACCTGCCTCTCCGTCGGAGCCATCCACCTGGAGGTTGCCCATTCTCTCACAACTGAGTCCTGAAAAATGGCCATTCGTCGCTTCGTAGCCCATCGAGGTGCACCCAGTGAGATCTACACGGACAATGGGACCAACTTCCAGGGTGCTAGTCGCGAGCTGCAGCAGGAAGTCGATGCCATCCACAACGGTCTAGCCGATACTTTCACCGACACCAACACCAAGTGGGTGTTCAACCCGCCCTCCGCCCCACTTTTCGGAGGAGTATGGGAACGGCTTGTACGCTCCGTTAAGGTTGGACTTGGTTCAATAAGCAGCCTGGGAAATCCAGATGACGAAACTCTAAGAAAGATACTCGCTGAAGTCAGTGCTATCATCAACTCGCGGCCACTGACGTTCATTTCACTCGAGTCAGCAGAGCAAAAGGCGCTGACGCCGAACCACTTCATCCATTTAAGTTCTGACGGGGTTGTTCGAACCCGGAAGCCTTTGGCGGAATTCCAAGGCGTTTGCCGTACCAACTGGGATATGGCGAGGATGATGGTCGACCAGTTCTGGAAGAGGTGGACTCAAGAACATCTTCCAAGCATCTCTAGGCGAACCAAATGGTTTGCGGAATCGAAGGCTCCCGCAGTTGGGGATCTTGTTATCTTAGTGGACAAGAACGTACGTAATGGATGGGCCAGAGGCCGCATAATCTCGGTGGTGACAGGACGTGATGGCCGTGTGCGACAAGCCGTTATACAGACGGCCAATGGAATTTTTCGTCGTCCTATGTGCAATATTGCTGTGCTGGACGTGCAACCACCAAGTAAAGCTGAGCCGGAAGAGAACTTGCAGCAGCTTTACGAGTCGGGGAGTGTTACAGGTACTGGCAGCACTGTCACATCTACCATCCAACCACTTTCCGATCCCTCGGTATGCGATGATCTCACCACGTCAACCTGACAGCTTGCGTTGACGTAAGGCAGGAAACGTCACCGTTTGAGAACAGAGAAATTTATTGGAGTTTAGTCTAGTTTAATTCATTCCATTTGTTAAAGATAATTTGTTGGTTAAAAATAATTTGGATACCTTAACGTAAGTTAATATTAAAACAATAAAATGTAAATTGAAATTAAAATAAATTCATCCGCAGCTTAAAAAAGGCAAAATACGGTCGTTTTTTAAAGGAGGATCCGAAACGATTACCCGATCCAACATTTCGATGAATAATTCGTCGAGTGAGGATCAAGATATGATCACCGTATTACAATGTAACTGTCGCAGTCTAATACCTAAATTAGACTCGTCCAAGTATTTGATTCAATTTATTTGCACTCTGTGAAACATGGATTTCTTTTGAAGATGAATTAAACTTCCACGATTTTAACATTATTCGCCTGGATCGAGATGATCCATAGGCGTAGCCAGGATTTCGAATAGGCGGGGGCAAGCTTAGTTTTTTTTTTTTTTTTTTTTAGTTAGAGAGAGAGAGAGAGAGAGAGAGAGAGAGTGAGAAAGAGAGAGAGAGAGAGAGAGAGAGAGAGAGAGAGAGAGAGAGAGAGAGAGAGAGAGAGAGAGAGAGAGAGAGAGAGAGAGAGAGAGAATTTCACCGTCTTCAACCAGTTGCTGTACAGACTGAACACTTAACAAAATACAACGGACAACACAACGCCCGGTGGACCCATATAGTAGGGACATTATCGAGTTCCGTCGGCTGGAGCGGGAATCGAGCCCTCACTTTGTGACAATCCACCTGAACGACGGGTGGATTAACTTTTCTGCTCTCACCCAAAGTTTTTTACAATACCCGTCTGATTTTGGCAACAAGATTAAACTATTCTAGACTTCTAGACTAGAGAAAAAAAAAGATTTTAAAAACTCTCGATTTTCACCAAGTTTCAAAATCGAATCCCATTAAATAGGAACCATGCTGAAATAACGGGTACTGTAATGTGTCAAAATATTCTTTTTACAGTCATGTTGGATTTTTGTATACGACAACCACGGAGTTTGTTAACAGTTTTTACTGAAAATGTACTTTTCCTCGCGACCCGCTCGCCCACACTGAAAATTAAATTTCGTTTTTATTACAAAATCGAATGTAGAACTAACAAATCTATTCGTTGTCTTCTACACCGAAATTGATTTGTACTTTTCAAGAAACTACCTCCGTATTCAATGCCACAATGCTGTTACATAACTGTTAAAAGCACGAAGCATTAGTTGACACAGAAAGAACACTCGTTCATTGTACGAAAACAATAAAAAATGCTACGAATATTTTAGAATGAGCAGTAATGAACATCGACTTTAATAGTAACTTTCTTCTGGGTTCATGCGAGTATTCTCGACTTGTTGTGATATGTATTTTATTGATGAATTTCCTACCAATGAACCTATTCAAGTTAGTATTGTTTTAAAACCGAGTGCTAACCGATTGCGCTTTTTCCCATAGAAACGGATAAAATCTTTGAAGGGGGGTAGCTCTCGAATCTTCCGGTCCACCTCTAAGCATCTTGCTATGAGGTACCAGGTGGGTCTCAAATGGTGGACTGCCTGTCGATCTGCCAAATTTGTAAGACGTCTAAATTGAGCTATCTCAAATTATAATAATCCGTCCACTATATCACAATATATTGGGATTGGTTGAGCAGATTGGAGATAATGAAATCGTTGGATATAGGAACCAGTCTCCCCCGGTTGCTGCTAAACGGATGAGCCTGCACATCAATAGAAGCATAAAGTTGCCAGAAGCCACGAAATGCATCTACGCACTCTTATTTTTACCAAATCCCTCAAACGCAAATTTAAATGGATAAGCATAGATTGTTCTTAAGAAGCTTCTACTTGATTGATACAGTTGTAAAAATTGAAAGTTTACGAAAAAGAGTATCTTAATATTTATTTAATATTTAATATTATACATCAACAGGCTTCTATGCCCCAATGATGTGTTGTTGATCTCATAAAAAACATAAACATACAAATAACACACTAAAAGCTTATCTAAACACATTAAAAAATCTAGTCCGAAGTGTATCACGTGAAATGTTGAAATCAAATTCCGTTGCCACCCGATTAAAAATCCTTTGTAGGCGAGTATCGGCGCTGTTTTGTACGTAAGTTAGTGCGGTGATGCTTAATTACAGCAGGTGATTGTTCCGCTATCGGTCATGGCGCGATGCTTATTTCGTTATGGTTTCGGTTATCTATAACTAAGCGATGCGAGTGATCAAGTGAGCATAAAAAAAATTACAAAAATGCTTCCTGGTGAGATGTGGTGGTTCGCCGGGCTGGTGGACCGGTGGTGAGGATCACAATTAATTTTCATCCATAATATTGGTTTGCCATACTCGCCGTGACACTTGGAGAAAGTGCCTCCCTCTGGCTACGCCTATGAGATGATACACATGGTGGCGTTCTTTTGGGGATCAAAAAGTGCTACCCCTTCTATAAAATCTCACTCCCAATAATCTCAGGCATTGAAATCGTCGCTTGCCAAATAAATGTAAAGAATAAAGATCTTTGCATAGCTTCCGTCTATGTCCATCCGAGGGCATCAATAAACCGCCGTCAACTTTGGAGTTCAATTACATTACTTCCATCTCCAGTTCTTATTCTGGGCGATATGATCTCCCACGGTACTGCTTGGGGCGAACAATACGATGACAACAGAGTGGGTATTTTCTATGACTTATGCGACGATTTCAACTTGACCATCTTGAACACTGGGGAAGCGACACGAATAGCAAAACCTCCTGCCAGGGAGAGTCGACTTGACATATCTTTGTGTTCTAATTCACTATCATTAGATTGTCTGTGGAAGGTAATCAATGATCCCCATGGTAGTGATCACTTACCAATAATTATCTCAATTACAAATAGTTTTCAAAAAACAGACCAGTCAATCCATGTTCCTTATGACCTCACGAGGCATATCGATTGGCAACATTTTGCATCGGCGGTAATCCTTAGTATTGATTCTACCGACCCTCTTCCATCATTAGAAGAGTATCGTTTCCTTTCCGAACTGATGTACAAAAGTGCATTAGAAGCTCAGAAAACTACAAGGTACAGCCCAATGGGGTTGTGCGCAAAGGTGACGTAGGACTACGCGGCAATCTAATTCCCATACACGTCAGGGCCATCCGCTAATTGATTTAAGTCAGTCCTGAAAAGAGCCAAGACAATTCTATTGTACACTCTCTAGAAAGCATTTGGTGGCTCTTAATTATGATACGGCCCCGGTTGTATTTTCTACGATGGTTGAGAGGGCCACTATCTCTAACGCGCAGAAGATAGTTATGAATCTGTTGGTTCATTGGTTGTTCAACGCGCTTTGCCATTTACTCCGGGACGCGGCGTTTAAAGCAATGCCATGTTCAGCCGGGGGGCGGTAATGGAAATTTCAAACAGCACAAGAGAAAAATTCATCCAAACGAACTCTCCAGTTGGCAAACTAATTTGGTCGTCCTGAAAAGGACGGATTTAGTTGACGGGGGAGAAACAGTTCGCGATTGAACTTGGGCTTTCTCTCTTGGTTCATCTCACGGGATGATTGATTCTTGACTCGTTGTCACGGGTGGCTTTTTCCCGCCAACTTGTAGGCTTCAGCAGCCATGTTTCTCGCAGCGAGGTTGACGGGAGCATCGGCAACAACAGCCAATCGCACCAACGTCTCTCTGGGCAACGACTGCTCGCCGCCGCAAACTGTGATCCTACAGCCACTGCACAGCTTAACGACTGTCGTAAGACTGAATCAAAATGTTCTGCTAAAAGCTGTTAGGTAAAAGGATCGGATGCTAGTGCACGAAAGAAGGCGGTACCAACGAAGGCAATGTGTTACAAATAGCATCAAAGGGGACGAACTTCAATTATTGCGCCACAATAATTAGTTTTAATTATTACACGCAAGACGGATGATTTTCTTAACCGAACCTTTCCTAATTTGGTTGCCACCGCCAGCAACTAATCCGCTATGCATAGCTAGGAACTACAACGAACTCAACCACATGGTCGGTCTGAAGTGACGCAGTTCGGCTCGAATTCCGTTCGTTAGTTGTTCAACCTTCTCTGTCATTTACTACGGGACCCGACGTTTAATGAATGCTATGTTCAGCCGGGCGCGGTAATTGAAATTAATTTCAAACAGCACAAGAGAAAATTTCAACCAAATAAACTCTTTAGTTAGCAAACTAATTTGGTCGTCCTGAAAAGGACGGATCTAGTTGACGGGGGAGAAACAGTTCGCGATTGAACTTGGACTTTCTTTCTTGGTTCATCTCATCTTCATTGCGGGTGGCCATCTGCAGGTGACGTGGGATGATTGATTCTTGTCTCGTTGTCACGGGCGGCTTTTTCCCACCAACTAGTAGGCTTCAGCAGCCATCTTTCTCGCAGCGAAGTTGACGGGAGCATCGGCAACAACAGCCAACTGCACCAACGCCTCTCTGGGCAGCGACTGCTCGTCCAAATGCAGATACTACTCTGCACAGCTCCACGACCGCCGGAAACTAAATCAAAATGCGAAGGTGTACCCCTTATATAACATTTATGGCTGCCTAGGAGACGTTCCTTACTTAAATATGAAGTCTGTGCGCGGAAAGTACTGTGTATTTGGTAAATTTACTATGAAAAATCTATATTATTATTCTATATTAGACATCACTTCATATTTGCGTTAATTTTGTTAGTTGCATGTTAAAAAACAATAGTTTGAAATATTTGAATCGATGCGTAGAAAATGTTCCGATCGATTGGTGCAAACATTTTGGAAATCAATCGTGGAGTGACTTAGTTATTAACGTTCAAAACCTAGATATTTTTCGTGACGCTTCAAATTTTCGCAATTCGAACGTGTACCCCAGTATTGAAAACACAGACGCAGTCCTACGTCAAAAGACGTTTTCCAAGTGCATCCTTCAAAAGAAGACCCGCCACCCCTGGATAGGATGACGAATGCACTAAGTTGTATCTTGAGAAATCCGATGCGTTTAAAGATTATCGTAGACATGAAACATGTGAGCTTTTTGATAAGTACCTCAAGCTTGACAAAAATCTTAAAAACTAACTCAAAGCAAAGAAACGCAATGACTGGCGTTCGTTTGTAGAGGGACTATCTAGAAAAACCTCGATGACAACGCTTTGGAGAAAGGTTCGTTGCATGCGAAACCGCTCATCCTCCAATGAGAGTGAAGAATATTCAATGGCACCAAAATGGCACTTCTTTCATCTAATTACTTTGCTCCAGGAAGCGATATGATTCAATTCAACCTTCTAAAAACTCTCCCCGATATCGCTAAAAGACGATTACTTAACCTGTATAACACTCTCATGGAATTAAATATAGTTCCACCCGCGTGGAGGCAGGTTAAAGTAATAGCTATTCAAAAGCCTGGGAAACCAGCGTCTGATTACAATTTATACCGTCCGATCTCTATGCTATCGTGTTTAAGGAAATTGTTAGAAAAAATGATCCTATCAAGACTTGACCGTTGGGTTGAATCAAACAACCTGCTATCAAATACGCAATTTGGTTTCCGAAAGAGCAAAGGAACAAACGATTGTTTAGCGTTGCTTTCATCTAATATACAACTGGCCTTTGCACACAAAGAGCAATTGGCTTCAGTATTTCTGGATATTAAGGGCGCATTTGATTCAGTTTCCATAGATATACTGGCAGATAGTCTGCACAGTAGTGGTTTACCAAGAATTTTAAATATTTGTTTGTATAATTTACTGTCAGAAAAACAAATGACCTTCAATCTAGGCCAACTGACAACTTCCAGAATTAGCAACATGGGCTTACCCCAAGGCTCATGTTTAAGTCCCTTCCTTTATAATTTTAATGTTAAAGATATTGATAACTGCTTGGAAAATAGATGCACGCTAAGACAACTTGTAGACGATGCTGTGATCTCATTTAGAGGTCAACGTGCGGAAATCTTGCAAAGACCATTGCAAAATTCCCTAGATAATCTGTCCATCTGGGCCAGAAATTTGGGGATCGAGTTTTCACCGCACAAAACCGAATTGGTAGTGTTTACTAGAAAGCGGTTCCCAGCCCAACTGCGTCTCAAGCTGTTGGGATGAGACATTACCCAATCTTTGACCTTCAAATACTTTGGAGTCATGTTTGATTCGAAATGCACTTGGAGTACTTACATTGCGTATTTGAAACAAAAATGTCAACAAAGAATCAATTTTCTAAGATCAATTTCTGGGACATGGTGGGGTGCCCACCCGGAAGACCTCATTAAACTCTATAAAACAACTATTCTTTCAGTTCTCGAAAATGGCTCTTTTTGCTTCCTCTCGGCAAGAAACAGCCACCTCATCAAATTGGAACGCATTCAATATCGTTGTTAACGTATTGCCCTTGGCTGTATGCATTCAACGCACAATATGAGCCTGGAGGTTCTGGCAGGAGTAAAACCATTACAGAACCTTCGCTTCTGGGAGCTCTCATCTAGAATACTGATCATGTGTGGAATCAGTAACAACCTTGTGTTTGAAAACTTCGAAGAAATGCTCGAATTGAGTACCCAGTCTAGATTCTTACGAATCTATATTAACTATACGTCGTCCGATATTAGTCTTCCTTGCTATAATTCTCCTAGTGTACGCTTCCCTTATCACAGTTCCTCCATTGACTATGATCTCTCCATGAAACAGGCTATTCAAGGAGTTCCAGATCAACTTCGACTTATTTTAATTCCCCATATTTTTATTAAAAAGTACCAACATGTCAATTGCAATAGAAGAATTTTCACTGATGGGTCACGCATTGATGGATCCACTGGTTTCGGTGTTTATAATGAATACTCATCTGCCTTCCGGAAACTTCAGGAACCTTGTTCCGTATATGTCACTGAGCTGGCAGCAATCAATTTCGCATTGGGGATAATTTTCGACATGCCCATAGACCATTATTTCATCTTCTCGGATAGTCTCAGTTCTATTGAGGCCCTCCAGTCGATGAAAACAGTGAGGCACTCATCTTACTTTCTCTCAAAAATAAGGGAGCAGATGTGTGCGTAGGTCGAAAGGTCATTTGGGATTACCTTTGTATGGGTCCTCCCACATTGCTCAATTCCAGGCAATGAGAAGGCGGATGACATGATGAATTTTTCCCATAATTACGTCAGAGTTCTCTTCAAAGTTGGCAAAATGATTGGACAAGTAGTTCTCTCGGGCGGTGGTTACATTTCATTATTCAAAATGTTTCGTCGAGATCGTGGTTCAAAGGTCTGGATGTAGGTGGCGGTTTCATTCATGTTAAGACTTATGTCCAACCACTACTCGCTAGACGCACATCTCTACAGAATTAACCTCGTCGATAGTAACATATGTACACAGTTAAAATTATTTTGTAATTTTAATCTATTTTCATGCACATAAAAAGAGCATGCAAATACCTTCAATATTACATGAAGCTTTCAATTTACACGACTTGAAAATAACATGATGTAATAATTGCTCGTTTGAAATTTACATGACCTACCTACGCTCGCAACGTTGATTATTACATCCAAATGTATTTTTTCACGTGATAGTGGAGGAGATAATAATCGAGAAAAAGATTATTGGTTCAGTGATAATCTATACCAATAACTTGATAATCCAAAAATGTCAGCCATGGGCGTCAACAACGGCCGGCGTCGGTGGTGTAGTGGTAAGCGTGACTGCTACTTGGCACCCCAGTAGGGTCTGGGTTCAATCCCAGTCGACGTCGGTGGTTTTTCTGAGGCGAAATAATCTGGTCACGTCTTCCTTCGGAAGGGAAGTAAAGCCGTTGGTCCCGGTTCATATTCATGAGTCGTTAGGTAGGGTCCAGGTGGTGGAGTCGTCTTCCTGGCGTCGGTGATTGTCACCATGTGAGGAAATAGGCCGACGTAAAATAAAGATTAAAAAAAAAAAAAAATGGGCGTCAACTGGCAGGAGAAATCATAAGCAAAGAAAAATGTCAATTATACGACATTCATTTCTTTAAAAAAAAGAACATCCAGGCTGTGACTGCGGTTCATGTTTTCAACATGACAAAAGGTTAATCTAATACGTTCCTAGAAACTTCAGGTTGCTGCGATGTGCGAATCCGGATAAGTATCAGTGAACAGCTCAAAACACAATGGATTCTGAAACAGCAATAAAATCTGCTTCACACGATTCGACAATTGTTAAAATGTCTTCTTTTGTTCTCCGCTCTTGAACGCTGAATGACAGCTAGAAGAGAAAAACAGCACATAGGCTTCCATTCGAAAACAAATGTAAGAAAGTTTATACTTACACGATCATGTAAATTCATACGTATATGCATTGGAAAACGTGTTCAGTGAGATTTATTATCCTTGAAACGTGTACTAATGTATGATCCGATGGAAGTACACGTATTTTTCAATGTTTATCAATGCCCCAGATTTGTGCATAATTTTTTATTTAAAATTCAATAAAGCAATGGATTACATTGATATATTTTTACCATTCGAATGTTTTACATCACATGTAATGTTCATTATTTTTTGCTGTGTAGGGCCCGGATTAAATAAAACCCACACCAAGAATTGCGCTGCCCCCCGCACGGTGCCCCCCCCACCACACCACAATAAACCCCCCGGCCCCCGGGGGACACCCCCCCCCCCCGCGGGGAGAGAATTTTTTTGGGAGGGGTGACCCCCCCCCCCACCAACCCCCCCCCAATTTTTTTTTTTTTTTCCCCCCAATTTGAAATTTGTCCCCCCCCTCCCCACCACGCTAGTAAATTCCCCGCCATTGTGTCCCAGCTATACTTTTCTCTTGTTTCCGTGCTACTTGTACCTGCTCAGCAAGCTATTGGTCAACCATCTGCGCCTAGCTCCTGAAATGGGCTATAGGAACCGAGGACTTGATTGCAGCCGCAGCCATGAGCAGCAATTATTAACCTAAATAAGTTACCTGCCTAGTCCCTTCCAAGCGATAATGTGACCCATTAACCTCGAGCCAGCAACGAGTAATTGGTGCCCCACTTACAAACACCATAAAGCAAATCATTGTAAATAACAAAATTGAATATCGGCTCCGCAAAGTGTCACACACGTCTGAGCCTCACAAATAAACGAACTAAGTAAAAAAAAAACAAAAAAAAAAATATAACCGTTCGCTTTTTGTTTTGGAGCAATGTCGGAGTGAGATGCTCAACCATATTAACAAACTATTTGCGACAGCTTCTACCTTTGTCAGTAGGTGATAGATTCCATTTTGTCATATTTTTTGCTTCCGGCGCATTGCATACGTTTAGACGCAGTGGACATTTATTTAACTTGAAGTGCTTAATATCTCTGAAAAGTGTATACTGCACCTGCATTGAAGTAAGTCTGCTCTTTGTTATTTTTGGTGTACAAGTCATTTTGATTTATCAGTTATGGGAAGAGCAAAACGTTTGGACGATATCGAAAAAGGTTAAATCCGGTTTTTTTTTTCAGATTCCGGTCGATCTAATCGTAAGATTGCACGGAAGATCAACAGATCAGAAAAGTTTGTGCACAATTATCTGAAAAATCCGAATGAATATGGTTTGAAGGTACATACAAAGAGGAACTCAAAATTGACAAACTCGGGACGAAGCAACAAAAAAACACTTGAGTTGCCGCCAGATTATAACCAAACTCGATCTCCCAGTGCACAAAAGTACTGTTAGTCGTGTACTCAATGAAGTTTGCACAGAATCACATGCACTAGACCACGTCATTTATTCTGATTAGAAAACATTCAATTTGGATGTTCCTAACTGCTACAGCTATTATTGGTACGATTTAAGAAATAAAGAGGCAATCCGATCTTAGAGAAATTTTGGAGGAGGAACGGTAATGGTTTGGGGTGCTTTTTCTATGATGCTAAGCTTCCTATCAGCTGGATATCCAAGAGAATGAACTCGACCACTTACTGCGAGCTCCTGAAAGATGTTTTGATTCTGTATTTGGAGGATGATTCGGCTGTTTTCCAGCAGGATAATGCCTCAATCCATGTATCACGCCAATTAAAGGCATGGTTTGAGTCAAAGAAATTAACGTTCTTTAATGGCCAGCTTGTAGTCCAGATTGTAACCCTATCGAGGACCTTTGGGAAATAATGGCATCAAAGGTTTACGCAAATGGACGTCAGTTCAACACCGTGATGGTTTGAGGCGTGCATAAGAGAATGCTGGGAACAAATCGACGCACAAACAGTCCAGGACCTTGTTACTTGAATGCCCAAGGGAATCTTCGAAATCATTAAGAACGGAGCTAACAAGTACTAAATAAATAACATTTCATGAAAAGTTTGATTTTTTTGATTAGTTTTTCAGCAGTGCAGCGTAACGAATGCAAAAGCCTTTTTTCGTTTTTTTTTTTTATTATTTGAACTTTTTAACAAGAACTATTTTTGAAGAAACTTTGGTACTACTTTAAGCTTGAAAAAAGGAATGAAATACAGAACACTCGAAGCGATTTGGATTTCATTTCAAAAAGAAATCGGCAATATGTTGGTGCGGCTAAACGAATGCATCGCACTGTATACAAAATTGTGGGCACGTTGCTCACGATGGTAGATGCGAACGGCAAGGGTAGGGAGCCTAATAAAAATTTAAAAAATGGCGACCGTCACTCAATTATTTCTCAATAGATATTCAAGATGTTAACATAAATCAGTTGGAAATTTTGAAACAGCCTCAATATGTGATTGATTTTGTCGTTTTTCTTTTTTATTAATCGTATATCCTAAATAATCAATTTCTTGGAACAAAAATTTGCTTTTCTCCAAATGTAATTCCAAAAGATTTTCGTTTATGATTTTAAAAATAGTTTTCAATGTTTCTAACTGTTCTTCTTTCAGTAAATAAGCATACATGCTTTATTAAAGCTGAATTACGACTTTCGTAGCTGAATAAAAAATCTGGCTGAAATATAAGCTGAACAACCATGTTTTCAATTGAAATATTAACATTAATTCAAGTGTTTCATTTTGTTTGAATAACATGCTTAGTAAAAGCTATTTAAGTATTTACATGTATCTAAATTTACACAGTCCAACAAAGAGTTGAATAACAGTTTATTAATCCGTTGAACAAACTTTTATTTAGCCTAGCTAAAAAAAACTTATTGAATTGAATAATAGCTAGACTGTACATCAATATTCAACTTATCTATTCATGAGCTGAAGAAAAATAATGCAAGAGCTTTATACAGGTGTCTGAATTGCCTTTTATTCGACCACTTAGTAATTGGTTGAAATATAGTTAATGCCTCTAATGCACGGCCTTTAAACTAGCTTTGCGAATTAAACCTTATATTTAGTTGAATAATAGCTGTAGATTAAACCAATATTCAGCAAAATAAACTTAAATTAAAATAAAAGTCGTTTAGATGCCATATAAAAGCCTCCGAAGTGTTCAGAATTTTGGTTGATCAATATTTCAATAACGATATTGTGATTCATGGTAGCGCCACAACAATCAAGGTTCACTTCTTTACATTGCCCATCCGAATAGAAAACAGCGCAGTGTTATCAAATCACATCAGAAAACATTGTCATATATTTTAATCGTCTCTTGTTCAACATACCCTTGTCGTAATGCACGTAGTAAAACCTAACATCCAATATCAAAGCTTGTGTACAGCTGGCTAATACAGACGTTTAATAACAACATTTAGAAGATTTGATTGAGAACTGATGTTGCTTATTTACAGACAACGCTATAAATAGAATATCAATGTAGCTCAATTAAAGCATCATTTCTGCTACTATTCAATATACAACATTGAGCTAATATAGACGATTTGTTTATATTTCATTCAATGCAAGGATAGCGAAGTTGGTATGTTACGAAGTTGAGGATACGAAGGTTGATGGTTCATGTCGTTATTAATTGTTTATAAATAAATGTTACATAATTTTTCTGTTAATGTACAGTATAATAATATCAAATTAAATATGCACAATATGTAAACCAAATAAATATGTCGGTATCGTAGGGAAAATCATACAAAAAGCCGAAGATTGTTTTATGAAAATTTTAAAAAGTTGAACAAAAGTTCTATAAAACACACCACAGCATTTTTAATATGCTTAATGATGTTGAAGAACAACTTCATCATGACTATTAATTAACAAGGTTTTGTGCAGATTTTAAACAGCAGTTATTCAATTATCAGTTGAACTGCATTGCTGCAAACTTGCTTCTTAAGCATATGCCATTGCCAGTAAAAGGGACCAGGGACCGAGGAGTTGGTAGATGTCGCAACCTCGAGCAGCAACTAATACCTGAAATAAGTTACCTGCCTAGCCCCTTCCAAACGATAATGTGACCCATTAACCTCTCATCCTTGATTGCATTGCGTCTCTAAAGGATCCGTAAACTGAATCATATGGTCGTAGTTATGCGAGCAATTTTTATACGAAAAGTAATAACACATACAATCATAAACAAATTGAGTCATCAGTGTTAATCGATGCTCCTGCTATTAAGCTTCAAACTGTTCGAATATAGAAGCACAACTTTTTTTGAAGCTTATTTGTAAACCATAATATATCTTGAGAGTACAAGGATCAAATATTACGAGGTTATTACTTAATGGAGGAGCAGTTTGTCCTAAATGACAGAGCGAAGCAAATGATAAAAAGTGTATATTCGTCGTTGTGCAGTTTTCTTGAAAAATAAATAAATAGATCAAACTAATTCTTGTAGACATATTTTTGATCGTGGCTTAGAACTCCGAATTTTCAGCATATCCAAAATTATATGAATGATTCAGTGGGTTGTTGATTGCACATTCCTATTCTAATGACATTAAAAATATAGGAACAATTTTTCATCCATTCAAAAAAAAAGCATGCTTAGAGTCAAGTGGAGCAAGGTGGCCATGTTAACGTATCTAAAAAAAGTAACGCATTTAACACAGGCAAAATTATGTTTGTATATTTCTACGATTGACCTACGTTTTGTTTTAGATTATTATGTAAATTGTCTTTCCCAGTATTTTTGATGAAATATCATTGAATTACAGTTTTTGAAGTGATACTCGTTCTACCCCATTCGGTATAAGAATTTTGTATTTTTATAAAACAGTTCTTTAAAAACACATATGAATGTAGCACCTTTGCACAATATAAACCAAGTGTGAATTGATGCTACTTTAAATGCTCAAAATTAAAATAAGAGTTGTCAAACCCTAAGAATAGTAAACCCACTGTGTTAACTGCTCTGTATTTCGCCTGGACATTTTAGCTTACGTAGCATTGACGCCTATGCTAAAGAAATGCTTTCCTAAAGAATACATCCTAAAAATTTGTAAGTTGGCCAACATGCTCGTCTTGTCCTATATGGTCATCTTACCACACTTTCCCGTATCTCAGTTCAATGTAAATTTAACATAGGTCGAAAACAAAAATTGCTCATCAACTCAAAAGATGTTGTGTCATGTTTTGAAATAAAAAATACACACACACGCGCGCGCGCACACGCACACACACACACACACACACACACACACACACACACACACACACACACACACACACACACACACACACACACACACACACACACACACACACACACACACACACACAAAAATATGAAGTTTTTGCTTCAACTGATTTATCCCAGCATTCACCATTCCTATGGCTTTCGCTATTTTTAATAATACATTAACGTTAGTACAGGTAGAAATTTCTGAAATAGAGCAACTTAATATTCAAGAAATAGAACAAATACGGGATAATCTGTTGGAATCTACACAAGAGGCGTTGCACACTGGTACAGGTCTAAATAATGATCTTTCCAAGTTGCAGGTGCGTTAAAAATGAAAGGAAACTTCGATATAGAAAATGACTGTGAACAAAAAATCGGCTTTCCATACCCCCTCGCCACAGGTTACAGTTCACGCGAAGTGAAAGCCGTGTACACACCAGGTTCAGTGGAAACAATATATTTTTTTTTATAATCATTTATTTGTACAGGCTTAATCGAATCAACTTTACAGAGCCAAGTTTTGATATTTTTAAACATAAGTTATCTTAAAACTAAAGTTAGGAGGATAGAACCGATTACTCGCGGCCGTCTTGAGGTTAATAGGAATAAAAATTTAATGGATGGGAAGATGGGCGGGAATTTGAAGTATGGTTTACATAAGCCATTTATTTTAAATTTTAAATTGTCAAAAATTTTATTACTATACAACCTTTGGTTTTTTTTACTTGAACATTTTAGAGAAAAAAAAACACACACACACACACACACAAACACAGATAAAAATAAACCTAATAGTAAACATAGAAGTTAAACAAACTACAATCTAAGGCTAATGTTAGTCAAAAACACATAAATGAGTTTCATAAACTCCAGATCACGTACAGTGCTCGAGCCTGAAGGGAATCATAAAGCTCAGATCTGACTCCACGATGCTCAGCACATGACCAAATAATGTGATCTGCGTCCTGGTAACCTTGTCCACATTCACAGAGATTGCTGTCTCCCAGACCAACACGGAACAAATGAGCGTTCAAAGAATAGTGATTGGACATAAGGCGAGACATCACACCAATGAAGTCTCGTCCGACATAAATCCCCTCAAACCAAGGTTTCTTCGACACCTTTGGGATGATAGAATATTGCCATCTCCCCAAATCTCCTTTACTCCATTTATACTGCCAGTCACTCGTCAGACTGTTGACGAAAAATAGGAAAAAAATCATTAAAGTCGATTTGTCTATCGTAAATATCGCCTTCTATAGCGCCCACCTTTGCAAGCGAGTCCGCTCTCCTATGCCCGGAATAAAACAATGAGATGGGACCCATACAAAGGTGATGATAAAATAACGCGAAGATAAAGCACTTAGAAGCTCCTGTATTTTCATGAGAAAGGAGTGATTTACCGGCCTCAAGGAGCGAATAGCTTCTATAGAACTGAGACTATCCGTGAAAATGAAATACTGATCCGGTGTTAGTGAGGCAACAATTTCTAGCGTAAAATGTATTGCCGTTAATTGAGCGACATATACGGAACAAGGAGCTTGAAGTTTACGATTGGCGCTATAATTTTCATTAAATATACCAAAGCCTGCTGACTCCTCTATCAAAGATCCGTCAGTGAAGAACGATTTAGTGGAATCAACTTGGCCAAACTTTGCAGCAAATATCACAGGAGCAATCATAGGACGATGATGCTCAGGGATTCTATGAAGCTCCTGCTTCATGGATAAATCAAAATGAATCGAATTGCCGAAGTCGGAGAAGCAAACACGATTGGGAAAATTCGGCAAAGGGCTGACATCCTGAGTTATGTACAAGTGGTACAAATTCATGAAGCGTTCTTTATACAGTGTGTGATGATAAATTATGTGTTCTTCTAAAGTACAGATTAGTTCGTCACTAAACCTGGGAAGCAATATAATGCCTACTAACTCCACTAACGACAAAAAAAATTTCCATACTTATTCATATTCTGGAATTGATGCCCCAAAACATAAAAAGGAAAGAACATAATTACCCTTGCGGTCATCTTAAAATTAGTTGATTTAATTTGATCTTTGGTAATTATTTTAAAAGTGTTCTTTTTTTCTGTATCTTTGCAATCAAACATTTGTATTCGGTAGTTGATACAAGTTATACAAGTGATATGTCGTAATTACCAACTCCATGAGATAAAAAATCGTGCATTAGATCAACATAGGCAAATTCTGCAACATGATAATGCTTTAATGTATTGGAAGCAGCCTTTTTTATACCTGATTCTTTTAATAGCGTTTTAACGTCAACAGCATGGCATTTTTTTTACGGTTACTATTTACGTCAAATTTGGTCCAAACTCCTTTACAGTTGACGGCAATGAAGCACCCAAATAACTCGCAGCTTTCAATATGTTTACTGCTTCCAGAAATGTTTCTTCTTGCATGCGAAACGCATTTCCGTTTGCGCTTGACGGATTGATGGCAATTTGATGGCGATGATGTACGCACGGGCTTAACAATGCCATGGAAATAGTACTGCACATTAAATCTCGTATATTGGTACGATCGTTCACTTTACCGTAGAATCAGTTGTTAATCCACTGAGAAATTACCTTCATCTGACAATACCAGGGACCTCGCCTTTTTTTTTTTTTTTTTTGGAAAATTTGGCAAATTTGTGTAAAATATCGTTCATTAGCAATGTTAGGATGTTAGTCTACCATGATATGGGTCATATATTTGCTATCCAACCGACGATGATGGTCATGGTAATGCCGGACAATTTTTCCTTTTGTGTTTCTCTCAAGTATGTCTTCGAGAAGATTTTGCGTTCTGGATGTAGATAATAGAGGATGTTTAGCTAGACCAGGAGCGCAATTCCTTTGGTAATTTTTATTCAGAGAAGCATCCTTCAGGTACAATGAACTTTCAGACCAATTTTGTAATTTTCTTCCGAGGACATTCTGAGGGTCATAACGTCCACTTAAAAACAGAAAAAATCTCGTTCAACGCAGCTTCACCGATTTCTTTTAGATAATCGAGTGTTTTGCCATGCCCTGAGGAAAGAGTTTTTCAGCTATCATGTGCTACTGAGGAGGCAATTTTAAACCGTTCTAATTCGGGAGTTTCATAGTTGGAAGTATTTTGTTAGTTTTCCCAATGAAAAATAATAAACTGTCGCTCGTTAACTTCGTTCTGGTTGAACTAACAAACTTCCAACATAAATCACCCGTAACTAGAATACAAACTAAAACTTACCGATTAAGATAGATAGAATACTTTTTACCCACTTTTTCATAATAAGTTCATGCAGAATATAAAAACAGCCAACACGGTAGTTCTGAGGTAATCATTTTTTGACTACATTCTTTGCATTTCAAAGAACATCCTCCATACGTCAAAAAATGCCTACTTTTTAATCCCAAAAAATGGATACTTTTAAGTCCTTTTTTTATTCCAGTGTGATAGAAAAAATGCATAAAAACAAGGCTATCATCAAAGTGGAAATATCGATTTGTTCTAGCTGGCTGGCTGTGCCACAAAAAAAGTGAAAATAAAAAAAAATGGGTTCTTCCCTAATAAATTTCGTATGGTTATTTTTCTTAACGACCTATTTGGGGTATCATCCAAACCAATAAAGAAACGGTTGGAGGATTTGTGATATCGTTCGTTTGAGGTAATTTTTTATCAGGGTTGCTAGTCAAATCTGAATCCAGTATCATGGACAGGCTACGAGGCACTAATTAGATTGATCTATATCTATTGATACTATAACCACAGAGAACAGACATTGATGTCCATATACCTTTTCTTGAAAAACGTGTGTAAAAGTTAATATGAGCAGCCGCTATAAAAAGCAAGTTCAGAGAAAAACAAACAAAAAATTTCAGGTTATGTGCTAGTCTTTTTATTAGTAAACACTAACATGACAGTTATCGCACAACTGCAGCGCCGCCTACCAGGAGCATAACGACATACATTTGAAATGTCGGTTTAAAGTTTTACACAAGTAGCAGACCGAAGATGAACGTCTGTTCTCTGTGCTATAACCGTCGCTTGCTCGGAAATGAAAACATTCTCCTGCAAATTATCAATCCCAGCAAAAAGAAACATGTTCATACCCTATGGTGTATTTTATATGTATGTGCAGGTTTTTTTTTAGATAAATCGATACGGAATGTCGTTAATTACAAAAAAAAAGCAGATCGTACGGAGATTAAAACGGCCAACGGAGATTTGATATATCGGCGCTAAGATTTTTATCCTATCTTCATTAAATAAAGTGACTATTTCTTACATACAATCACATTTCAAAATTGCATAGTTTCTAATCTCTTTCACATGCTGCAAAATGCCTAAAATTTATTCACTTTTTGACGTATAACCTCTTTAGGCATTTTTGCCTAAAACCTTTTTAGGCATTTTATGCATAATTCCAGTCTTCAAGAAAAGTGCCTACTTTGAAGTCATAATTGCATACTTCAGATTTACCGTGAACAGAAAATAAAACCGTATCGAGCAACTTGTGAAACAGAAATAACTCCAATATGGCGCTCTTGTGTGCGGTATACATTATTACTATTGTGGGTTTATTTTTACTATGAGTATGGTGAAACTGACAGCAATGCGTTGAGGGAGAATGCATGAGATAGTAAATTCAACTGCAGAATAGTGTTCAAGATGAATGCAAAATATTGTGAAAAATACAATGCGTGTAATATTGATGCATAGTACATTTTACAATGTTCGCTTTATTTTCAACAATTTATTTGTTTATATTGACTGATGCCGTGAATAGTATTTCCGCAGATAGACGTTCGACTTCATCTCATTTACCTGTGTAAAAACATGGCTTTCCTCAAGATATCAAGTAGCAATAACTTAACAGATGTTTGATTCATGTAGCAATAATTTCACTAGGCGTCGCTACTGTGCAAGATAATTCTAACGTAATTTGATTTGAAATATAACACAACACATTTGAATAGTTTTGTTCGAGCTTGAATATCTGTCTGCGGTATTTCCGAAAATAATTTGCTGTTTTTTAACACTTCTTTCAGTGTAGCAACCGGATCCAGCCGGTAAGGTGCAACGACGAGATGTTATATAAACTGCTTTCACGGTAGACCAAAAAGAAGGCTTAAATTCAACCTTGCCATCCAAAATCCGGCCTTTTCAGGGAGACCACATCGGTTTTCTCAGTGGCAGAACTATACACGCTCCTGAAACGCGAAGCAACAAAAGTCCAACAGGTGGTGAATGTGTTACGATACGATGGGGATACTTTCGAGGGGGCGGAGGAGTTCTTCTACTTTGGATCCTTGTTTACGGTAGACAACAACAGCAGCCGTGAAATCCGAAGGCGTATAATCCGTGGAAGTCGTACCTACCAAGGGGTCCAGAAGAACTTGCGGTCAAAAATGATTCACCCCTGCATTAATGTACCATGTACAAAACGCAAATAAGATCTGCAAGCACTTTGTGTCTGAAAAAGGAATCTAATGCTTTGTTCAGACTACAGACTTGTAACATAATACAAGGGTGTTTTGAAAATTATCAACAAGGAAAATGTCATCAAGATAGATAGATAGGGTCCACATAAATGTTACACTGAGAAAAATTCTATCGTTATATCGACATTTAAATCATGGTCAAGATGATTATTGCATATAATGGTTACAATAACCATGAAAATTGACGAATTTACCACGTTCATGGCATTCCTGACTATGATCATGGTGACAAGCACTATTCAGACATTACACGCTTAGAAAGTTTTACAGTATTCGGTAATTTTTTACCGAACTTTCAACAGCTGAACGTCCTATTTAACGAATTTCAGTAAAATTTGACAAGTTCCGGTAATTTTTTAACCGGAATACTGTAAAATTTCACCGCAATCCAGTAAATCGGATTACCAATCGTTCAGCTGTTGAAAGTTCGGTAAAAAATTACCCAATACTGTAAAATTTTCTAAGTGTGTATGGTAAATGTTGAATGAACTATTTTTAATAGGCGTTTTGACCATGATCATAGTCGGTTAAAAATCACTGTACTGCAATAGTCATCCTAACCCCCAATATTGGTAAAATTGATTATTAAATTTGTCTCTGTATAGCTAAGTGGATAATTGTAAAACTAACTTTAGCTTAGCATGGTTGGCGACAGTTGAATTCTTAGTTTTTATTGGAACTGTGACTCAGATAACCAAAGAGGGTGTCCGGGTTGAGACCCGAAACAGCATCATAGAATAGCATTTTTGTTTTCATATGTTGTCACAGAATAAAAATATTGAAGAAGTTGGCAGTATTTCACCAGTTCATGCACTTAAAAAATTCTTTCTTGGTTCTTAAAATGTGGTAAACAGTGATAAAGCCAAAATTTGGGGTTGTACGGTTCCAGATGATTTTTGTTTAATTTTGTATCGAAAATCATGCATTTTTAAATATTTATGTCCGTAGGTAGTGGAATTCGTAAATATGGTATGTGTTTATGCTGCCGAAAATCGTAAATCAGTCTCAAATGCAGTTTTATCAAATTTGAATTACACACTTAAAAATTATTCACGGGCTCGGTTAAACATTTAGCTGAATTCACTCGGCATTTTCATATTTAACTGATAACTTGGCGAAAAATCGTACGAGGCCGAGTCTCAGCATCACTTGAAACTGAAATATCGGGTAATTTCATTATTAAACCGATTCTCGGCAACACTAGGAGCCGAGCACAAGCGTTAACCAAACTTTAACCGACCTCAGCTGCCTATCATGCCGAAATATCGGTTTAGCAGTGTTGTAAGCCGAGGCTCGGCTTTTTATCTGTCAACCACAATGCGCCATATTGTTTTCATTCGCAAGTGGAGTAAAACGTATGTTGTTTGTGGAACGGTGAAAAAACATACATTCATTGGCATTAATTACATTGATAAAACCTCGTCAACAATTCTACACCGATTCACCCGGTTCATGGCTGCTTCTTTCCATCCTCGGTTGCGCCCCACGCTTTTCAAGTCTTGGTTTACCTGATCCGCCCATCTAGCTCGCTGTACTCCACGTCTTCTTGTACCAGCCGGATTTGACGCAAACACCATCTTTGTAAGGTATTGACTATAGGCACGAAATATTCAATATTTCAATGAAAATCTATTTCAAAATTTCGAATATTTACATACAATTTAACCTAATTAACCTAATTTCTGTTTGTTTCGAATTTTAACCGAGTTTACAGTTTGACTCAAACCGAGATTATCGGTTAACAAAAAAAAGCCGAGATCGGAACCGAGAGGTCGGCTGTGCGGATCTCGGTATCAGAAAGCCGAGACTCGGCATATAATTCTAAGTGTGTAGGACCAGATTTTTAAAATTGAATATGAATATGATATTGTGACTCTTCTTATACTCAAGTTGCTTTCGATTTGGTTACGGTTTTGAGAGTTCTTATTCCTTTGACATAAAATTTACAACTGATCCTGCTTTCAGTGAGGGTAAACTGAAAACTCAATTTGCTATACATGAGTATTGCAGTTGAAATTCTGTTTTGGCAATGAAAACCAAACTACTTTTCTGTATGACAAGTGGCTCAAGATTATAGCAATAAAAAGCAAAATTTGATGTCAAACTTTAGTTTCAATTGACATCAAAAATAGTTTTCAAGTTGCTATCTTTATTATGTTAGACTTGACTCGGGTAGAAACTATCAATTCCTCTATTTCTCGGTAACTTTTTCAAACAGACGTATGTCATTTTGTAAACAAAGAGGGGAAGTAAGATTCAAAAGTAAATTTCTCGAAATTCTCAGTACCCTCACATAAAGTAGCATCACAATCATGTAAAGCAATGTTATTCCTTGTGTTGGTGGCCCAAGTTTGCATGAAAGTGCTAAGGGTTTCGAGAAATTTACGTTTGAATCTTACTTCCCCTCTTTGTTTACAAAATGACATACGTCTGTTTGAAAAAGTACCCGAGATTTCTTACTCATCAAACACAGTATGCCTGCCTTATGTTGCTACATTATGCACCACCGCTTGTTGATTCTGTTTTGGTACTCTGATACTGACTGCGCATGTTTATGGCACAGGATCTCTCTTATATTAATAAAAGTCCTGGAGAGACTGGGCCCAGGGTTGACGGAATAAATAATTGTATCCCAGTCTGAGATGAGCTCTACAGGTATGCAGACAAAAGTGGTCAAGGAAAAGTCGGTCAAAAGTGTGGAATCCATATTTTTTCAATAAAATTCTAATTTGAAGTTCATAAAAATAGGCAGATTTCAGAGTGACCATAGACACCACTCTTGCTGTTACTTAACAGACGCTTAGGATTATCGGTTGCTGCATTATGAAAAAGACGTTTGTAATCAAGCTGTGAGATGAAGAAAACGAATCGTTTGCAGTTCTTATGCATGTTTGAAAAAGTGTTTTTATCCTCAAATTCTGGATAGGTTTATTCTTGTGGACATATTAATTTATAAATTAATGAAACTGTCTTAATGTGTATTATTTAATATTTAGTAAGGCCTAAAATAATTGGTTATGTGGTGGAATACAACAGGTAGCAGATAACATCATGCATATCTGAAAAAAAGTCATTCTCAATTCTCATTTTAATATAAAAAAAGGTTGTGAGAATTCTATGAATCCAGTTGATTTTGTGAACTAAATCAATGTGATACTTTTTATTCCTGAAATTTATCTTGCAAAATTTGTACCGTGGAATTGTTCTACAGGATTCATCAATTTGTGAATAATCGATATTTTTCACAACATCAAAACAATTGAAAAACTCTGTGGAGGTAGCAGCGTGTGGGAGTGAGAAATATAGAGATAAAATCTCTTCTGAAGATCTCCGGAGTAATTTAATGTTTTCATTGCATTGCAAACAAAGATCTATACAGTGAGAACAAGAAAATCACTAGAAAAATTAAGTGTTTTCTGAAGATATTGTGAAGATTTGTTCGAGTGAACAGAAATAGAATTTGCTTCAAAGATGTTGCCGACAAACGTTATGTCGTTTATGAAAAAGGTAAGTCTCACATATTCAAGTCATGACAGTTTTCGATAGCATTAGTACAGATTAGTTTAATACGTTTTGCAACATCAATTGTCAGTTCAAATATGAACGTATTGTTAAATAACTGTTTTAAATGCAGCTGGTGCAATATAAATACAAAATAAGGTATAATAAATTTCTAACCAAAGATCTCTGAGAGGAAAATAAAATGAGAGATGTACTAAGAAAAACACGTACATGTGCACTTTGCCATAAACTCCAGTGACTACATTAGGTTAAAACGAGTTGACGCAGCTTTTTATATGATAACAAAAACAATGATGTAAACAGACATTCCTGGATGTAAAACAATCAATATGAGAAATAAATCAAGGTAAGTGTTCTAGATGCACTTGCACAGGTAATAATTTAGCGCTTCCGATGCCAGCACCATTTAAAGTAGTATGAGTGGGTGGAAAGTACAATTATAGTCTAGCTCAGGAAGTCGAATAATTTTTCATTCGGGCGAATTCCCCGACAAGACTTGAAAGCGAACCAATCTAATCCCGGCGTGTTTCTTATAGTTTCGAAATGATCCCACAGTTGTTCACATATTGATGGCATTCTACAATGTTCTTTGTTTATTATCAACAACTTGGTTAGTGGTTTTCTGCCAAAATTTGTCGAAATGCTGCAAATTGAACACACAATTTGGTTTGACTATTCAAATGAAAACGCATTTTTCCATGGTGGCGATGATGATTTCGCAAAGATACTGAACGCAAATTCAGATAACATAGATATAATGTATGGCATAGCCGAGGATTTGTAGGTTGCGATCGTCCAAGCTAAATCTAGAGAGTATGCTTTCTGTTATGCTTTTCAAATGTACTTACGGAAGGATCTTCTACAGTACCAACAATCAATAGGAACTTAGCGATTTAAAATTGACTCACCGTTGTAGATCCCTTTGGTCCCAAGTGCGCCTTGCAATACATTCAAGACACATAACTTTTGGATTTTTTATGTGATTTATCGTTTACAGTATTAACGATCTTCACTGGAATCTCGGATCCGCATATTATACGGTCCTTAGAGCCGGTAAAAGATTTATCAAGTACGGTATGAGGTTTGGAATTTGCCGGTCCTTTCGTCTCATTCTGACTTTTCCTTCGCAACAAACAATCACTCATTAAATAAACATCATTATGGCGATTTAATTCAGCAGCGTGTTGAATAATCTCTGAACTATTTTCAATCACAGCTTTTGTTCAGGAATCATTCACACAAATTTGGAGAAGTTATTAAGCTGTCGCCAAGTGCTTTTGGACACTGCCAATTGCATATGCTTCAGAAGCAAGTTTGCAGCAATGGAGTTCAGCTGATAATTGAATAACTGCTGTTTAAGTGCTGCACAGAACTTGAGGGTAATTCCAAGAGTCAAAGTGACCTTTGTTGAGCTAAGCGAGTTTTTTTTATAGAATAATATATTCTCTCCTTGTTAATTAAAAGTCATGATGAAATTTTTCTTAAACATCATTAAGCATATTAACAAGCTGTGGTTTTTTTATAGAACTTTTGTTCAACTTTTTTAATTTCTCATAAAACTTTCTTTGGTTTTTTTTGTACGATTTTCCATACTATACAGATATTTTATACCATGCATATTTAATTTGATATTATTATACATGTACATCAACAGAAACATTATGTAACATTTATTTATTTACAGGGTTACCCACTCGAAGTGTTACCAGATTCAAACTGCTATAACTACCACACTATTAATGACAGCGCGCTCAAATTTACACCAATGACAGTTCATTCAATTGTTTACAAGCGTACAAAAGCATTTTAGTCTGTGTCGTGTGAAAAAAGTTATACGTGATGGAATTTAAACGTAATAGTGTGATTGCTTTATATTTGGCTGGAAAATCACAAGCAGCAATTGTTCGTCAGCTAAAACATCTCGAAGTGAACAAAATGTTTGTGTATCGCACTATAAATCGTTACAATGATACTGGTAGCATCGCAAAACGCCATGGAGGTGGTCATAAGAAAACAGCAACATCACCTGAGATGATTCGAAAAGTGAAGGCTCGACTTGAACGAAATCCACGTCGAAGTGGTAATCAAATGGCTAAAGAGCTGAAAATTTCGCAAAGTTCAATGCAACGACTATTGAAAAATGAGCTAAAGGTCAAGCCTTACAAGTTCCAAAAGGGCACGGTCTTACACCGCAGCAAAAAAAAGTTAGACTCGAAAGAGCGAAGGAGTTGTTACACTTGTACGCACGTGGCGAATTTCCGAACATTGTGTTTTCTGATGAGAAGAATTTCCCTATTGAGCAATTCATAAACTCTCAAAATGACCGTGTTTACTTGACCGAACGCACGTACGAGAATTTAAGCCTACGAATGGCCACCCGAAGTAATTTCCCATCGCAAGTGATGGTATGGGCTGCCGTGACAGCTGATGGGCGCTCTCCAGTCGTTTTCATCGAGCCTGGTGCCAAAATAAACGCGACTTATTATCGTGAAAACATTTTGGAAGGTGCTTTAGAGCCGTGGGCACATAAACACTTCGGCCGGAAAGAATGGACGTTCCAACAAGACTCGGCACCGTCACATAAAGCGAGAATTAACCAAGAGTGGTTAAAAAATCATGTTCCACGCTTCATTTCGTCGACGCAATGGCTTTCGAATTCACCAGACGCATAGAACACCCGCACCCCAAAAATATACACAAAAAATTATATCTTTAATCCTTCTTCTTACTTTAATAGCGAGAGATTTGAATCATCAACCTTCGTATCCTCAACTACGTGACATACCAACTGCGCTATCCTAGAATTGAATGAAGTATAAACGAATCGTCTATATACGCTCAATATTATATATTGAATAGTAGCGGAAAAGAATGCTTTAATTGAGCTACATTGATATTCTATTTATAGCGTTGTCTGTAAATAAGCAACATCAGTTCTCAATTAAACCTTCTAAATGTTGTTATTAAACGTCTGAATTAGCGAGCTGTACACAGGCTTTGATATTGGATGTTAGGTTTTACTAGGTGCATTACTGACAAGGGCATGTTGAACAAGAGACGATTAAAAAAATATGACAATGTTTTCTGATGTGATTTGTTAACACTGCACTGTTAGCTATTCGGATGGGCAATGTTGAGAGTAGCCTGTGAGCTATTTGCTCCAAGCAGTTGACTATAATTTCAACTCTTGAAAACAGGTCAATACTTTTTCACCGGCACCAAAAATGAACAACTCATAAACGAAAACATAGCAATTAACTGAATTCAATGAATATCTATATCATTTATCGAGCATAACTTGAAGTTGAAGAAGAAATATTGATCCATCAAAATTACGAACACTTCGGAGGCTTTACTACGGCATTTAAACGACTTTTATTTTAATTGTACTTTATTTTGCTGACATTGGTTTAAACCACAGCTATTATTCAACTATATATAAGGTTTAATTGGCAAAACTAGTAAAAAGGCGTTGCATTAGAGGCATAAACTGTACTTAAACTAATTGTTCAGTGGTTGAATAAAAGTTAATTAAGACACCTGTGTAAAACTTTTGTATTATTTTTCTTCAGCTTATAATTGGATCAGTTGAATAGTGTACATTACAGCTTTTATTCAATTCAATATCAGGTTTTATTAGCGAGGCTATATAAACGATGTTTAAACTGATTTATAAACTGTTATTCATCTTTTTGTTGACCAGTGTAAATTTAGTTACATTTTAATACTAAAATAGCTTTTACTAAGCATGATATTCAAGCAAAATGAAACACTTGAATTAATGTTAATATTTCAATTAAGAACATGGTTATTCAGCTTATATTTCACCCAGATTTTTTATTCAGCTACGAAAATCATAATTCAGCTTTAATAAAGCATGTATGCTTATATGAAACAAATTTGGGGAAGTTGTTCAGCTTTTTCTTCTAGAAAGGAATAACTTCTCCAAATTTGTTCTTCTAAGAAGCGGCTCAGGTCCAAAGTGTCGTCGTTCGCGGGTATTGTGGGGGAAGATAGTGTGTATTGTTTAGCAACCGTGTAAAGTTAGAGGTCATAAGCGAGTTTCCTTATTTATTCTTATTGATTCTGTTTCCTGCAACCAATTGCAAATATCTAGAACTAGATTTTAAAGAAAAATACCACAACCATGCCAAAGTGAATTTTGATTCGGTGTGCAGGCCTAGTTTGTAAATTAATCGGTGCAAGAAGAGTGTATTAGACACAGATATCATGTTACTACCGGAAGGTTTCCGACACGTCGGCGACGGCCGGGTTGATGTGGACGAGTGTCGACGGCAGCAGCTGCGGGTCCAGCAGGACGTGGCCATCTAGGACATCAAGGAGAGCCGGTTTGCAAAGCAACAAATTATTTATTTCTACCATATTTTGAAGACAATATCTAATATCCTGTTTTATTTTATTTTATTTTGTCTATTTTGTTTTGTTTTGTTTTTCGTTATGTTTGCCTATTTTCAGTCACATTTGTGCGGTCTATTGCTTTTGGCGGATGGTGTAGGTATGTACTTTCAGCGTATCGTTAACCAAAAACAAACCCTGCTGCTAACCCCAACAAACATCGGTGTTGAATTAGAGCTTGTTCAAGCAAATTTGGAGAAGCTATTCAGCTGTTTCTTCTAGAATAGCTGAATAGTTTCTCCAAATTTGTTTGAACAAGCTCTAATTCAACACCGATGTTTGTTGGGACCCTTCCCCAACTATCCAACATCCCAGTGATTTCTCGTGGAAGTGCAGAGGATTTCACGGCTTCCTCCAAAGCGAGTATCATGTCAACACGTTCCTTCCCATTCCCTACTTGACCAGCATTCGGGCACGGCCGGCGCCGGTATTGCTTTATAATGGGTCACCAGTTTTTACTCATTGAAGATGTATGTTAGTCCCAAACATCATCTGTTGGTTCTTTGTGCAAATACAGCTGATCTGGCAATAACGGAATTGCATCCGTGGGCGGTCAATCATGCTCATGCTCATGCTCATGCTCAATAAAGCATGTATGCTTATATACTGCTTTCGTTTGTTTGTTGTTTTTTGCAACCTATTCAGTTTTATTTATCTGTTTTACCAGCTCCTTTTCCCTTTCCTTAAGCCTTCCCGTTCCTTTTTATTTCCTTAAGTTTTTTCCGTTTCTTTTTGTGAAGATTCTTCTGTTGCTGCTCTAGATCCAGCTGCCGCTGTTGCATCTTTTTAATGTCATTATTGGTTTAATTTTGGCCGATTTGCGCTTTACGATTGGAACGTTATCCGTGGCCGACAATGCCATCCCGCCCGTCCATTGACTTGTTCATATCGCAGCAAAATTGTGCTGCAACTATCGGAACTACTGCTTATTGTAGGTTGGAATCATCCTCCTGCAAGTGAGTAGCGTTTCCAGCTCACACAGCAACATTAACCTGTGATGGACGATTGAACAGCTGTGTTCCTTTGGGTGGATCCCGCACCATAGGGCAGGTAATGAAGACCCATTGCTTCAGCAAATCTTCCACAGCTTGATTCCGATTGTTGACGATGTTGAATTTCCGTCATAGGTTTGTTCGTCTAAAATAATCAATTCCAGCTGTCTTGCTACGTTCTCGAGAAAGATTAACGCTATACTCACCACATTTAATGCCCTGACTTGAGATTCCGTTCTGACTAATTTATCAAGCTCTGTCTGCAAGTTCTTATTTTTTTACGCATCTGTAGTTTTTCCAAAATTTTAGAGCACTCCGTTCCTGTGGAAGCTTGTCTTAAATAGGACAGAGTAGAGGAAGAAATCCTCCGAACCGAAATGACTTATAATCCCCACCGCCTCGCAAGCAACATTTCGTTTTCCAGTCTCTCCAACCGAGCGGCTTCCAGCATCGTAGTCAATTCATTTTCCTTTATTTTATCGTTACGCTAAACAAAGTCGGTTGGTCGTATTCCTTCCAGTACTTGGCATTGTAGTAGTAGCACTGTACCTTGGATGTTCCCGGATTTGTTAACCCAGATACACGAATTCGTCTACTATCTCTATCTAGTAGGCTAACATTGTCTTATTGTGAGCTTCTTCCTTTCATGTATTTTGTTTTCAATGCATTAATCACAAGCCCAATCCTACCAGCTTCAGCCTTAAGTCTGATGTACGTTTCTGCCATCGTCTCAAAGTTACGTGCTACGATATCAGCGTCGTCGGCGACGCCAAATAGTTGGACAGACTTCGTAAAGATCGTGCCACTCGTGTCTATCCCAGTTCCTCGAATCACACCCTCCAATGCAATGTTAAACAACAAACACGACAATCCATCACCTTGCCGTAACCCTCTCCGAGATTCGAAGGGACTCGAGAGCGTCCCTGATACTCGGACGACACACATCACTCGATCCATCGTTGCTTTGATCAACCGCGTCAGTTTTTCCGGAAATCCATATTCGTGCATGATTTACCATAGCTGGTCTCGATCGATTGTATTATACGCTGATTTGAAGTCGATGAAAAGATGATGCGTGGGCACGTTGTATTCGCGACATTTCTGCAGTACTTGCCGAATCGCGAAAATCTGATCCGTAGTAGCGCGGGCACCCATGAATCCCGCTTGGTATTGCCCCACCTACGGCATAACATTTTGGAGAGCAACTTGTAGGCGGCGCTCAGTAGCGTGATCGCACGATAATTGCAGCAATCCAGCTTGTCGCCCTTTTTATAGATGGGACACACTATTCCTTCCATCCAATCCTCCGGTAAACATTCCTCCTCCCAAATCTTGGTAATTACCCAGTGCAGTGCTCTGGCCAGTGCTTCACCACCGTATTTTAATAGCTCGCTTGGGAGTTGGTCAACACCAGCGGCTTTGTTGTTTTTCAACAGACCAATTTCCTCCTCAACTTCCTGAAGGGTTGGGGTCGGGGTCCTGTCATCTTCTGCGCGTGTTCCTAGATTTATTACCGTGCCACTTTTGTTCGCTGTAACATTACCGTTCAGGTGCTCGTCGAAATACTGCTTCCACCTTTCAATCACCTCACACTCTCCTTTGAGAAGGTTGCCATCCAGGTCTCTGCAAATATCAGCTTGTGGTACGTAGCCTTTGCGCGAGCTGTTAAACTTCTCGTAGAATTTGCGTGTGTCGTTAGCACGGTACAGTGCTTCCATTTCTTCGCGGTCTCGATCTTCCGTCTGGCGCTTTTTCCTTCGAAGAATAGAGTTTTGCTTGTTCCGTGCTTATCTATACCGTTCCACATTAGCTCTCGAACGGTGTTGCAGCATTCTCGCCCGTGCTGCATGAATATAAAACAACTTTTTTATAAGAAACATAAGACATTTGCACTATATCAGCACATTCACTAGTACAAAAAAAAAATTCAATCCAGAGATTGTACTCGAAAAAATACAACACTTTCTTTTGTGTATTATTTTTTATTTCATGGGTAAAAATTGATGAAATTTTAATAAAAAACTAGTTTAGAGTGAAATGTTCACATGTGTAAAATTTCGTCCTAATCTGTCAAGTGGTTATCGAGATGGTTTTCAAACAAGATGTGCTTCGACAAAAAAATGTAGGCCCGGCTTCATGTCTTCATGGCTTCAAGGTAAGGAAGGCGCCTTACCGAACCGATAAACAGAAAACGGTGGCCGAATCTCGCGCCAGGAAGCTGTACCGCGAGTGGTTGGTGCAGCCGAAATGCATCGTAAAGGCGATGAGAGGTACATTAAAGCGGACGCCAAGCAGATCCCAGGCCTGAAGTTTTTCGTCTGCATGTCTCGCCTGGATGTTCCGGAGAAGTTCCGGAGGAAGAAGGTCGACAAATTTGCCAAGAAGTACTTGGTGGGGCAGGCAATCTGTGCGTGCGGAAAATTCAGCAAGCCGTACATAACGACCGGCACCATTAATGGCCAAATATATAAAGAAGAATGCCTCCAGAAGCACCTGCTTCCTTTCCTCAGGTCCCACGAGGGTCACATTATGTTTTGGTCGGATCTGGCATCGTGACATTAAGCGAAGCCGGCCATGGAGTGGTACGAAGCGAACGATGTTGTTTTAGTGCCGAAGAAGGCAAATCCGCTAAACTCGCCAGAACTTCGCACAAAGAAAATTTCCGCGCGGATGAAAGGGGGGAGACGGGGAAAACAGGGAAAGTCTTCAAAAATGACAAGGATTTGACTACCAAAGGAACTGGCTGGATGGATAAGAAACAAACAAAGAACTACATGGACTCCAGTCGAGCACTCGACACTGAAGAAGTCTGTTAGTCGCAGACGAAATAGGCCTATCTGTCAAAAGATAAGCTATCTGTAGTGGAATTTAACGGAATTTGCTCGCGTTTACTAGTGATAGTTTAAAAAAGTGTTTCAGTTTTTTTTTTTTTTTTAGAAAAGAGATCAAGTGAAGTGTTAATTTAAAATTTTCCTAGTTTTTCAACTAAAATCGTTCTACTAATCGCTCGCAAAAGTATTTTAAAAAAAAGTGTTTAAAAAAAAAAGTGAAGTACATGGACCCGCCTCAATTGGGTTGTACGAAATGTTGACGTAGAATTACTAGAAAGCTGTTTTGTCATTATGCTTAGTAGTTGTCATAATAATCAGGAGTTCTTTCAGAGAGAGTATTCGGGATTACTCTTAACTTCATAACCCCAAATCAAATCATGATCCCTTATTTAATAGGGTTTCAAGCTTATTGCTTTCACTATTAGCTTATTGCTTGCTCTCCACCTAGTGTTCT
This sequence comes from Aedes koreicus, assembly GCA_024533555.2. Classification (NCBI taxonomy): domain Eukaryota; kingdom Metazoa; phylum Arthropoda; class Insecta; order Diptera; family Culicidae; genus Aedes; species Aedes koreicus. The sequence goes on along the minus strand of JAHHFK020000976.1, from coordinate 4,389 downwards.
AAATGCACTTCCTTAGTTATGAATTGAGAGCCTTCGATGACAGGTACCATTTTTGCATTAGTATGATTGTGTGGCAAGAATAATCATACCCTATACCCAGGGAGTCGAGAAATTTTCCTCAACGAAAAATTCCTAAACCAGACCGGGAATCGAACCCAGTTAAGTCATTTTGATAAAGTAAATATGTATTTGTTATGCATTCTACTTCCACTCAAATTAGTCATAAGAAATAATAATTAGTTCCCCACATGTTGTAAAGATGACAAAAAAAGCGTTGCCCATCTTGATCCACAAATCGTTTTATGAAATAAACGAAGCCATGCAAATGTGTGCGAGTTACTTGCTGCACACAGATTACGTGAAAACATATTCATTTGTCTTCATTGCTCTACAGCTTAGTGCCTACACAAACGAAGCAACCGTAGGGTCTTTATTCAATCATCTTGCTAATATGGCTTATTGGTTACCACTAAGAACCGCAACGCAGTTCTCATATAAGCCATCAAAGGACTCCAATCTCACACTTATCAATTAATGCACTGCATCACCTCATGCACTTATTGAATTTCACAAAGCAAATTGATGTGATGCATTTTTGCCCATAGAAAATGTTGTATCTCTTACTTCAAGTCACGATCTATAGCAAAAAATGGAACAGCATCATGTGAAATCGCAATACAATATTTCTTTTTTATTTTAGGTGAAGATATTGTTGGTTTGGGTGGTAGAACTAGAAGAGGGCAAGTGCCAAAGCCATTCAGGATTAATTAATGGGACACCTTTTTGCTGCTTACGGTAACGCTTTAAAGCACATTATCGCCTAAAAAGGCCAAAAATAATGTAATATGATTCAATGTTCACATTCATGTGAACGAACAAGGCATTCAGTTTAGATGTTGCGCACGGAAGCGTACAGATGAATCATTTTTGAGACAATCTTTTTGATGTACGGCTTTGTGTTCTCAATAGCAGTAGACACATTGCGGAGATTGAATTTACTTTTATCTTCTTTGGAGATACATATTTGGAAAGGCCTGTGATAGTCGTTAGCGCAAAGCTGCTTTTCAGAACGAACGCCCTACAAGGATAATGGGTTTGGCTCTTGAATTGTTTCCGATTTTATTCGCTGAATCGAATGGTAAAAACTATGAGCTTACTTCTCATGAAGAGCAGGTATAAGAACGATTAAGACTGTAATACACGAAGAACACGGATAAAAGATACATATTTGTACACGTCCCTCTTACGGCCTGCATCGTCCCGATGAAATATGGTCCCATTTTGTTAGAAGTTTGAATGATTTAGCATAATTGCAAATTTCAAACGTGCTGCAATGCCACATTTCATTCTCGTTTACAAACACATAAGGCAATTTCAGCACGTTTGGGATGAGCTGTTTAGATTTCAGGCTGATATATTGCATCTACCTACATGATTTTATGTGAATTGAATTGAAAATTTATCATCAAATGTGACAGCTGCGTCTTCTGTCGAGTTTTTCACGGTGCTACTGCCAATCGTCGATTTGCTTATAAGGATCAAGGGGGTGATTTGTTCAATTTGTTTGATTACCCAATCCAAGGGATCATGCAATCATGCATCACGTGGATTTCAAAAGCAATCTATCTGTCCATTTCGATCCATCCTTTTAAAGCCATTATTATGAAAAATTGGTCTTTTCAAATCATAGAAACAACCTTCGGTGTAACAGGCTTCCTGAAAAAAAAAAAAATATCGTTATGATTCAGTTTTTTTTATGTCTTAGCCATATGTATATTTTTATTTGGAATTATTTTGCTTTTGATAAAATAACACGACATGTTGCTACAATTGTGATGCTTCTTGATGTTTCTTGCCGAAAGAAGACTTTGGCACCGAAATTAATTATTCCCGCATGATAATTTATGTAAAGTTTTTAAAAGTAAAACACAACCCAACCGCAATGCCATCGAAAGTCCCCTCGACGCGATTGCATGTGTGAGTGTTGTCCCCGCATTCGAAAAGTTATACGATCTCTCAGAATTTTATAATATTCGGTAGGATTGTTCAACATCGAAAAATATTAGACCCGTATTTTTTTATTTTGTTATTAGACTGGACCTTTCTGCGTTAGACTGGTCCAAAAAATCGTGATTTTTCAAAATCTTCAATTTTCAAAAAATTTATAACTCCTAAACCGTTTAACCGATTTTAGTCATTTTTGGCCATTGTATTGGTATTTTTTTGAATTTCCAAGCAAAAATACGAAACCTTTGAATATATCAATTTTTGTATGAAAAAAATACAAAACAAATAGTTTTTCTTGAATTTGACTGCGAGAGGCCTCAACGACTCCTTGTTTTAGTATTTTTAAATGAAAGAACATTCAATTTTACATAACATATCAAAAAATTGGAGATGTTCTGCGTGTCGTTTTGGAGATACAATTTTTTAAATAATAAATCATTACTCTTCATTTTATACATCACCCACCTGTAGAAACGATGAAGATGCATGGTAGATTACCATGCGTCTCCATCCAATCAAACCTATGACTAATGAAATCTATGAGTAGGTCACAGAATGTCAAGTAAATATTATATAATAAATAATATTTACTTGACATAATTATATAATATTATAGCAACTAAGACTAATGAGACTTTAGGTAGATATTGACAATTTGATTACCTAACATTCTTTTCGTTACACAGAGGGGCATTGGTATTATTATTTAAAAGAAGAACCGTTGATACGTATTGACTACCTACTGTAGATGTAGAATGTTTATCGACCTGTGAGATTGAATTGAATTGTTTCTCGGCTGTAGCGATCAATTACTCAATTTATTGCCACATAACTTTACAGCTGAGCGACAGGCAAACTATTTAAAACACGTGAAAAACAATTTAAAAGCTACTGAGTGTATCATAATCTGTGATTTTTCGGAGAATTATTCATTCGTTGTGCAGGATGCAGTTCAAGGCTTTCATTGGGCAAACGCTCAATGTACTATTCACCCTTGTGCTATTTATTTTAAAGATGAAGAATCAAATGATTTGAAGTTTACCAGTTTTATTGCAATTGCTGATTTCACTAAACATAATCATGTCGCAGTGCGTCTTTTTTTGACTCAATGCATAGCGTTCATAAAAAGTAAGTTATCAGGTTTAGAGAAAATTTATTTCTTCTCAGATGGATCTGGAAGCCAATACAAAAATAAAATGACCGCTTTTAATTTGTGCAACATGCAAAAAGATTTTGGCATAGATGCCGAGTGGAATTTTTTCGCTACTTGTCATGGAAAGGGCCCTTGTGATGCTTTGGGAGGCGTATTGAAACGAAATGCTGCGAAAGCCCGTTTGCAAGATCATCACATAACAACGGCCGAAGAACTTTATTCATGGGCTATTTCTAAGCCAGACTCGAAAATACACTATCAATTTTTTTCGGAATCCGACTATAATAAAATGGAAAGAAAATTAAAAAATCGTTACACACGTGTGAAGCAAATTTCAGGGACTCAGTCATTCCATAGTTTTAAGCCTCAAAACGAAGAGTATATTATTGTGAAACAAAATTCATTTTCAACGGAAGAAAAATGTATAAAATTGTTATGAAAAAACTTAATAAATAAAAATAAATGTATAAAAGTGTTTTTCTTATTTTTTAACATGTTCATCATGTCGCGCGGCTTTAAAGTGTTTTTTTCTTGGAACTTACACTAAGCAAAAATATTTGAAATTTTAAAGCCTTATTTATTTGAAAAGGTAATCGTCAAAAAAATAGCAATTGGTCTGTGTGGTTAACGGAAAGCCTTAAAGACTGATTCGAATGTTATACTAAGTTTGTAAGTAACTCATAGATTTCATTAGTCATAGGTTTGATTGGATGGAGACGCATGGTAATCTACCATGCATCTTCATCGTTTCTACAGGCGGGTGATGTATAAAATGAAGAGTAATGATTTATTATTTAAAAAATTGTATCTCCAAAACGACACGCAGAACATCTCCAATTTTTTGATATGTTATGTAAAATTGAATGCTCTTTCATTTAAAAATACTAAAACAAGGAGTCATTGAGGCCCCTCGCAGTAAAATTCAAGAAAAACTATTTGTTTTGTATTTTTTTTTATACAAAAAATTGATATATTCAAAGGTTTCGTATTTTTGCTTGGAAATTCAAAAAAATACCAATACAATGGCCAAAAATGACTAAAATCGGTTAAACGGTTTAGGAGTTATAAATTTTTGAAAATTGAAGATTTTGAAAAATCACGATTTTTTGGACCAGTCTAACGCAGAAAGGTCCAGTCTAATAACGAAATAAAAAAATACGAGTCTAATATTTTTCGATGTTGAACAATCTACCGAATATTATAAAATTCTGAGAGATCGTATAACTTTT
>JAHHFK020000975.1:0-76739 GCA_024533555.2 Aedes koreicus | reverse complement strand
ACTTCGGGCAAATCCCAGGTCAAAAATTTTACTTGGCAACGGCTCGGGGGGATGTTCCAGCCAAATTTAAATTTGTTTTTGCCGACAAATTTGCACGAAAATTCATGATTTGGCAGGGTATTTGCAGCTGTGGCAAAAAAACGAAAGCTTTCGTTACAAATAGGAACAATGACGTCGGAACTATGCAAAAAAGAGTGTCTCCAAAAACGAATTTTGCCGTTCATTTGATCCCACGACCATCCCGTAATGTTTTGGCCAGATTTGGCAAGCTGTCATTACAATAAAGTCGTTCAAGAATGGTATGCAGAGAAAGGGGTCCAGGTTGTTCCGAAAAGCCTCCCTCACCCAACTGCCCCCAGTTTCACGCCCTATTGAGAAATACTGGGCAATCATGAAGAGGAGACTCAAGGCAAAGGGAAAGGTTGTCAAAGACATCAATCAGATGAAGACCTGGTGGAATAAGATAGCTAAAACGATGGACGAAGAAGGTGTGCGCCACCTAATGAGCCGTGTTACAGAAAAAAATCGTGAATTCCTTCAAGAAACCGTGACGAATAATTTTATCCGTATTTTTCTTAAAAGTTTGAAGAAAACGCTACATTTGTATAAAAAAAGATCTTGAATTCAATAATAAATAGCAGAAATACAAGCAATTGTTTTTGTTCCAATTCTATCTGAAGCAAGCTTTAGTTACCTTCATATGCCTTTCGCTCGTTTTCAACTTGTATCTTTCAATTTTCATAACCTGCCGTTACTCTATACGGAACTCAATGCTTTCTCTTCAATTCTCTTAGTTCTAGCAATAAATGACTGTCCACTCCTAGAGCCTCTCGCATGTTGGTGGAATTTATCTGCTTCTGATAAATTTCATCGAATAGAAGTAGCTTAAAATTGAGCGGAGGGCATTGTAAAGTAGTAAAGAGTTTGAGATTTTGTTGGAAAAAACTGCATGATAAACACTCGAATCGAGGCAAAAAAAAAAACAATCAACAACTGTCAGGTCATACACTGACACTTATCAGCTACCCAATAGCAAAAGAGAATTCAAACGAAAGTAACCTTAGAGACCTTTCATTATATATAGAGACTTTTTGGAAACAAGTTGAACTTTGAAGCTCTTTCAAAAATGATAAATCAACATCACTTAGATGTTTTAACATCCAATGATTTGTGACAGTGGCTATTATTACGTAAAATTGCAATCAAAAAATTATTTGCTTATCATTTTATGATGAATCATTTGTGCTGTATATTGTTCCAACTTGCCCCATACAGTGGGGTTAGTTGAAGCATATTTATAAATACAGTTTTTCTTGAAAATGTCAACGTTTGTGCTTCGAATAATAAGCTAAAGAATGCATGAAAGAGCATTCCAGAATTTTTCAAAATTTATACGATTTGTCCACGCCGGAGGAGGAGGAGGGGTCTACAACCGTTCAAAACCTATCCACGTGTAGTTCATATTTACAACTAGTACCGTTCAATTTATTCGGGCGAGACTTTACTCGATCAGATGCAATTAAAGACACGACATATTTTTATATTTTTTTTTTTTTAGGAAAGGCTATAAAGTCTAAATGCACGGTATCTTCTTGTCTTCCAAGAATGTGTACGGAGAAAAGTTCACAGTATTATTCTATTTTGGTTGAATATCAACCTACTCTGGGTAGATGTTCCCTATGGAATCATTTCATCATTTTCGCAGGTATTGTAAGTCTTAACTTACATTTTTTATGTTAAAATACTGCTAAAGTTATAACAGATCGTATCTACTTAATAATAACCACAAAAAATTACAATGTGAAACACTTAATTTGGTCCGGATAAACACCTAAGTAGCCGAAATGTTCATTAGCCTTATACTAACTAATCACAATCCTAATCGCAATTTTGTTGATGAGTTTATGCAGAAACGAAAATAAATAAACCTGGTAGGCGCCGTCACCTGCTCACAATAATCCTTGCTGAAAGTTTCAAAAGGTGCGTTTAGGTGTGTTTTCCTTTTCATCTTTCCCCGCACTACAACTTGCCCGGTGTACCCTAGATCTACCACTGATTTGGAAGCCCTTCCTGCGACATACTCCGAAACTATTTTTGATTTTGACGACAGGATTAAAAAACAAATCACTATAATAAATCGAGGTTTACTAATGGCCCTACTTCCTTTCAACTGTATTCCAAATCTGTCTCACCCCCCCCCCCCCCTTCACCCTTCTAATGTAATAACAGCCCAATCCAATCAAAACTAATCCAATAAACCCGTACGATTACATCCTTACGGCCCCCATCGTCGTTGGAAAATCTTCTAGCAGCTGAGATGTGGTCACCCCTTTCTCGGAAGCTGCCAATGCCCAATCCGGTTCCCAAGCCTTCCGATTTCAAACAAATCAAAAGTGGTGTTATTCAATTAATTATCGTCTCATCAATTTTCTCCCGCAGAGTCAACGACGTCAAACGGCAACAGCAGCAGCAGCCACTCTGAGATCTCGAATCTGGGATTCGGAAAGACACACGGAACCGCGCAAAAGATCTTCTGGCCACTCTCACCAGCAAAATCACATTCGATCAGATTTCTCGCTAAACAGTATAAAATATCCAACGACTTTGATCTCCTCGGCGTTTGCTTTGGTCGTTTCGATTCGGAATTAATAACTTTCCCGCGATCCCGATCTGAGAAGCCGTTCGAAACGGGAGCTGCCTATGCCTGCTGTTGGCCACGTGGGAAGTAGTTTTCCGCGTGCACAGAAGTTAAATGTCAACCTCCGGACGGGTGCAGGTTAATCTAAAAAAAAACATCGATGAGCATCAGCGCACCGGTTGGGAGGAGAAAGTTTTCTGTTTTCCGGAAAAAGCCTATCGCTCGGGGCTTGCTTTGATCTGGTCCTCTTGGCCACAGCTCTGCCGACGACCGTTCAAATGGCGCTTCATTGTAGTTCGTTTGAAATATGTAACAAGCAGCAGTGCGGGAATCGATGATGATCGAGGAAAAAGAACACCGTGCATGCAACAACCATGTCCGATTCGAGTGTGTAATCGTGTAAGCTCCTGCGGGCGGTTGTCATCGAAGCTGCCAAAAAGATCCACGAGCAGTGTCCACACTAGAAAAAAGGGAGCGTAAAAACTGGATGCCGGTGTGGTTCTTCCCGGCAACGGTGGCTGGTTGAATGAGAGACCCACACACAAATATTGCGCTTCTCGTCAGTCTCGAGCAAATCGGTATCGGTGAGAAGAAAGCAGTTGTTTCATTTTTGCGGTGAAGCAATTCGGGAGACTCATCGCTTTGCACCTTTTGGGACCTCACCCTGACGTCGTTGACTCGGATCAGAGGAGCCATGCCATTTGAGCAACATTGTGCGTTTAAAAGCCATGAAATGTGAATAGAACAATAAACGGTCCTTGTCGTCTCATAATAATATCACCCGGCTCATCATACAAAATTTCATCGCATTATTACAGCGCATTCGCTTCCTAATGAGTGTTGCACTTTCGAGGTGAACTCATTATTTTCCTTGCGTCAAACTAGGCATAGCAACCGGTGGGACATACGGGGAGAGTACCGACCGAGCAATGAATTAGTGATTTGTGCCTGGTTTTGCTTGCCTACTTGGACGGTGATTTCGAATAAATACGAGCGTTGGTAGTTCGTTAATCATAATTTTACGTGGTCACTTGACAAGTTTTAACAGATCGTTAAAACGCCATCGCTCGGTGGATTACAGCAATCGGGTCGAGCTCGAGCAGTCGCCAGTAAAACCACCACCACCAACGTCGTCGTCGTCGTCGTCTTCGGAGTTGGAATAGTTTCACCGCAAGTGAGTGGTGGCGAAGGTTTGTTGCGTTGCGGTGCATCCATTTATCAAGCTAATAATTTGCATTGCATTGCTGAAAGGCATACACAGGCCAGCAGGTTGACGTTGGAAATTCGGGTGGAAAATTATTGTTCCGCTCTGATTGATATTTCCTCGGGGTAGGTATTTAAATCAGTAGCACATGTCCGGCTTCTTGCCCAACTGGGGATGGAGACGCACGGTGCTTTTCTCAATCTTCGTTCGAGAAAAACACCATACCTCGAACGAGTCAGCCGCCGTATAATCAGCCAACGAATGGGTTTCATTGACTTTCATAACATCTAAATTAACTTAGAAAATCGTTAAAATCGCCATAAAACAGACTAGCCGATGTGACGGTGTTGCGGCCCAGCTAAAAATACCTGCACAGAACGAGGTGAAAATTTCATATTATCTACACGCCGCCGCTCCGAAGCAGGTCGAGGATCGAGTCCGATAGCGGAAACGAGCGGCGGTCGGCGGAAGTCAGCCAGGAGGTGCAAATGACTTTTTCGTGTTGCCCAGAATCTTGCAATCTTTTGACATTTGTCACGGCACACCGGTAATTGACCGATACTGGGCCGGTTTCGACCTGTTAGGCGGTATTGAGATCGGAAAATTATTTCAAATTATTGAAACAAACTGGCATCAACATAATTTAGTTTCAGTTATCAGAATTTATCCACAAATGAATGTCCCAGTCTCCAGGTTTGAGTTTCTGTAGTTTGTTTAAATTATTTCTTCTTATATATATATATATATTTTTTTTTTATTATTTTCGAATAACAAAAAATATATAATCGTACTCAGCGCCACAAGGAGCTAACAAACAGAGAAGGTTTTATTTTGGATCCCGTCTTTGATTGAATTTTCAAATTTACACCTTTTCATCCTGATTAATAATCACTGTTTTTCCAAAGTTTCACGATAGTTTCCTCCCAAAATGAGATAAGAAAGCCATGGAATATGAGAAACTTTTCGGGGTAACAATTTTAGCTACAATTTCATTGGAAAAATTGGAAACTTCAAATTAACACTTCATTTGATCCCTTTAAAAAATAAATAAATAAAAAACTGAGACCCGTTTTTAAACTATAACTAGTAAACACAAGAAAAAATTTTAAAAGCAAATTTCCATTAGAAAAAGTATTTGACGAATTTCACGCCAACTCGTCTTCGTGATTGGCAGCACCCTCTCAGAATCCAATGGAACTTTGTGGGTGTGTAGACTATATTTTTTAAAGGAACTTAGCATACTTTGTTTTTTAAAAATTTAACTAGACTGCCACTTGAAAAAGGCTTAAGTTTTTTGATAGATTTTTTTTAAATCAACATAATTAAAAAAGGAAAAGACTAACAAAAAAGTTATGCATGAGTGACTTCTAGAAAATTGTTTTAACTTCCATGAATTTTTTTTGTAAACATTGTAAAATCGATTCTTACTCGCTAAAAAACATTCAATTTCCCTTTAAATCAGTAAAACAGAACCAAACATGTACGTTTAAGTAAAAGTCATTTATAACTGCTTTTTCGGATATTCCTATTTTTAGGGGCGATTCGTATATGGCTTCGTGTTACTTTGGGGTAGAAGGAAGGTCAAGATTTGGTACAGTTCGTGTAAAAGGTATGGGAAAAATTGTGATAGAGGGGGCTGATAAATCTAAAAAAATAGCGGACGTCATATTTGAATCGTTTTTAAATGGATATGCATCAAGTCTTATCAAATTAGACAATTCTAATTTGATAAGACTTGATTCAATTCTATGTAAAGACGATTCAAATACGACGTTATATAAATTTTCGAAATACTGTTTATGTCAATGAAAACTCATAGGTTTTTGCTTGGTAAGGGTTTTATTTTATTTATTTTTTATATGTACATTTTCACGTATTAGTATCATTAATTTAATTTATAAATCTTTCACAAACAAAGCAAATTTCTTTGCATTATTCTTTGAATCAGAAAACTTTTTAGCTGAAATAAGTACAAAGCAATGAACCTGTGTACCAGGTAAAGGGCGATACGGTCAAAATTTGGTCAATATCAACTTGACGTATTTCTTTCAATTTTGCATTTAAAAAACCTGAACACCCCTCATTTTGAAGGTGTGTGTGTGTAGAATGTTGCTCCTATTTTGATTTTGGAATTCACTCTTCAGTTGTCAAAATGCCGTCCAAGCAAGAAGAGCAGTGTATCAAAATTTTGCTCGCGCATCGCGAAAATCCGAGCTACTCGCACGCAAAGTTGGCAAAATCGCTAAAAGTTGCCAAATCAACCGTTACAAATGTAATTAAAGTGTTTGGGGAACGTTTGTCGACAGCCAGGAAGTCTGGATCGGGGGGAAATCGAAAACCGGAAGCCGCTGAGACGACAAAGAGAGTTGCCGGTAGTTTCAAGCGAAACCCTAACCTATCTCTCCGAGATGCCGCAAATAAGCTGGGTGTATCGTCTACAACCGTGCATCGAGCCAAAAAACGAGCCGGACTATCGGCTTACAAGAAGGTAGTGACTCCAAATCGCGATGATAAACAAAATACGACGGCCAAAGCGCGATCCCGGAGGCTGTACACGACGATGCTGACGAAGTTTGACTGCGTGGTAATGGACGACGAAACCTACGTCAAAGCCGACTACAAGCAGCTTCCGGGACAGGAGTTTTATACGGCAAAAGGAAGGGGAAAGGTAGCAGATATTTTCAAGCACACGAAACTGTCAAAGTTCGCAAAGAAATATCTGGTTTGGCAAGCCATCTGTACCTGTGGCTTGAAAAGCAGCATTTTCATAGCTTCCGGGACTGTCAACCAAGAAATTTACGTGAAACAGTGTTTGAATAAACGTCTGCTGCCTTTCCTGAAGAAACACGGTTGTTCCGTACTGTTTTGGCCGGATTTGGCATCTTGCCATTACGGTAAAAAGGCCATGGAGTGGTACGCCGCCAACAACGTGCAGGTGGTTCCCAAGGACAAGAACCCTCCCAACACGCCAGAGCTCCGCCCAATTGAGAAATACTGGGCTATTGTCAAGCGGAACCTAAAGAAGACCAAAAAAACTGCTAAGGACGAGCAGCAGTTCAAGGCACACTGGCTTTCTGCGGCGAAGAAGGTGGACAAGGTGGCTGTACAAAATCTGATGGCAGGGGTCAAGCGTAAGGCCCGGCAATTCGGATTTGGAAAAGCGGAAGCCTAACTGAATATTTTTCCTGAATTTTATACTAATTGAACTTGAAAAAGAAATTTAATTTGATTTTTTAAATAAACGATTTCACCGATTTACACGCGTTTTCCCTTGACCAAATTTTGACCGTACCACCCTTTATTGTCGTGGCTATATAACTCCTCAAGTTCTTCTGATATTTTTGCACACTGTTCAGCTGATATGAAGCAGAAATTCAGTTTTGTAAAACTTTTATTTGTCTGTTCAACTGCCCAGTCATATGGTTCGCGAGGAGTTTTGATTGTGTTTCCATAATCTTGAGCAAGGCTTGCTCTCTTTGCCATTCGCTTGAGAGTATCAACAATAGCATCAAATAGACCCATGAGATATTGCAACAAAGCGCTATTCTGCTTCCAATCTATACATGAACTTGACATTGCACAAGCAGGCAAAGTTCTTTTTGTTCTTATAATAGGCCGCTGCTCCGTCTGACATGAAAATAAATTTTGAGCAACTTAAAACTAAGCCCTTTCCAAATAGCAGCCTTAATTTTTCAAACATTCAAAGACCGTTAAAAAATCCAAATGGTAGTTATAATAAAATTTAATTGGCTTCTGTGAGATGTAAGACGAGTTGGTGCGATACACGGTAAAAATAGTACATGAAAAATGTGTTGTTAGAAATTTTTTTTTACTTGAAAGTGCCCATCTTGCACTGTATGGCGAACTCTTATACAAATATAATACCTTTGTTAAGAAAAAATTTCGTCCAATTCCAAGAGAGTCTTTTTTTGAAAATCGACTTTAAACTTTAAAATATTTTTTTTAGCATGTAAAAATCGTTTTTTTTTTAAATAAAAGTTAAGATGATTTCCTAAAAGTCACCCATACATCACTTTTTTGTAAGTCTTGTCCTTTTTGAGTTATGTTAATTTAAAGAAAAACTATCAAAAAACCCTGCTCTCGAATGGCAGTCTGGATAAATTTTTAAAAAACAAAGTATGCAAAGTTGCTTGAAAAGACATAGTCTACACACCCACAAAGCTTCATTGGTTTCTGAGAGGGTGCTAACAAACACTGGATGAGTTGGCGTGAAATTCGTCTTATCCTTTGACAGATAGGCCAATATCGTTCGCAAATAAGAAATTTCCTAAATTTTTTGTTTTGTTTTTCAAGTTGCCTTTGAAATTGCTGGTTGAACTTCTGAAATGACTGAAACTGAAATTGATACGTAGAATTTTCAGGAATCCTATTAGAATTCTTGAGAACTTCCGTATTATTTCAAGCTGATTGTGGAACTTTTGGTTATTTTTTAAAATTTTCTCAGCTCAGAACTTCCTTGAATTTCTGACAGGTTCTGAGACTCTGGGAGGTCCGTTTAAGTGTCGAATAAAACGATTTAAAAATATTTCAAGTTCTTATATTTTAGGTATCTTTTTCGAATTTTGTAGATAATACCTATACACAAAATTTCCATCAGTTTCATAAAATTTCCGGAATTTGAAAAACTAACAAAAATTATACACTATTAAAAATTCTTTAAACTTTTCACAAGTTTGACGAATAACTTTTGTAAAATCTGCAGAAGGATCGGAATTCCAAGTTTTCCGGAAACTTCATCAGTTCTGGTCAGTCCGAAAAACTGTCGAGAAATCCACTGAACAGTTTCGAAAATACTATTATACAATTTTTAGTTTTGAATTTTTTGAATTCTACGGAAAATCTGGAGAGCTTTCGAATTATTTCAAGCAGTTTGTAGAACTTTGCTAACTTTTTTATATCTTCCAACACAGCTCAGGAGTTCTTTGAATGTCTGATAAGTTATAAGACTTTTCCAGAACTTTCCGTTGCGGAGAGTCTCAGAACATGGAAGAATTTAGAAGACTTCATGAATTATGTTGGAAGATACTGAAAATTTTACAAAAAAATTACATATTGCTTGAAAATATGCGATAGTTTTGCAGAACTCAAATGCGATTAAAAAATTTCAGTAAATTCTAGTCTAGAACTATCGTTAAATCCACTGTTAGTAAAATATTTGAGGAACTATACGAATTACATTATACGATTTATTTAAAGAATTGAGTAGAAAGTGTACACATTTCCAGAGTTTTGTCAAATTTCTGGAAGTTTAAAAAAAAAACAAAAACTACATAAGTTCAAAAATAATTTAAACTTTTCACAAGTTTGAAGATTATCTCTTGGAAAGTCTACAGAAGGAGTGTGTAATGCCTATTAAGGACTGCATCGTTAATTATGAGTACACCTTTGAGGTTATGTATGAAAAAGACTATCACTTATTTTGACAGCTGTTTGGTGTCAATGTGTCGCTTGCCTTGTAAACAAACGAAAACCTTCATTGAAAGTTAAAGTTTTACTTCAAGCGGAACAAGGCGAGGTCTTACGGAAGAAAAGCGAAAATCGATTGTGATCAAGTACTGCACTGAAAAGGGATTGTTGCTAAGAAAATTAGCAAAAGAAGAAGGTGTTAGTGTCTGTGCGGTCCAAAATGCGATCAACCGGTTTGTTGAACATTGAAGGACTTACCCGGCCGTGGCACAAATAACAGGTGCGTTAAACCCAAATTTGGACAAACAAATTTGCAAAGTTTTTGATGGAAAAAAGGAGGATCCATCAGAGATTGCGCGACGATTGGAATGGTCCAACGCGCAAAGGAGCGAAATTCCCTGAAGACGTACCGGAAACAAAAATGTCCTAAACGCAGCCAAATTTAGACGGATTCCGTGAAATTCTCGGGCTCGGAAGCTGTACGACGACGTTTTGAGCAAAAATGACATGTTCATTATCATGGATGACGAGACGTACGTCAAATTGGATTACAGGGCACTTCCAGGGGCACAGTTTTACACCGTGAAGCGTGGTTCGGCTGTCCCAAATTCGGAAAAATCGGAATTTGGAAAAAAGGTGTTGGTTTGGCAAGCAACTTGCCAGTGCGGTATGAAATCGACACCTTTTTATACTACCGTAAATATGAACGCCGAAATGTACAGGAAGGAATGCCTGCAGAAACCAATTCCAATGTCCAATTTGTGGAAAAGGCGACGAATCCTCCAAATTGTCCGCAAATAAGGCCCATTGAGCAATTTTGGGCTTTGATGAAGGCTAGAGGAGCAGATGACATCATCAAAAAAGACTGGGTAAACGTAAGCAAAACTTCCGACGGATCGGTTGTGCAAAGCCTCATGAGGAACATCAAGAAGAAGGTGCAAGAGCTGGCCAGATCTGCGAAAAATTAAATTAATACTGATGTAATGGGCTTTTTTGATGGTCAATAAACAATGTTAATGAATCTGAGTTGCAAAATAAATAGAATATATTTAAATACAGCAATTTTTAGGTGTACTCATAATTAACGATACAGTCCTTATCTGGGAAAAATAAATAATAAAACATATGAGTCTAAGGCCTAATGGACCCCCTAGAACATCCTGAATTTAGAAGTTCGGAAAGAAAACATAAATGCCTTATGAAGTGTAAAGCGTTGTTTAAGAATATAGTACACATGCAAACGTATTAATAAATTCTCGTTGATAAACGTTAAAGATTTGTAGTATCTTTCTGGGATGTTCTAGGTTATTCAAGATGTACTTGAGTTCCAAACTTCAGATCTACAATTGTCACAGTAGCTTAAAACCCTATATAAGGTTACGATAAGTGTTCAAACATATTGAATGAACCTTTTGGAAGGTTGAACTGACTAGAAGCAGATGAAATTGAGCGGAGCGCTCTGTTTCTCTCTGCTGGTGACATTGTCGGCGGTCACCCATGAGCTCAGATACACGAGCTGGTCTTTCACCTCAATTTCATTACCGTCGATCTGAACTCGGGATGCCAGGTTAATGCCATTGTCTTCTCGAGAGGCTCTTCCTTTCATGTATTTCAGTAGTTGGTGGTAGTTGATCAACTTCAGAAATTTTGTTGTTTTCCAACCGACCAAATTTCGCTTCGATGTTTTGGAGGGTCGGAAGGGTCGGAAACCTGTCAAGTTCCACGCGTGTTCCTGGATCTATTACCGTGTCACCTTCATTTACCGTATTGTCTACGTTAAGGTGCTCAAGATCAAAGTACTGCTTCACATTTCGATCAACAGGTGCATCTAGTAGATTTGCAGCATATTTACTAGATGCAAAATTGCCATGTATGGGAACCAAACCGTCCTTTTAGCGGCGGAAATAGCAGCTGGATTCTCAATGACGAATGAAGGAGTGATAACTGTTGATGAGCAGAAGCCAATAAACGGTTTCTTTAAGACAATTCTCGATAACTCAATCAAAACACAAAAATTCAAACGTAAATTTCTCGGAACTCTTCGCACTCCTACGCAAACTAGCATGGCTATCAATGAGCCTATCATGTTAGAGGAATATTTGTGATGGTGATGCTATTGTATGTGGCAGTACGAAAAGTTTCGGGAAATTTGCGATTGAGTCTCTGTTTACAAAATCAGATACGTCGTTTTGAATAGGTTGTCGAGAATTGATTGTATGCTAAGAGCATGCAAGATGATACCGATCTTGTGCCTAGTAAACACTAAAGCGATGTAATATACCGAGTTCAAATTATTTGGCCTCGGAAAAGGATGAAATGACAAATCACATTAACCGCCGGACAGTGAAATTAGCGGACATTCTATGGCGAAACTTTAGAATGCTCCGAAAACTTTTCCATCATCGCATCGCCTGAATTTGCTTCGCACTTTGACGCCTTCACCCCTGCCATTAAGTGCCAAGCAAACGTCGATCCTGTCTCATCCAATTTCCTCCTTTCTGTTTCATGTCGCCTTTGGAATGCATGCCGAGCTCGCTCGCAAGTCAGGGTTTTCTCCGCTCCTGTGTCAACACAGAGCCAAAGCTAATAATCATCGTCGTCACAATTAGATGCTAATGAACTTATCCCCCGAAAAGCTTCGTCGTCGTCGTCGTCGGATGCGACGTCTTTTCATCGCGGAAACCTAAGTCACTCCGTGGCCCGAGAACAAAGGCCCCGGGTGCGACTAATTCAACCATGTTCAGTCACTTCCAGTAAATTAAAACGTCAACTGATGGCGGCTTTAAGCAA
Organism: Aedes koreicus; assembly: GCA_024533555.2. Taxonomy (NCBI): domain Eukaryota; kingdom Metazoa; phylum Arthropoda; class Insecta; order Diptera; family Culicidae; genus Aedes; species Aedes koreicus. Next base: position 64,680 of record JAHHFK020000975.1, on the reverse strand, counting down.
GCATTATGTCTGTTATCGGTCTGTTCGGAGCTATGATTTCAGGAACTTGATTAATTTTTTGACAAATCAGCTGGGGAGAAAATTTCTCAAGAAAGTAATACAACACACCAACACCATAAATGGAAGCGAGAAAAACAAGTCCACCAGTTGGGGCTCTACAAAGCAAATCGATTGAACTTGCACCCAGTGAATCCCGAGCAAATCGAACAGCTGTTCGAGTGATGCCTTGTAGAACCGTTTCGGTGTCGGCATCGGGGCCCAAATGTGTAAAGGTGCTTGTTATGTTCTGGCTGCGCTCTTCTTGTTTTTCCATTTCCCTTCGGGCAATGCGGGTTCTGCACACTGCACTCATCCGTTTGCAGTTGTGCAGCCCCAATCAAACCAGTGTGGGAAAATGGCATGGGAAGAGGGGCGCGGGAGGCGAGAGGTGGTTAATGGTTACAAATCTCACCGGCAAAACATTGTTAGTACGACCGAACCTTAAGGAGAGCAGCAGGCAGAACGGACTGAGCGAGACAGCATTTTTTTTTCTGCTGCCGCGAGCTCCCCTCCCCCTTTGATTTTGATGCACTCTTGCCACCACACGCTCTCCAGGGAAAACTACATAAACATTACATTTGAATAAATCAACCGACCGCGTGTGCACATGGCCGAAGTTGCTTGCAAGCTTGTTTGTTACAATGTTTTATCATCTGCTTCGATGGACCTGAAGAGAGCCGCTATTTGCTTTGTTTCTTTCGAGCGCGGGACATTCGCCACCTTCGTACGATTGGTTTCGGATGCCCCGATCAGGAGGAAGTGTTGGTTGTCTCTTCATCCGGGCGTCTAGCAGAGGTGTTTCAGAATTCTCTGAGATCTTCTAGAACAGGCAACCCAGATTACAACGACTCCCCCCACCCCCTCCAACCACTCGGGTTTGTTTTGTTTTGCGATCACACTGTTTCTTCCTAGCCGCAGCAGTTAGTTCGGACTGGCAAAACGTGGACCGTTGCATTCGGGGGGAAGAAAAAAAGAAAACAACGGAAATCAGATACCACTTAGCAGCAGGGCAGGAGGACTCCAAACGCGGACTCCGGTGCAATGTTTTGGGAAAGCCTGAACACGAGAAAACGCTCTCCATCGAAGTTGGTTCCAGTTGAGTTCCAGTCCGGTGGGGAAAGATTAGTCCCGTGTGTAATCTGAGGGATAGTATTTTTTGTTTGTTTTTGTTTTCGCTCCTCTCCAGTGGGAAAAGGGTACGATTACATGGAATGAACTGAAAGGAACAAGGAACGGAGCGAATGGACACCAGTTGTGCATAATGTGATACGGTTGTTTTTGCACTGTTTACTTGCACCGTCTGTCGTTTTGGAGGCCCTGCGTGAGGAAAACCTGGGGCGAGAACAAGGAGATCTGTTGGATATCTAGTTTTGTTCTCCACAGACATTTGACTTTGTTGCAGTAGAATCTTTGTGAGGCAAGTTGATTTTTGATCAATTTATGTAGTTTCTGTCTGTAGATTATAGTCTTAACATTCGACTTTCATTAAATTATAAATTTATACTTGATGAAATTGTTCAAACTTCTTCCAAATATGAAGCCTGCAAGACATTTTTAAATCTCTGTCAAGTATTTCCAACGCATTTGGACAGTTCAAAATTTTCCCGCAACATATTAATGCATGGCACACGGATGAATTCAAGTTGATTCGGTTATATTCTCAACATTCGACATTCATTGAGTTTTGACCGGTTACTAGACGACATTTTGCAAACTTGTTCAAAATATGTAGCCTGCAAGACTTTTTGCAATCCCAGTCCAAAATTTCCAACAACCTTATGCATGGCTTTGTATGGAAAATGTGACCCATTTGGCTATTTCTTAAATCTATAAAATTCTACGTAAAAAACCAAACAATCGATTTGCACCAGTTGCACTACCATTTAATTCAACAGCGTAGGTTGCAAGTGTGCTTTGCCCCATTCACCCCTCACCCAAAATCTGTTTTTGAAGATAATTTATTTGTTCAATTTGTTCGTTTTCGATGCACCTTTAAAAAAAACATAAAATAAAGTTAAGGGATACTCGCGATAGTCTCGAGGTTAATTGGAATAATAATTTTGTGGCTAGGAATTTTTAACAATCTTTTTGATTAAATATTCTAAATGAACATCAAATTACAATTGATAAATTGAACATTTTCACACACAAAACTTACACACACAATTCTCAAAAATTAAATCTAAATATGTAAGTAAATCAAATCCAAATACTGGTCCTGGCAACCTGGAAGATTGCTGTATCCCAGCTCAACACGGAACAAATGAGCGTTTAAAGAATAATAATTAGATATTAGGCGAGACATTAAGTCCCGACCGACATCCAACCCCCAACATATTCCAACACTTCGGGGGGAAAGAATGTAGCCATTGTCACAAAGCTGTTTTAAAGGGTGTTCAGTTAATACAGAATACAGGAGAAATATTCAGCTAAGCTTCCTTTTTATCGAATGCGAATTGCCGGGTCTTTCGTTTAACACCTGCCATAAGATTTTGTATAGTCTCCTTGTCCACTTTATTCGCCGCAGAACGCCAGTTTGCCTTGAACTGTTTCTCGCTCACAACAGCTTTTTGAGTCTTCTTAAGGTTCCGCTTGACGATGGCCCAATATTGTTCGATTGGGCGGAGCTCTGGCCTGTTGGGAGGGTTCTTGTCCTACCACTCCATGGCCTTTTTTCCGTAATGGCAAGATGCCAAATCCGGCCAGAATAGAACGGAACAATTGTGTCGCTTCAGGAAAGGCAGTAGACGTTTTTGTAGGCACTCGCTCAGATAAATTTCCTGGTTGACTGTTCCGGTCGCAATATAAACGTTGCTCTTCAAGCCACAGGTACAGACGGCCTGCCACACCAGGTATTTCTTCGCGAACTTTGACAGTTTAATGTGCATGAAGCTGTTTAAAGTCTGCCTTGACGTAAGTTTCATCGTCCTGTACCACGCAATCAAACTTCGTCAGCATCGTCGAATATAACTTTCGCGATCGTGCTTTGGCCGACGTGTTTTGTTTATCGTCGCGATTTGGAGTCACCACTTTCTTGTAAGTCGACAGTCCAGCTCGTCTATTAGCTCTACGGTTGAAGGCACCACTCCCAGCTTCTTTGCGACATCTCGGACGGAGAGGTTAGGGTTCCGCTCGAAACAGCGGGCAACTCTTTTATCGTCGCTGGGGTCTCCGGCTTTCGATTTCCCCCCGATCCAGCTTTCCTGGCTGTTGATAAACATTCACGGAACACTTTTAATACGTTGGTAACAGTTGATTTAGCCACATTGAACAATTTCGCCAACTTCGCGCGAGAATAGTTTGGATTTTTGCCGTGCACGTGCAAAATGTTGATGCGTTGCTTCTCTTCCTTCGACGACCTTTTGAGCACTGATGCGCTAATCTCAAAATCAAAATAGAGTCATGATGCTACACGCAGACATCTTCAAAATGAGGGGTGCGCAAAATTTTTGAATGCACGATGAAAGGAAATGCGTCAAGTTTAAGTCGACCAAATTTTGATCGAAACACCCTTAAGCTCTTCATGATAGTTCACAATTCTGGATGGTTCATGAACATTAAGTGGTCCCATCTGGAAATGTTGATCTGATTTTCATTCAAATTTGGATGGAATCTCGAGTATGATTGTGAGGAATTTCAAACAAGTTCCTTCCAATTATTGAATTGGAATATCAAAATAAAAAGTTAAAGACTGCGACAAATCAGGGCAACTAGGTATGAGAACATCAAACTTGGCGAAAGTCCTAGGTGTTTTCAAACTGCATTTCGGAGAAATTCTAACTGACCAGCGAACCCTAGACACTGGCAAAATATTGAGGAAGTTTATCTTCACCTACCAGGTCCCAGGGCTGGTCTGGTTATTTACCATTTTGGTAGGCAAACACACTAGTTTTGCCGGATCAATGGTAATGCAGCCCTAAAGTGCTTCTGAAGTTTCTCCAGCAATTCTTATAGATGAACATTATAATGGTCATGTACAGTATTTGAAAATAGTTGAAATGTTGCATTTGATCATATAATAAATTACGGTAGGTTTGATGTATGAACAAATTGATTCCTTTTGTTATTAAGTTTGCTAAGTTTCAACAACAAATTTCTGTCTGTATGTCTGTCTGAACCTTATAGACTCGAAAACTACTGAACCGATTGGCGTGAAGTTTTGTATAGAGAGGTTTTCGGGGCCGGGAAAAGTTCTTATGATAGTTAGAGACCCCTCCCTTATCTGGAAAGAGGGGCTCCCATATAAATATAAAAACAAATTTAAACCAAAAATGAAAATTATCCCTACTTTTATAAAAATTTGTATGCAGGGGATTTTGGGGCCTAACTCGAGAACTAATCAAGCAAAGGAAACCCAATTTGGCATGTGGGAGTTTTTGGTGGTAAAACATGTTTCTATAATTTGAGCAGCCTCTCCTATCAGAAAGGGATGGCTATTACACAAATGAAACAAATTTGTTTTGCATAACTCGAGAACTAATCAGGCGAATGGAACCAAATTTGGTGTGTGGAAGTTTTTAAAGGCGAAAAATGTTTCTAACTTTTGCATAGAAAAAAAATGGACAAAAATTGACGATTTTTCATGGGTTTACCTTCACCCGCACTGACGAAACTACCCATGCAACATCAATCATAGTAACCCATGAGTCAGCAGACAAAACTTGACAGCTCTATCATTCGAACTCTAACCGTGATGGCAAAAAAAGTGAAGCAACGTGAAAAGTGGCTACATCGCTGCGTGCGCTTGGCCGGGAGGCCAAACAGTGAAAAAGTACCTGGCGAACATGAACATACATGTCAGGAAGCGGAAGTCGCATCCACTGGTTTCGGAGCTGCAGGCAATGACGCAGCCGCAGCGGCTGAATAAGATGGTCAACTCGATTTTCCCGGCGAATCGCGACGTGGCGGTGGTGATGGACGACGAGACCTATTTCACCCTGGATGGCAACGACTGGCAGCGCACTTCGTATTTTACTTCCCCCACGAAGGAAGTGATCTCCGAGGTGAAGTTCATTTCACACACCAAGTTTCCCAAGAAGGTGCTGCTGTGGCTGACAATCAGCGAGAAGGGGATGTCAAAGCCGATCTTCTTTCGCTCCGGACTGGTCGTGAACGGGGAAATTTATGATACGAAATGCCTCCCGGAAGTCGGCCCACTACTCAAAGCGATCGTTGGAGGAGATGGAGCGGCTGGATATCGATGTGTTACCAAATTCGTCGAACCCGCCGAACGTCCCTCAGCTGCGTCCCATCGAGAATTTCTGTGTCAACCTGAAGCGTAAGATCTACTCCAACAATTTTGTCGCGACAACTGAGGAGGAATTGATAAATAAAACGAAGAAAGAACTCTACACTCTACAAGCCAACACGCATGTTTTCATCCGCCATGGCGAATCTTCCGGTTAACTGCCGGAATGCCGCTCGCAAGGGCGTAGAATTTTTCCGGAAGTAAGCCTTACCTTTCATTGGAAATTTATCAAAAGCAATTATCTGTCTTAGCTTTTCTGTTATCACCATCCGAAAAAAAGTAGATTTTTATAATGCAAACGTTACGGTGGTTTGTGACCTCTCCTTCCTCTGAGAGGAGGGGCTCTCATACAAATGAAACACAAATTTAAACCAAACATGAGAATTATCCCTACTGTTACGAAACATTGTGTACAGGTTGAAGGTGTAGAAGGTTCTTATGATGGTTCGAGACTCCTCCCCGTCTGGCTCCCATACAAATGAAACAATAATTTCTGCATAACTCGAGAACTAATCAAGGAAATGGAATAAAATTTGGCATGTGGGGGTTTTTGAAGTCAAGAAATGTTTCTACGGTGGCTTGAGACCCCTCCACTCTTTGGAAGAGGAGGCTCTCATACAAATGAAACACAAATTTCATCCAAACATGAGAATTATCCGTACTGTTATGAACATTTGTATGCAGGAGTTTTTGGGGCCGGAGAAGGTTCTCATGATGGTTCGAGACTCCTCCCCGTCTGAAAGAGTTGGCTCTCATACAAATGAAACAAAAATTTCTGCATAACTCGAGAACTTATCAAGCAAATGGAATTTGCGCACATTTGGCATGTGCGGGTTTTTGGAAGCAGGATTTTTTCTATGGTGGTTCGAGACCTCTCCCCTCTCTGGAAGGAGAGAATGATTCTGATAGAAGTTTGAACCCTTGGGGGATGTTTGAGTTATTCTCAGTGCTACATCATGCAAAAGAAGTTAATCTAAGGTTATGCAAGAGAAAATTACGTTCAAACTGAAAGGATACAGTATAGTTTGAAGGTAAATGTTTTGTCTATGAAATGCTTCTACACATGCTTTGGCTCTGTCATGAGTATCAGTGAAACGCTCGCTAAATTAACGCTAAAAAAAAGGGATTCAAAACCCATACTTCCAAACATGCGATGGGGGGCAGTATACAGCTCCTCCAAACAAATTTTCGTCGTGCAAATTGAGTCACAGGAGCTCTTTGTAAAACAGAGGCACAGTTCTAAGAATTTCTACAAAAAATGCAAATTGGAACGTACTCACCATATAAATATACTATTTACTAGCAACAGATGTATTCATTGTCAATAAAATCATCTTTCCATACTATTAACAATTGAAGGAAGGATCCTCACCGCCAATCGGTCCCCAAATCCACTCGATCAAATCCCATCAATCAAACGCTCCGTCAAACCTTCATCACCTTCACACCCCGAAGGTCAGCAAACTGACCAAACAGGTACGGTTTCATTGGTGGAGTTCAGCCAGGCAAAACCGATAATTTTTCCACTCTTTTTGAGTGGGATGATTTAAGCCAGATGTCACACCCAGCCCAAATATACGACTATGCTCACAGCAGCAACGGTGAAAAAAAAGATCTGGCAAAATATTAAGGGATATCGAATATACTCTCAACGGGTGGCGGGCGGACGTTTGACCAGTGCGAGCTCATTAAAGGTGATTATTTTTATCGCTCGAAACCCAGGCCTGAGGACGACGCCATCCGTCACGTGATATCTGCTTCTTTTCCCCATGACAGACATGGCACAGCATTCGTACAACCGTAATTTATTATTGATGGATCTAATTGCCATGTAAAGTTTCAATCTCTGTGCCATTTGAAATTAATCATAAGCCAGAGTTGTTTGGAGGTGCGCTCGCGCAAACTCTTCCTAACGATGGTAATAATTATGAAAAGTTGCCCATTTCTTGCGGAGGCAACGCAAGAAGAACGCCCACTTCCTGGGCGCTCTAAGCGGGTGCTGTTGCTGGCACGGCCGGATTGCGAGGGCGGATCCCGTGCACAAAAAAAACCCAACACGCATCAGTCGAGCATTTCTGACTGCGAAATGTCATAAAATTTATTGTCCCTGCGGCACCCCCCCACCCGCGTTCCAGTCAGTTCGTACTATCTTGGCAAAACTGCACTTCACTCTGCACTCACTTCTGTCTCGCTCTGAGATGTTTGATGTGGTTTTATTTGCAACACTTCGAAGGTTCGGCTCAGTTGTCTCATTTCGAGTGTCATTTTTTAGGATCAAGCGTGTTCTTCCCGGTTGGCGGGTGGTGCTTTTGAATGGCTTACAGCGCGTCGACCCACGGCCCGCAGACACTCAAAGTCCTTTTATCGCTTTCGTGTTTTTGTTTGGATTGCGTTTGTTGAACTTCGCGTGCAAATACAATCATTTCGGGTGGGAGGGGCTGGGGGGGATGCTGCATCGTTGATGGATTTCCTCTCGCAGGAGTGGGGTATGGGTGCTGATGCATTAAATTGTACAGTGAATATGTGTTCGAAGGGCGAACGGTTTTTAGTGCGAAGAGCATTGCTTAATCAACGGCGCTAAACGTTGTTTATGTTTGCGAGGTGGATTAATACGGGAAAGGCGATTATTCCGGTTCAGGAATTTATTGTCAAACGACTGAGAATTTTGGGATGTAATTTCTTGCGATTGATTACCTTGATAATGCTGAATTTTTGGATGACATTAAACTAAATTTGGATTATGTAGATCATGGTTCAAAACCCATGTTCAAATGATTCCTATTATAAGAGCTCAATTTGCATCCTGAAAATAGGACAGATGCTTAAAAGTCCCAGCGTCCTATAAATACGACAGTCCTTGTAATATAAGCAGACGTTTGACGGTGGAGAGGAAACCGAGAAGTGACAAAAACATTGGTCCTGTCATGGACCGAAAGGTGAAAAGGATATTAACGAAAAACCCAAATCTCTCCATTCGAACGGTGGCTCGTAAAATAGGGATGTCGCCTGGTTTTGTCCAAAAATCAAACCAACGTTTGGGACTTAAGTCGTATAAAGTAAAAACAGTTCCAAATCGCAACGACAAACAGAACTTGACAGCAAAATCACGGGCTCGACGTTTGTACTGCGAATATTTGACGAAGTTTTCATGCGTTGTTATGGACGATGAAACTTATGTCCTGGAGGATTTCAAGCAGCTTCCAGGGCTGGCTTTTTATTCTGCTATGGCCAGAAATGCTACAGCTGAGCATTTCAGAACGAAGAAGGCATCGAAATTTCCCAAAAAATACCTTGTGTGGCAAGCAATTTGCACGTGTGGCAAAAAGAGTAAATCTTTCGTCACTACAGGCACAATCAATAAGGAGATCTATCAGAAAGAGTGTCTGCAGAAGCGATTGCTACCCTTCATCAGAAGTCACAAAGAAAAACCTTTGTTCTGGCCCGATTTGGCATCATGCCACTATGCTAAAACTGTGATGGAGTGGTACCAAGCAAATCAAGTGCTCATTGTACCAAAAACCTCAAACCAGCCAAATTGCCCAGAGCTACGACCAATCGAGAGATATTGGGCTCTGATGAAGCGGAAGCTTTCTGGAAAGAAGCAAGGAATCAAAGACATCCAACACTTCCAGCAAATTTACGATTTCTGAAGAGTCTGTACAAACCCTAATGGACGGAGTTAAGCGCAAAGTTCGAAAATGTTATGCAAATACCGAATAACTATGTTTTGTCTTCACAAATTGTTAAAACACATCCTATGAATCTGAAATAAACAACTACGCCGGAAATATAATACGAAATTTATGTTTTATTCATGTTTTGAGATGTCCGGATTATTGCGGATACAGACCTTATTGTGTCAGCGTCTCATGCCGGTTTATAACGATTGGTAGTCAGTTATTATTTGAAGTGTGGCCTTGGCAATCGATCACAGTAAACAATGACGTTTCCAAGCGCCAGAGCCTCAATGTGGACTAAGTATGAACATATTTTAAGTGATCTAACTTCATTGCCAAGTTTTTAGGTCATCCGACAACTCTTTGAAGTACAGGTCTATGGACTTCGAGATCAACCACCATACCAAATGGCTCCTCGAACGTATCAACTAGGGCGCCCAGAAATCTTAGTGTCTTGCGAACAATCAAAGATATTTATTCAACTTATTCAACTTAACAACTCATAATAGGAGATGTTCGCTCATCGCCATGAGGCACCAAGAGTGGACAGTAATGTTTTCTAGAATGAAAAATATGAAGAGAAAGTATTGATAGTGTACTCTCTTCACAATGAAAGATTCTATCAAACATTACTGTCCATTCTTGGTGCCTCATGGTGATGAGCGAAAAGCTCCTTCTTCAGGATAGGCCAAAATAAGTGACGGAGTATTTTGTTTCAGTGTGGAATTCTTCTAGCCATCGCAAGAGCCATCTGGTTGCCAGCATATTAAAGAGAGACTGATTAATATGTAAACAAACTAGTGTTCGCTAGATTCCGTCGACAGGAAGTGCCTAAGAAAAATATGGATTTCAAAAGACAACGGATTTTGCAGTTGCATTTGGCGGGAAAGCGTCCCAACCAGATAGTGGCGAGACTCGGAAGGAAGGTATGTGCCGCACATGAATCGACCGGACGTTGAGAAGATGGAGGACGAGGGGAACCATCGACCCAAAGAAAAAACCAGGTCGTCCTCGCAGTGAACGTACCAAACGGCTGGTAAAGGCGATGCGTGAGCGAATTTGCCGAAATCCTTGTCGTTCTTCATATAAACTGGCTCAGGATATGGACGTCTTCAGGCAAACTATCAAATCAGTTCTCAATGAGGATTTTAGTTTTGTGCCGAGCAAGAACAGAAAAATTCATGGACTTTCGGAACAAGAACAAGAAGAACAGAGTCATTCGCTGTCGCGAATTACTTCGTCGGCACGGTGATTCCATGATTGTGTTTTCGGATGAAAAAAAATTCGTATTGCAGCAAAGTTTCAACGCTGAAAATAACAGGGTCTATTCAGCGAGTATTCAGGATATCCCTTCTTCAATTTGCGCAGTTCAACGCTTCCAAAATCATACTTTGGTCATAGTTTGGGGAGCGATTTCTGCAGAAGGTCGTCTACCACTGCTTTTGATTGATAAGGATGTAAAAATCAACGCAGCCTACTACGTAAAAGAGGTCCTGGAAAAGCATTTGAAGAAGCATACTTCAACGATGTTCGATAACCGCAAATGGGTGTTTCAACACGATTCTGCGCCGTCCCATGGATCAAAGATTACCCAAGCATGGTGCACAAGAATTTGCCAGACTTCATTCCTAAGGAATTACGACCAGCTTCTTCGCCAGATGCAAATCCTCTGGATTTTTCTATTTGGGGAATCATGGAAGTTCACTTCTCCAACCAATGGGTATTGAAACATTCAAAGCTACCATACAGAAGATATGGGATGAAATCCCCGAAAATCGGGTGCTGGCCGCTTGTAATGCCTTTCCGAAGAGACTAAGCGCAATAATTAAGGCTAAAGGCGATATATTCGAAATGTAAATATGTACACATAAACAGAATAACAAAGAAACATTTAAATTATTTGTCTTTTCGTGGGAGATACAGTCTTTGTTTCATGCGTCATATATTTGGGCCTACCCTGTACATCATAATCGTTACTCCACGTACGGAGAATACAGACATAACAATTATGTTAACTCATAATAGACAAAAAAAAACTGTTCAAAGTATTTGGCAAACTACTTGCAGCCAGTCTCGCTTTTGTCGGCACCGGGAGCTACCTTGCGCATTCTTGCGTACCAACTGGCTACATTCGGGTACTTGCTAAGATCAACGTTGGCCGCCTCGCCCCCCCCCCCCCCCCAAAACAGCGAAAAACGCTGGAAATGGCTCCGCCCCCCCCACACCCCCCGCCCCCGCCGAACATGTATACAAAATACACCACACCCACCACCTCCTCCTCCTCGTGCTCCGCGGGAGAGAGTGCCATGGTCGACTAGGGTTGGGATCGCGACCCTAGCAGGAACGAATAACTTGATAACTGGCCTTGGTATTTAAGAGCTCAGATTAAGGGGTAAAATACCTGAGGATAATACTATAAAATTGTTCCCACAATGTTATGCGAATACCAAATTGAGGTAAGACAATACCTAAATAGTACCTCTCAGGTATTCCCAGGTATCCGAAATAACAAGTTTTGTTATTCAAGAGATATTTTGCTTGCAATTCTTAGGTATTTTGCTTAGGTATTTTACCTCTTATGCTGCGCTCTTTAATACCAAGGCCAGTTATCAAGATCAAAATTAGGTATTCATATGTTGTTGTCTCCTGCTCGGGCAATCATGCAGCATCTACAGGGGGTAGACAAAATAACTATATAGGATAGGCAAATATATGGTCAACTTTGGAGTGCTCTAACTTCACGAAATATTGACCGATTTTAGTTCTCTTAGAAGCATTCGACCGAAAAATTAATGTATTTCTATAATGCAGTAACGGGAATGGCAATGGTTCCCGGATACCGAAGATATTCCCGGTTTCCGGAGGGGACGTTTCACATGTCGATTTTCTGGTGAAATTTTGTACAGGATGCCGTTAAAAAATGTTTGTCTCTAGTAAATACGCAGAAAGCGGTAACATTTTCCAAGCGAATGATAAGTTGAACTCAAAAATCGGCCTTAAAATGGTCGATATATGGCCATTATCCTGGAACAGGTTCCTCTGAAGGGTTCTGGATGCGGCTATATCTTTTTTTCATCCAAAACATGCCGAGCGACACCTCTTTCTTCTTCTTCTTTTTTCATTACAAAGCTTTCCTTCTGCTTAAAGTGGACATTTGGACACATTGACCACTCCCGGGGCCATCGGAACGATCCTGGGGGATCCTGTAGCAGGGGCCAATTACATTTTTACGAGTGTTTTGGAGAGTGTGAGCTGTTTAGTGGAATACCTGTAACTAGAAAATGAGAAGAATGATTAGTAATTTCCATTTAATTCCAACTACCTTTATTGCTCATTTTGACAGATACGTGTATCTCGTCTACAATGTGCAGACTTCTTCAGTGTCGTGTACTAGCCGAGTATTAGTACAGATAAGCAATAAAAGTAGTTGGAATTATATGGAAATAACTAATTATTCTTCTCATTTTCTAGTTACATTTTGACACCAAAACATGCCGTGCGACAGCTCTATCTTCATGATTTTTCATAAATAAGGTTTTGGCCTACTAGAAAAGACCATTGGCCACATTGGTTCCCCTGGGACGTTCCGTTGATCCCGGGAGCGGCGAATGTGGCCAATGGTCTTTTCTAGTATGCCAAAACCTTATTTATAAGCAGCAGGTCTTTCTTTTTTCATAACCTTCAATCTTTCAGCAGCCTTGTATTTTTGAAAATTTTGTATTTTTGAAATCTGATTTGACATGAAATCAAAGAACTTTAATGGGAGATTTTTTCATTTAAATTTTCTAAGCTGTTCTTCGTTATTTAAAACGTCGCCATCTGCGAACTTCATGGACTTTTTTCTTCGAAAAGGTGAAAAGGTAGTGAAGGAGGTAAAGGGCGTATTCGATAAAAATGGCACACACAAATTTACTCACCAAAATTAAACCGATTCTCGGATTTTCTTGACATTTGCAGGTAATGAAAAACTACTAATGAGTTATGATTAACACAATTTGCTTTATTAAATTTCATCTGCCATACCGAATGCCCGCACCTTCCTTTTCACTCCACCCATCAAATTTTGTACAACGGATTTTCCCAGTATTTTTGTTGTTTTTATCCAAATTTTCTTAATTTTCTTTTTTTTAATAGTTTTGAGTTGTTTGCGATGTTCCGTCTTCATAATTGTCTAGAATTTTTCAACTGGACGAAGTTCCGGTGAATTTGGTGGGTTCATATCTTTTGGCAAAAAATCGACACCGTGGGCTCGGTTCAACTCCAACACGTTTCGAGCGCAGTGGCAGGATGCTGGATCAGGCCAAAACAGAGTTGATCCTTTGTGCTTCCATATGAAAGGCAAGAGACGCTTCTTTGAACCATCTTTAGGTGTCGGGGTCAATATGACCCGGAATGGAATTTAAAAATGCTATAACTTTCTAAGATAAGCATCAAGTTGATTTAATTTTCTTGACATTTCCTAAATCATAGGAAGTTACGTTTATGCATAAAACCCACATTTTTTTGACATTTCTGAAGGGCTGTAAAAAAGAAGTTACGAATAAGGTGTTTCGGGTCACATTGACCCGGATTTCAAACTCACATTGTGGAAACTATATATGACCAACTTTTCAAGTCTTTCCAATTAAAATGCTTATTAGAGTCCCAAATTTCAGTTTCTTGTGAGTACTGCCCTTTTTGACCCAATTAATTACAAGGAATCTGTGCCGGAATAGGGAATGTTTTGCCACGATCCGTGAGGCGACGACAGATACAAATTTTCATCGGAACATGCTTTTCGACGGCTCAAACTTCCTGATTTTTCATGAATAGTCTACTTCTAGCCTTAAAATGCACCAATGACCATGTTGACCATTCCGGGACAATCCGGATGCCCCGGGGGAACCCATTAAGAGACCCATATGAATTTTCGCCAAAACATGCCTTTCGGCGACTCAAATTGCTTGATATTTGTTAAGTAGTCTTATTCTAGCTTTGAAATGGATCAATGATCATATTGGCCATTCTGGAACAACCCGGATGCTTCAGAAGAACCATTTAGGAGGGGACTACATCGAATTTTCGCCGAAACATACCTTTCGACGGCTCCAACTTCATGATTTTTCATGAATAGACTACTTCTAGCCTTGAAATGGACCAATGACCATTTTCGCCATTCCGAAACAATCCGCATACTACGGGGGAACCCTTCACGAGGAGACTAATGCAGATTTCCACCGAAACATGCCTTTCGAAATTTCAAACTTCATAATTTTTATAAGTAGTATACTTCTAGCCTAGAAATGGCGCAACGACTATATTGACCATTCCGGGACAATCCGGATGCCCCGGAGGAACCCTTCAGGAGGAGACAAATACGAATTTTCGTCAAAACATGCCTTTCGACGGCTCAAACTGCATGATTTTTTATAAGTAGTCTGCTTCTAGCCTAGAAATTGCCTAAAGACAATATTGGCCATTCCGGGGCAATCCGGATATATCGGGGGAACCATTTAGGAGGAGACAAATATAGATTTTCACCGAAACATGTCGATGTTACTAAATTTCGACCATGCATGAAGATATTGACATAACAGCTATGGTCACTAGAGTCATTGTCAAAGGAAGCCATGTCTATTTCACATTTACCACCTTGTCAATGCCCAACATGTGCTGTTTTCATTATTCATTAAGTTGGTAACACAATTAAACATATTCAGTTAAATATATCCATGAAGCCGGAAAAATAAATAAGCATACAGTTCCTCAACTGTCTGGATAACAACTGGGGTGGACCACCCCCTCGCCCGACCACGTTACGCCACTGCTCATAAATGAGTAAAAATGATAAACTAAGAAAGCTATGTCAATTGGATCAGTTTTTCTTTGATTTTGAAAACTCACGAATTCTATTACCGTGCTGTTTACCGAATTTGCCAGATTTCGGTAATTTCGGTAACCAGGTCGGTAATCAAGTTCGTGAGTTTTCAAAATCAGCAAAATGGATCCAATTGACATTGCTTTCTTTGTTTACTATTTTTACTCATTTATTTATAAGCACCTTGGGACGTTTTTGAAATATTTCAATGAGATTTGAGAACAACAATAGAAAAGCAATCAATTTTACCAGTAATCAGCCCTAGGTGCCACAAGGTTCTCATCATGGCCCATTGCTATTTGTTATACTGCTGTTTTTTAATCATCTGATTGAACCTATATTGGGTGCGGGACCAATTCTCATCAACAATTGCTATTACTCAGCCGTACAAGAACCAAATGACTTCAAATTCTGTTCATGAATATTTTCACACAGACACTAGTCATGTAAAAAACAACAATCCAATCATTCGGTTTCATACAGCTGAGCAATAGCGATTGGCGACAGGAATTGACCCACTGCCGAGTTGGCCCCGCACCCTATGCTGACGACATGAAATATGAAGCTTTCGCCAAGGCTTCAAGTTTTCACAGTATATTTACATTTTTGCGTTCATTTGTTAGCCACTACAACGGTTTAAAAAGAACTTGGCATCTTCCGCCTCATTTTACACTACATTTGTTTACTACGATATTTTTGCCAAATTTACCACTCTTTCTCCCATTTCAAGGCTAGTAGTAGACTATTCAACAAATATCATGAAGTTTGAGCCGTCGAAAGGCAAGTATCGGCGAAAATCTGTTTTTGTCCCCTCCTAAACGGGTCCCCCGGGGCATTCGGGTTGTACCGGAATAGCCAATATTCATTGGGCCATTTCTAGGCTAGAAATAGACTACTTATACAAAATCATGAATTTTGAGCAGTCGAAAGGCATGTTTCGGCGAAAATCAGTATTTGTTCCCTCTTGAATGATTCCCCTGGGGCATCCGGATTGTCCCATAGTGGCCAATATGGTCATTGGTGCATTTCAAGGCTAGAAGTAGACTATTCATGAAAAATCAGGAAGTTTGATCCGTCTTAAAGCATGATTTGATGAAAATTTGTATCTGTCGCCGCCTCACGGATCGTGGCAAAACATGCCCTCTTCCGGCACGGATTCCTTGTAACCAATCGAGTCAAAAAGGGCAGTACTCACCAGAAACTGAAAATTGGGAACTCTAATAAGCATTTTGATTGCAAAGACTTAAAA
The DNA here is from genome assembly GCA_024533555.2 of Aedes koreicus. Lineage (NCBI taxonomy): Eukaryota > Metazoa > Arthropoda > Insecta > Diptera > Culicidae > Aedes > Aedes koreicus. Next base: position 48,610 of record JAHHFK020000975.1, on the reverse strand, counting down.
TTTGGTTTTATTAATTTTCCACAATGTGAATTTGAAAACCGGGTCAATATGACCCGAAACACCTTATTCGTCACAAAATGTTAACACCCAAGGAAGCGCAAATTGATTTAATTGTAACAAAACAACTGATAATCCTCTCACCCAAGAAGCAAACAATGGTCAAAAGTGGTTGCATCATCTTGATTGTGACCTAGATGAGTCATATAGCAGTCACCAAAACCGGTTCGTAACATGCGTGCTACTAGGGTAAACAGTTTATAAAGCTCGATTCAAAGTAAATCTGGACGCACGGTTTAATACACCACGCGTCCCTGGTGGTTGGAACAAAAAACGTTTGACAGGCATTTGTTTATGTTTCATTGACGAAGAAATTAGTGAAAAGTTTACGGATCATGGAACTTGAGAAAAGAAAATTAATTGTGCACAAACATCAAGAGAATCCTTCGGGGTCTGCCTCAAAAATAGCAAAAGTGTTCAAATTCCCAACGTCAACGGTGTGTCTTCTAATCAAACGTTACAAGAATACTCTGAGTATGGATAGAGCACAGCGCATCCATCATAAAAGTGGCACTAGGGACAAAGAGCTGAGGAGAAATGTGTTGAGGTACGTGAAAGGCAACCCAGGTGTCTCCTTACGTGATTTGGCAAAGAAATACGATTCCAACTTTTCCACCTTGCGTGACATCCTTTCAAGAGAAGGACAAAAGTCTTTTTGTGCCAGTAAACATCCGAATCGCTCCCTGAAACAAAATTTAGTGGCCAAAAAAGCGAGCACGATTGCTATACGAACGAGTTTTGACGAAATTTGATGGCTGTATTTTAATGGATGAGGAAACATGTGTCAAAATAGATTATAAACAAATCCCCGGACGAAACTGGTCGTGGGGATGTCTCTTCCAGGTATTAATTTGTTTTTGCTGATAAGTTTGCTCGGAAACTAATGATTTGGCTAGGAATCTTGCAGTTGTGGCCTTAAAACCAAGGTTTTCATCACATCTCACACAATGACGTCGAAGGTTTACATTAAGAGTGCCTGAAAGAGGGGATTTTACCCTTCATTCGGCAACACAAGACCAACGTTATGTTTTGGCCGGATCTAGCCAGCTGCCACTACTCTAAGGAGGTACTAGAATGGTATGCTGCAAACAATGTTAATTTCGTCGCCAAAGAGATTAGTCCTCCGAATTGCCCTGAGCTCAGACCGATCGAAAAATATTGGGCCATTGTCAAGCGAAAACTTCGAGGATGCGGTAAAGAAGTGACAAATGCACAACAAATGCGTTTAAAGTGGAATAAGTTCGCCGATACAGTGTCACCAGCGACTGTGCAGATCATGATGGCATCCATCACAACTAAAGTGCGACAGTTCGTTCGAAACGGTAAAATGTATTAGTTTGTTAAATATCGTTAAAAAGCAGAATAAATACCCTTTTGTTTGACGTTTTGATCAACCGTGTATGTTCTTGAGTTATGATCACTTGAATGCGTCCAAATTTACTTTGAATCGAGTTTTACATCCAGCTATTTTGAACGGAGAAGATGGAAAAGTACATTAGCGTGGTTATTTAAGCAAATGCACCAAATTGAAAGTAATTGTTTGAATGAATTAAATTGAAACCACCACCAAAATAAATTCTAGCTTTAAAACTGATAAAAACCTTATGTAAAGAGGTGTTTTCACGCTGGCAAAGATTTCTCTCCGATCAATGGAAAGGGAATTCTCTTGTGTTGTCCAACGTTAACCATTCAATCGTGACACCTCTTTAATACTTTTTCCAACTGAAAGAGGCGTCCTTTTTCTTTTAGAAACTTCAATCCAAAATAGAATCTTTTGCTTTGAACAACTCAAAACCCAACCGAAGATGTTTCACCCCTGAGACAGTGCAAACCCGTCCATCATCCAATGTCAGCCAGCTTCCATTAGTGCGCGAGCATGCTCCCTGTCCTCAAAGGAAACGGTTCATATTTCAAACCACGTCAAGTCGGACGCCAGCAGACACCATTTGGCGCAAAATTAGCGCCTCCAGAAGTCGTTCCGGCTGGGCGTTCAACGACTCCTTGCGGCTGACTCTCAACTCTGCGCCACATTTGCCCGGTGTTGTTGGGTGGTATCGCCTCCGATCTCCGATGCGGAATTCGCACTAACAAAGGAAACCTTTTCCGGTGGATCCGGGCAGCAGCAGCGAAGATTCGACGAGCAATTATAAACAATCCATCACTCATCGTGCTCCAAAGGGAAAACATTTCCCATCGTCAAGGCGCAAGATCATCTCTAACCACCGATCACGATGCACCGAACAAGGGCCAGATTGCATCGCCTTTTCGCCATCGAGCGCTATTAGACGAATCGGGGTTTTATCGTCTCCTGAAATGTGGACGTAGACGTAGCTTCCCGGGCGATATGTGTGATTGATGTTAATTATAAATCTTCAATCCGAGTAGCTTTTTTTTACTACCCCGGCGGAGGCAGCTGCCGTTTCATTCCAAGATCTCACCCAGATTAAAGAGCACATGCGATACATACCTGCCGGACCGCGGGAACAGCATCGGGTGGAAACGGTGGAAAAACATGCACTTTATTAAGGAAATTATTTCCAATTTGATTGATCCTAATCAATTAGCAATTTCTTGCGAGTTTTTCGAGATTAATTAAATTTTTCGAAATTGCCCGGCCACCGCCGCCGGCTGAAGAATGCTGGTGCGGGATAAACAGAAGAAGACGAGAAGAGGATCGGACAACGAGAGTCGAGTGCCGTGATATCATCATGTAATAGCCGAGGAGCCCAAGATCGAGCGATGAGATCCAAACAAAAAAAAAGCTCCGAAAAATTGCGATAATTGAAAAATTGTTTATCGGATTCAATAAACAGTGCGAGGTGAGGTGAGGTGGCTCCAAGAAATCACCTTCGTTTTCGAAAGTGTTATTATCAAATCGCACGAGTATAAGTTTCTTAACTTTCCACCTCGAATTGGGGGAAAAACTCGATTACACCATCCCCTCGGTTCGAGTCTGTCTAGGCCACTGGTTCGAAGCCCGACGGAGCCGCAATGAGACGAGATGGCGAGTGAGGTGGGTTTCGATGTTAATCGGAAAATTATTTTGGTCCAAATAATTATAAAGATATTTTTCTGATTGCCTTCTTCTTCGTTGCTTCGCCGGCACAGATGTTGGACGCGCGTGAGCGCGCAACTCTTGACCATGAGAAGCGCTACGGTTTAATCAAAAATCAATCTAATTTGGCAGAGTTTGCATAACACCCAACGGGTGGAATTTTTCTATATTATTTGTTCGATTTGCCTTCAATGCAATTATTTGCATCGGTGATTTTCTTCTCTGATTGTGCGTTTTCTTTCGGAGGGGCGCATTTTCATCAGGCACACGTTCACGGCCTTGAAGGCCACCGGGCGTCGTAACCAATGATGCGAAATTCCACCGTGTCGGTGTCGATCCAGGCCATCCGAAAACGACCACAACAGCAGAAACGAAAACAAAAAAAAAAACATTATGCTCAAGCCAAGTTCAAACCTGATTTGCGCAAGATCAGTGTGGCAAGAGCGCAGAAGGCAGAACCTGTTCCGGCCGAGGAGCGCGGCGAGACCCCGGGAGCTTTTTGTCATCAATTAGTCCTCCCTTTTTGCGCCTTTCCAATACAAAACAGCCGACCGGACCGAGACACTGAGGGTCGCCGGGCGAACGAAGATTCAACCAGGTGCAAGATTTATGTACCTTAATGGAAATAAGGTGTTAATTAGTAATTAATTACACTAGTTACACACATCATGTCCGCGCCCCCTTTTTCTTCTTCCGTTGGAGAATATTTTTTTTATCTGCCAACAAAAGCATGCGAGTGTCATGCTGGCAGCATTTATGTTGTTGGTTGTTCTTGCTGTTTAGTGGCGAGAACATGCAACGAAAGCGGCAACATCACCGGAAAACATTAAGGAATTGCAGAAAACTGCAACAGCGAAATGAGGTGAGGTGGGCGAGGTGGTATGAAAAAAAAAACAGAACTTGCAAATGATCCGCCCTGTGCCGGAGGGTGAGCCCTAGTAGCTGCTGACGGAACTGACGCTGTTGAAAGGGAAATGTGATAAATGTTGGATCACATTAGGCGTGATTCAACGCACGGCCGACTGTTGTGGGTTGAGAGGAATTACGGGAAGTCTGGAAAGGTGTAGGCATCAGGGAGGTGCTCTAAACTGGGCGTGCCTAACTTATTAGGGTAGAGGTACTCACTTCTTAGGAGAAATTTGGCAACGTTCAACAAACTGCAACCTGCCTCTTCTTCATGTGCCGTCGGATCGTTATCGAGAATAATTTTGACCCAGGTTGTCGTCCGACATTCTTACGACATGCCCAGCCCATCGTAGTCGACCGATTTTGCCTGTGATAACGATCCCAGCAACTGATGTAGTTCATGGATCATTCGCCTTCTCCATGTTCCGTCTTCCATCTGCAGTCCACTGTAGATCTTGCGTAACACATTCCGTTCAAAGACACCAAGGGTTGGACTCGTGTCTATCCCTGACGCTCTTCGAATCACACTCTCCTTTTTTGTGTATTCAGAGACGACCGGAACCATCAAATGGCACAAAGGAGGTCTGGAGGTGGTGGCCTCATTGCGATTTCCAAATCCTCTACCAAATTTAAGGAGTCTGAACATGTGTCGGTTAAAGCGCAAATAACTGGTGAAATGCATGTGTTTGTATCTGTGTATTTCCCACCTGATCATGCTAACAAGAACACATACGAAGCATTTTTTCCTGAAGAAATCCTGTCGGATCTTTCCCCTGAGATCAAAGTTCATGTATAGAGCGATTTCAATCAACGCAATGCGGACTTCATTTCTGACGTTGTAAATGAAGGTACTCTGCTTCGATTCGTTGAGGACAATGTGACATAACAGTTAATTTTTGACAAATATGCCAGCCTTGGATTTAACCAAATTAATTATGTAAAAAATCAGCAAAATTGTTATTTAGATTTTTAGCTGACAAACATTCATGAGGATTTTTGTGTTAATGAATGTCTGCCACCCTTATTTGCTCTTTAATTCTTCGTCGTTCACACTGCAGCACTGAGTGCTGTGTCGAACAATCTCTCCAGTGGTGTCAGGAAAAAAATTCCGTAGAGACTGAGTGAGATTCATCGAAGAGAGCTAGAAATGTGCACCCGGGTGATTCTCCCCAGAGAAATCGCAACGCTGGTCACCTTATATATTTTTTATCAGGTACTACAATTTTTTCATGGCTCATATTTCATCATTGTTGCACCCACTACAACTTTTTGTTGTATGGTTTCTAAATAATTCAGATGGATTATGCTATTTGCTCAGTTTCGAATTGTTCAATTGAAAATTGAAACAAATAAAATAAGAAGATAATCGCTTACTCAAAAACGCAACCAGAAGTTTTGATTTCCAACAAAAACAAAACGTAAACACGCGTTATCTTTATTTTTTTATTTTTCATTATTAAAACAATATTTTCATTTGTTCAATTCACAATATTGTATTGTCACTTTTTTCAAGTTATTCTGGCTTCTTCAAGTAATCTTTCTGTTTTTATTCAGGTACATACAGATTTTATTTTCATAGTTTACTTGCTCATTTTCCATACCATTTTGCATTTCTCGATTAATCTCTTCATAGTTTATATTTAAAATGGTAATTGAATTTTAAGTGCTTGTTTAAATTTTTCAATTGCGTAATTTTCACGGGCTTATTTTATTAATGCTGATTTGTATACTTTTAAGTTACTTTCAAAGCTGGTTGTGCGTTATTTTATAAATTCTCTTGACATTTTTCATTGTTTGTTTTGATTTTTATATTGCTCTTTTCATTTCGTTCATCGGAATATTTTGTTTTCGATTTGTTTTTGATAACGTTGGTTCAAAGTGCTTAGTTTCGTTCTCAATGCTAGATTTGAATATCGTTTGGTCTTATTCTTGCTATGGTCACCTTATCTTTTTCTTTCACTTACTTTTATTTTTCCCATGGCTCATATTCAATTATTATTGCATCCACCTCTACTTTCTATTGTTTGCTTTGAATTTTTAATTGTCTTGTTTTAAGTTCCTTCTTGTTATTTAAGTTGCTCTGTGTATTTCTCCAGTGCTCAGTTGAACTGTTTCAGTTCTCTTTTTTTATGCTAGCTCTATTGAAAATATTCTTTAATCAGTTCACAACTTTTATTTTTGTGAAATTTATTTTTCAACTTTTTGAATTGATAATTTTTTAATGTTGATTTGGTTGATGTTTGTGTTTATGTTTTTTCATTCTTTCATTGGAGATTTCAGTGAGACATTCTTTAGATTCGCGATAAATTTTACAATTGAGGTTCAGTTTTTGTTATGTTTTGCAATTTAGAGCGCTGTCTTTAAGTGCTCAATTTTATTTTCCGAATGCTAAGTTTTGGTTTCGTTTGTTCTTATGTTTTCTATGGTCACCTTATTATTTCTTCTATCACAAACTATTATTTTGTTCATGGCTCATGGCTCATATTTAATGTTTTCTGCCTCCAATTCTACTATTCTACTCTTTATGGCTATGCTATGCTTAGTTTGAAATTTTTCAATGCAAAATTTTAAATTTTCAATCCAAATTTTCGTCTTTGGTTTACTGATTTTTCAGTTTATTAGACATAACTTTAATATTTTAATTCTTATTTTTTTTTCCTTATTGTTATTTTTATTGATCAGTGTATTTCTCTTGAGCTCTATTAAACAGTTTCTGTTTTCTTTTTTTAAGGAAGCGGATTTTTGGATTTTTAATTGGTCAACTTATTTATTGTTAACTTTTCAATGTTTTGGTTTGTATGTTTGCTTTCCTTCTGTTATGGAAGACTTCAGTGGGACATTCTCTAGATATAACATCAATTAATTTCAATTAACCAATTGAAAATCAATTTTGTTTTTGGTTTTAAGTATCTCCAATGTTTAGTTTTGATTTTGTTCGGTTTACTGGTTGACATGGTCTAACAGTTTTTGTTCTATCACGTTCTATCGTTCTAACATTAATTTTTTCAAAGACTAATTTTTCATTATTGTTGCAACCACTTCAAGTTTCAATTATATAGTATAGACTGCTCGGTACTCTCGTATGTATTTTTTTTTCTATGCTCGTGTTTAAATTGTTCAGAGCACATTTTAAATTCTTCAAGCCCAGTTTCAAATTTTCTTTATTTTAGTTCTCTGAAATGTCAATTTATCAGACTGAACATTGAGTTTTTAGTTCTTATTAACTGATTTCTTCGTTGTTATTTTCATTGCTGAGAGTATTTTTCCACTTCTCCTGTCTTAAGCTTACTCATTTTATAAATTTCATTCAATTTTCAATTTATAATGTTTTTCGCTAATTTTTAATTGTCTTGGTTGATGTTGATGTTTATGTTTTTAAACAGTGGGAAATTTGCGACCTTCCCAAGTTTCTGATTAATGTTTTCCAATTGCATTTCAAATTTAAAAAAATCAGCACTACAAAACTGTCCATAAATTGTCACAGAAAAGTATCCTGCTCAGGTTCTGGGTCTTCCAATTCTTATCTTGGGATGTGGAAAGATAAATAAGTATCTAAAGATTGGACTCGGAAAAAATGCGACACTTTGTTTTGGGTGTAACTTTTTATCGCGGGGGTAAAAATAATGCAATTTTGGGCAATACTAGTGTTATGTTTATGTGTGCAAAATTTTATCGCGATCTGTCAAGTAGTTTTCAAGATGCATTCGAAACAAGAAGAGCTACGCCAGCAAATCTTGGGCGCGGTGATCGATAATCCTGGTCAGTGGCAAAAGGCAAAAGGCTTGGAATTCACCATTCCACCGTGTCCCGCGTTGTGAAGATGTTCCAGGAGACGAAGACCATCGAGCGGCGCGCTGGAAGCGGCCGAAAACCGAAAACGGTAAATCCAGAGAAGGCGCGGAAGATAAGGCAGTACTTTAAGAATAACCCGAACCTTTCCACCCGAGACGTGGCCAAAAAGATCAATTCGTCGAAGTGGTTCGTCCAGCAGACCATGAAGCGGGCTGGGCTACGTGTTTTTAAGGTCAGGAAGGCGCCAAACCGGACTGACAAGCAAAACACGGTGGCCAAATTCCGTGCGCGGAAGCTGTACCGTGAGTGGCTGGTCAAGCCAGGCTGTCTCGTCATGGACGACGAGACATATATCAAGGCGGACACCAAACAAATCCCCGGCCTCGAGTTTTTTGTCGGTACGTCCCGCATGGAGGTTCCGGAAAAGTTCCGGAAGAGAAAGATGGACAAATTCGCGAAGAAGTACCTGTTGTGGCAGGCGATCTGCGAGTGCGGACGGTACAGCAAGCCGTTCGTTACAACCGGCACCATAAACGGGCAGATTTATCGAGAGGAATGCTTGCAGAAGCGCTTGCTGCCCTTCCTCCGCTCTCACCGTGGTCCCTCGCTGTTCTGGCCGGACCTCGCTTCGTGCCATTACGCCAAGCCTGTAATGGATTGGTACGAAGAGAAGGGCGTTAATGTGGTCCCGAAGGAGGCGAACCCACCAAATACACCAGAACTTCGTCCGATCGAAAAGTTTTGGCCGATAATGAAGAAGATGTTGAAGAAAAGCGGAAAAACATTCAAAACCGATGAAGCTTTGTAGAAAAACTGGGAGAAATTGTTTAAGGAAGATGGACAAAGCCTCGCCCAAGATCTCAAGAGCAGTGTTAAGAGAAATGTACGAGCATTCAGCTTGGGGGAGGAAATTCAATAAATAAGTTATGCCAAAACATAGCTCATATATAGTTTTTTAATCCCTGAAAATTTGAGAAGTATCCGATTTAAAATGAATTTTCGGTGATTATTTTTGTGTGTCTCATTTTTCCCGAGTTCAGTCTTTATTTGTTCGTTAGATACTTATTTGGATTGCGAATCGTGGAAAGGTGGTGAGTTTTAAAATTTGATTTTGCCGAACTTTTTGAAGGATATTAAAATTTACCTTAATTAAGTTGTTTTTTTTTTGAGCTTATGTAAGTAATGCTAATTTGTATATTTTTGAGTCATTTTCAAAGCTGCCAATTTTCATTTCAAAATTTTTCATTGTTTCAAAGTTTCAAAGTTTATTTCGATTTTTGTACAACTCTTCTCGAGTTTTTTTTTATCGGGATGTTTTTTCGATTGCGTTACATAGCTGATTCTATTGTTTCAAAGTGTTAATTTTTTTTTGCAAAATGCAGAATTTTGATTTCGTTTTCTCTTATGTTTTCTTTCCATTCCATACTATTTGGTTTTTATGGCTCATTTTTCTTTTTGGTTCCATCCTCTTCTACTGTCTTTTATATGGTTTAGGTTGTCTACCATTCATATGCAGTTTTTCTTTGTTCAGTTTAAAACTGTGCAATGCAATTTTTTTATTTTTAAGGGCCAGTTTCAAATTTTCATACAAGATTCTTAGGATTTTTCGATTTATCAGAGCTAACTCTGAATTTTTAGTGATCGTTTTTTAATCATTTGTTTGTTGTAACTTAAGTTTCTCAGTGCATTTTTCCATTCTTCTGTCGATTTGTTTCAATTTTTTTTAGCCTGTTCAAATTTTATGTTTCTGTTTTACATTTTGTATTTTTTTTTTATTTTTCTATATTTCTTCTTGCATTGCGAATTTTTCAATGGATGCTGTTTTTGTTTTTCTTCTTTTATTGATCATTTCAGTGGGCTTTTTTTTTTTAAAGAGCTTTTTAAAACACTTTTTGAGCATATTATTAGTACAATCGTACAATCGGATAACAGAATTTTCTCTCAGAATCTCAGTTTTACAATTTTTGTGGGACTTTCTTTAGTTTTAAGATGAATTTTCAAATTAAAATTCCAATTTTACAAATGTTCTCTCCGACGAATTTATAAAGGAGATATCATTGACAAGAAATCTGCTCAAGTTACGGGTCCTCCAATCCTTATCGTGGGATGTGGAAATAATATTTTATATTTATTCGAAAATGGGAGAACAATGGGATATTTCCAGAAACTGGAAAATTGTCGAAAATAAAATATTGTTCAAGACTTCTCGGAACCTGTTAGGACCCTAGGAACTGATTCTTGAAAAAGGCTTTCCAAGGTTTAGCAATTTTGAGCAGCAATTCCCATCAAATTAATGTTCAAACGAAGCCCTTTCTTGACCCATTGAAAACAACAGAAACATCGCATCACATTCATAATTTCTAAAACACTCCAACCACCCATTGAAAAGAGGAGATATTAGCTTAAACCGATTCTTAAAATTTGGCAGTCATAATGCGTCGTTTGGCAAACAGATTTTCCGCACGTCTTGGAAGATTGTCGGTTGAGGCCGCCTAAGACGGGATGGCGATGCGGTCATGTGTGAAAACCGATGATGCCTCGAGAGCAGAGCCTGAAGAGCATCATCATCGTTCGTCATGGCGCAATTTTCGGTTGGCTTTGTTCGTGCTGTTCGTGCTTAGGAGCAGCTATTTGCAGAAAGCAAGAGCAAAAACCGAAAGAAGGTGGAACGGATTATGTAATTATCATAAATGCGTCAATAATTTTCATGCTTTAATTATGCAAATTATGAGCGGTAATCATACACATTAGCTCACATGTGTCGACATTTAGATGGGCTTGCATACATGCGTACATGAGACAGAGCGAGGAACGAACGTGTGTCGATGGTGCTCCTGTTCCCGGCTCGAGCCTTTTTTGCGCTACTTTTTACGTAAGCTGTCCTTTGCGCCTCATCCCAATAGGACAATTCTGCTAAGTATAATGTGGTGTGATACAAGGAAAACTTGTCGGACCTTTATGGAATGTGAGAAGTACCGTAATGAAGTGTGATGTAATGTTATGTGGGCAAAGAAGATGGGCAAAGTTTCACTCTCAATGACCGACTGGGATCATCCCACTAAATGGTTTCATTTTCTTTAGCACCATCCATTGATTGGATCGTACCTAATCTGCGACTTAGATTGTTATTGGTGAATTTGAGTCCGGATTATGAGAAGTGGTTCAATTATATTTAGATTCAACTCATGAGCATGTCGCGCCTGTGTACAGCAGAATGAGCTTCAACCAGCCAGCATCAACTCATGGATCGCCTACACAGCGTTTTATTTATTTATCACCAAAGCCAACAGCAAAAAGAACCATCGAATAAAATGCATTCCAACACACATGCATCCGTATTCTTTCCCATCTCGACGTTCGGTGACACCGTGTTTGCCAATCTCGCCACATTGCGTGAGTTTATTGGAGGACCTCCAGGTTATCACTTTTCGTTATGAATATGGATACGGAGCGGGCGATGAATGTCAGCAGATAGTCCGATATCGGAACCTATATGGGCGGATGAAGGAGAAAGACTCGGCGGTTATCACCGAGCCGTAAACTTCAGCATCCTTGAGAATGCAACTTGAGCACAGTGTGCCTTCAGGCCACCACCCATACTCGCGCAAATGGCCGCTGGCAGAAGTCAGGGCAGTCACTGTGTGATAGAGGAAAAATTTGCATTTCACAACATGATTTCCCTCTTCGACTCGAAACGGCGACGATGACGACCAACGACGACGACGACGACGACATGTGGAGGCGTATCCGGACGACGATCTGAATCGCTGCGGGCTATGTGCAGCACAATGATGATTGCATCTCACACTCCGAGTCGCTCGGCGGTCTTACGGTGGTGCATCCACAGTGCGAAATGCATTTCGAACCTTATCTGATTTCTAGAACACATTTGTAGTTTCAACATTTTTTGAGGTGTGTGCCCCCCTTTGTGTGTTTGCTATTTCTCCATTTCTTGGGCCTTCAAGAATGAACTATCGAAGATAAGTGCCCTCGTGTCGTCGTTCGGGCGTGAGATGGCGGCAGTGACAGAGGCGTGCTGGGGTTCGGTTTGATGGGACTGGAAATAGACGAACCACACACCACTCAGCCGACGAAGCGTGGGGACCCCATTTTCGTTCTACATGGCACCACGAGAGCGGGAGACATAAATATTCATTAATTTGCTTGGAAAAAGGCGATTATCATCATTTTCTCGGAACTTGTAGCGTCGATTTGTTTGCTTTTGCTACACCCTTTCCACCGCACCAATATGTTTGCGAAGTGAATCTCATCGCCATCATCCGATCAATGACGACGACGACGACGACGACGATGTGTGCGGTTCGAGGGTTGACCGAGAACCCGGCGATAATTGCCCTCCGATATCATTCGCCACGCCGTGCCGGCTTGGTTGCTGGCGAGAATCGTAATCGCTGCAGTTAATTAAAATTGTAACTGCGCACACTCTCCGCCACTCGACGGCGACTCTAGGTTTGCTTGCTGTCGTCGATAGCAATGTAAGGATTTTTCCTCTTCCATTCGGGAGATTCAGGAAAATATTTGAAAATGTTGATTGCCTCAGATTCACGCCAGCTCAAAGGCGGCAAAGGCTACCGACCAACCGGGCAAGTGAAAATGAACGTGGGAGGTGTGCGCTTGTAAAAGTTCTTCTGGAAGCATTTTTTGCGATGAAAAGTGCTGCAGGGCTTCTTCGGAGAAAGGTAGAAAGAGACCGAGAGAAGCCGGCCTAATTAAGCGATAATGAAGTTGTTGAAGGTTTCGCAAATTGAAGGTATAATCAGATTTGTAGCAAATGAATTTCTCGCAAATGGAAAGGAATAACTCCAGGGCGGTGAGGATGATGATGTTGATGATGACTGCTGGGTTTTGAGCCCAATTAGGTAGTTGGAGTTTGTTACAGTTTGGGGGGGAAAAACAGTTCATGATTTAATGAAAATGTTATGTTTCCGTTTTGAACTTCATCAAATTAGGCGCTCGACTGTGGAAGGTTGGAACCGGAACAAACCGAAAAGTATGCTCCCGGCAAATGGACAAGAAGGAGGTAGCCATTGTTGACAAAAATTCCAACCTTTCTACGCAAAATATGCCTCGCAAAGAAAATAAAAATCATAAGTGCAAAAAATAAAGCAGAGGCGTACAAAGGCAAAAAAAGGTGCCCAACCGTTACTACAAGCAAAATTTCACTGCAAAAAGTCGTGCTAAGGAGCAAGTCTTAGCAAAAAATTACGATGTCTAAATTCACCGTCTCGTCTCTTCAGGCACAAGAGGTCAAATACGTGCAAAAAATAACCAATCCACCTAACTGTCCAGAGCTTCTCCCGATAGTAAAATACTGGGCTCTGGCTAAGCGGAAATTCATTGAAACCTAAGAAGAAAGCAAATGAGATCAATCACTTCAAGCGAAGATGAAGAACTGCCACCGCTAGCGTTTCTGCGTATACTGTACGGAATCTAATGGCGGAAGTTTTACAGAAACAAGGATTAATTGAATTTAAAGTCGACAGGAATTACACCCTGTAAGTTTAATAGAAAAGTTCAGAAAAGTTTTTGAAATTGAGTCGGAAGAGCGAAGAGTTTACGACAAACCTTCTCACACGCATTTCGAAAATCCACACCGTTCACAACGTCCTATAGAAGAACAATTATTGGGAACCGAGAATTCTACTGTTTCCGTGTCATCAAACATCACAGAGAACGTCTGACCACCGATCGGCAAAAAGGAAGTGGACGAAAACATCGTCGCAGGAGCGCGAAAAACGTCAGGATGGTAGTTGAAACTTTCAAGCGCAAACGCAATGCTTCTGTCCGGAATATTGCAAAAAAACTAACCTTGATCAAAACTTTTGCGTAAAAGGTCAAAAATCGGGCGGGACTACGAATACCTTCATACGGAAATGGACGTTATACGCTGACGAAAAAATCCTGTTGCATAATGGATGATGAAACCTGCATAAGGAGCGGACTTTCAGCAGATTCCAGGTCATCAGTTCTACACTGCAAAATACAAGTTCGATGTCCCAGAGCACCAACGAAAGCAAAAGCTCTAGAAATTTGCCTATTTTTATGTGTGAGAGGCGAAATGCTCCAGTCGTGACGCCTTACCTTACCTTACCAATCAGACTAAGGCCGGTGTGGTCTCTGCTGTACACAGAAGTTGTTTCCATTGTAATCGGTCCATGGCTGTACCTCGCCAGCCTCGCTGTCTGCGGAGGGTCCGCAGGTCGCCTTCTACTTGATCAATCCACCTTGCTCGTTGCGCGCCTCTTCTTCTTGTACCTGTCGGTTCGTTTTCGAGAACTATTTTCACCGGGCTGTCGTCCGACATTCTTACGACAAGCCCAGCCCATCGTAGTCGACCGATTTTTGCGATGTGTACGATGGGAGGTTCTCCCAGCAACTGGTGCAATTCGTGGTTCATTCGCCTCCTCCACGTTCCGTCTTCCATCTGCACTCCACCGTAGATCGTACGCAGCACCTTCCGTTTAAAGACTCCAGAGTTTCGTGAAAATCGGTCGAGTGATTTCAGTGATGGCTTTGAATGAAGAAATAGTGCGCCAACAAATTTTGGGCACTCACTTCGAAAACCCAAACGCTTCTCATCGATGGAACAGAAAACAGCTCGGAATCACACATTCAACCGTATCTCATGTGATCAAAACGTTCAAGGGCCGTAAGACAACCAAGCGGAAAAAATGGTAGTGGCAAAAAACGTGGCACATCAAATCCGGAGAAGGCCAGGATGGTATTGAACCAATTTAAGCGTTATCCCAACATTTCGATCAGGGATGTTGCGAAAAAGGCGAAAGTTTCAGTTTGTTTTGTGCAGAAAACAATGAAATGTTCTGGATTACATGTGTACAAGGTCCAGAAGGCACCGAACCGGAGCGATAAACAGAACTCGGTGGCCAAAACTCGTGCAAGAAAACTGTACAGGGAGTGGCTCACAAAACCGTTCTGCATTGTGATGGACGATGAGACCTACATTAAAGCCGACACCAAACAAATGCCAGGACAGGAACACTACGTCGCCACCTCTAAGTTGGCCGTTCCGCAGAGTGTACGGAAGAAGAAGCTTTCGAAATTCGCCAAAAAATTCCTTGTCTGGCAATCGATCTGCGGATGTGGCAAAATGAGTCAGCCCTTCGTCACCTTTGGGACCGTCAACGGACAAATCTACAAGGACGAATGCCTCCAAAAACGACTTCTGCCCTTCTTGAGATCTTACGATGGCCCGACACTGTTTTGGCCGGATTTGGCACTCTGCCTTAGACTGGTACAAAGATAATAATGTAGTTTTTGTACCAAAAGACGTCAACCCTCCAAACACTCCGGAACTTCACCCAATTGAAAATTTTTGGGCAATCATGAAGGCAAAGCTCGTTAAAACTCCAAAACTGATAGAAAATGAACTTGAACTAAAGAAAGTGTGGTTGAAAGTAAGTAAGCAAGTCGGTCCTATCATTGCCCAAAATTTGATGAAAGGGGGTCAAGGCAAAGGTGCGGGCATTTGGGTTGGGAGAAGAGGTTCAATAAACCAATGATGTCAAAACTTAACCATTTAGTAGTACTTTATTTCCAGAAAGTTTGAAAATAATCGGGCTCAAGGAAAATTTTTGGTGACCTATTTTGTGTGTCCAAATTTCATCGAATACAGTCTTTAGAGTGCATAAGAGCTATATATTAGATAATTGTAATGAAATTAATTTTTTTTTTTTTTTTTTTCTGTTCATTTGTAGAGATAATAAAAATTAATTCTTCTTAACAATAATTGTTTTTGGTTATCTCTACAAGAATATCATTGTAAAAACAAAAAAAATTTAAGAGGGCGTGTCGTAGCTATTATCATACAACTTTATTTACAACTTTTTTTAACAAATTGTATCAGCATTATATTATTTAGGATAACATAAAACACCCCAAAAGGGTTATAAATATTACAAATAATAATAAAAAAAAGTGCGCAAAACGAAATAACAAAATAAAAAAAAAAGAAGGGGAAAAAAATTGGAAAAAAAAAAAAAAAAAAAAAAAAAAAAACAAGAATAAACTAAGAAACTTAATAGCTATAAATGTGTTTTCAAAATCATTTAATTAAATAAGAATAATAGGAAAACAGGGAAGGTGAAGAAATTGTAAAATGAAAAAAAAAATATACAAGAAAACAGGAATAGTGCAAGAACAAGATATACAAAAATTGAAAAAGAAATAAGTGAAAAGAGAAACAAGAGAAACATAGAGTGCATCAGTTTTTTTTCGGAAGTTTCACGTCGTCTGAAGAGCCATAAAAAAACCATGAGCCTGGCATTGCCATTGAAATGAAACAATTTATTTGATTGCATTCTTCAAAATCATCATCAAAACATACTTTTCATTAAACAAAGCGAATTGAACATATTAGCTGCCCTTGAACCGGTCTAAGTCGCGTTCATCTATCCTCTGAACTCAAATAGACGAGTTCACGGACAGCGGGAGTAACATCTTGACACTCGTAAAACTTGCAATTCTGCCCCTGCCTATCACAATAGCCGTGTTGAGATTTAACGTTCTTAATTGTGCTCATCTTTCCGCTTCTTTAGATCTTCCTCGGGGACTGCGGAAGGAGCGGAAGCTGTGTTGATGGAAAGAGCGCGGAGCACATCATAAAATAAATGAAAGCTATGTGATAAAAATACGAAACCGTATCCCCACGAAAAATGAATAACGAGCCGGCGGTGGATAATTATAGAATAAAAACACCGACGACCCTCGTGATACCGCAAAATTCGTGAAGCCAGGAAAGGAAACGCCTTTGGTTTGGGAAGAAGCAGTACATGCCGTAGGGTTTCGTTGATAACACAATGGCAGTGTGTTGTCGTCAGGAAGGAAGCCAACCGGCGAAAGCGAAAACACATTAATTATAATTAAAAAAGTTAAGCGATGAAAGGAATTTTCTATATTTCAAATCTCTTGTCTAGCTAACAGTTCTACTATCGCAGACAAACAAAGAACCCACTCGCAATCTACACAAACGACGAACGCCACCCTCGCCGCGTCAGCTGGAAACGCCTGCTCAATAATTCAATAATCATTAAATTGTCATTTTACGATCACGGAGACGATAGCTTCACTCCGCTTCCACGGCCTTATCAATAATTCATGACGCTATCTTTTATAATAAAAATGTAAACTTTTTTTCCACTCACAGTGCAGCAGTTGACAGCTCCACGACGCCACCACCAGGCACCATTGAAATTTCCTCTGATCGAAAATACGGATATTTCAATTGAGCAAAGTCTTCGAACATGTTCAACTTCTTCCTGTACGGAGCGAATCTAGAGAAGAAAAAAAAACCCACCACACAATCACAACTCAGATGCCGAAAGTTCTTCTCTGTTTTTCCGCATTGGTGAGCGGAACTAAAACGAATCACAAACCCGACCACGCTACCCAATAGCCGCCCTCGCAGCAGCCACCAAAAAATAACACATTTTTCTCTACGCCAGCCATCGGGGCCTGGGCACGGTGGGTTGTTGGGGGCAAACTTTGACGGGGACTCGGCTAAAATTTAAACCGTCTAGACGTCGTAAAAGGAATACGGGACCCATTCCGAAGTTCTTCCTGGTTTACATCTTCGTCTGCTCGGAGCGGGAAGTGTGCGGAGCTGATGGAGTTCGGGCGACTGCAGACGGAAATCAACGCCACGCCACGCCACGCCACGCGGTCAGCGGAGGAAAGCTTCGGTGTGTTTTTGCGAAACAATACGTTTATCCGTCAGTTGCTGCCACTTGAGTAAGTATGCGACCGACAATGACGCCAGCGATGGTTGTGTGTGTGTGTGTGTGCGCGCGTGTGTGTGTTAGAAAGTGCCGTCGTACCTCGAGGACACAATGAGTAAACTGGAAAATTTGCTTCAGAGTTGGAAAATGCGGAAGTGATGGCTTGTTTTTGGTTTATTCGTCGCACTGTGGGATTATTGGGAAGGATTAGTGGCAAAAACTGTAATAATGAAAACAATTAAAAACAATGGAGGTGACTTCAAACAAAAAATTAAAGGAAGTGCTTCAGTCCGAGTTGGGTTCAATTTCTCCAACTAATCAGGTAATCCGGATTTCAGAAAGGAATGAGAACTTCAACTCATTTC
Source organism: Aedes koreicus (assembly GCA_024533555.2). Taxonomy (NCBI): domain Eukaryota; kingdom Metazoa; phylum Arthropoda; class Insecta; order Diptera; family Culicidae; genus Aedes; species Aedes koreicus. The sequence goes on along the minus strand of JAHHFK020000975.1, from coordinate 30,680 downwards.
CCCTTCGAAAGTTGTAACCATTTTTGAGGTGAATCGCACCGGAAAAATGTGAAAAGTGTCGAGTTCAAAACATTGAAGAAGTCGACAAATTAGATGTATCAGTCAAAGATCAGCAAAACGGCAGTGGAATTAAAACGAAACTACCGATCCTGCTCTCAATCTACATGCGGCATGTTTCTATCACAAAGCAGACAATTGTGAGCCTGAAACTGAATGGGTTCAGATTTAAGGAAGAAATTAAAATTTACGGGAAAACTAATCTAATATTCAACTTTCAGGAGTGACGGAGAGCAACATTATTCTGTAAAGAAGGTTCAACATGAGCACCGATTTTGAAGAGATTTTCGTACAATATGTTTACGTAACGGACGGCGACAATCAACAGCGGATAAATTAATCACCAACTTAATTTCCTTAATATGCAAATATATAGATTGCCATACAGCTTGCTGAGCGTATCCTGAAACTTACCCTCCCATCTAACACAACTCCACCTTTCCCGAGATACTTATGAGGGGTCGTGGGGCTCACGGCATCTCTCTTAAGTAAGTGTCGGACTAACATTCCTTCCTTATTCCCACCAGTTGCAAGGACGAGGCCAGGATAGCTCTGGTCTGTTGGAAGGCGACACACCTTTTATCTAAGAGGTAGGGATTGCTCCCAAATCACTACCTAACAGCAACCGATGAAGTTCGGGGTCTCCCTCTTAATAGCAGTTCAGAGCTTGTACCACCCACGATATTGTGCAACCTGGTTTATGCCATATTATGCTATGCTATGCTCAATTTAAATTTAATAAGTCCACCATAGTCAACCATAGTAAAGTCCACCATAGTAAACGACCATGATGAAGGATTGAATAAGCAGTGAAATTCTCTATTAAACTTCCAATTTGGAAGGATTGCAATATTTATCGTGCAAGTTATTTCCAATCCGGAAAGAAAATTCTGCGAACAATATGTTAACACTTTTAAAGAGGCTTGTATTTGAAAAATTACCTATCAAAGCTAAAATGTTAACCACTACCCAAGTAACAATTTCAGTTCTATTCCAGCCGTATAGCACTCCTCCCGGCTTTGTTGATGACACTACATTCAAAACTGTTTTATCCACCAACACCTCCTCTATGCATCTTTAAAGCCGAAATGTGTACAAAGTAGCCCACTCTATAGACGGTTGTGAAAACAAATTAATAAAACCTGTATAAGACCATAAAGATTTTGAAAATGTTCTAGTGAAAGATGTTATGACCACTTGAGAACCATCATAAAACCTATTGGCCGCCATCAAAACCAGCATAGGGCTGAATGGCCACAGCTGTCAAACTTCACGGCGATATCGTGGTTGGATTTTGTTGTTTTGCTTTGTTGCTCTTCTGATTCATTCAACAGCAAATAATGGCTCAGAAAAAAGTTCTTCTGTTGCGGGAAATTATGATTGATAGCAAAATATATAAAACAAATTGAGTTTTTTTCATAGCGTATCATGCTCCAAATCATATGCGCATTTAATTTTATGGTGAATATTGGCACGATAAGAGCTGAAAATTAATGCGCCTTGGAAATTATGCGATAGGAAAAATTATTTACAACAACAAAAACAAAATTGAAAGAAATATATTCAGTAAATTAATCATGAAACTCCTGAAAATTGATGGAATTCAATAAGGTTATCTAAACGAATAACGAAGTTTGTCTCAGATCTACAGTTCAATTGTATTACATTTAAAATTTGGTGTATTTATTTTTTCACATTTCAATTATTTCATATATTTCAACATGGCGATTGCAAGAAATCACAGTTTTGCCAAAAAGCCAATTTATCTTAGCAATGGCTACTATAAAACTATCTGGCCGCTTGGTAGCTTTCCTCAATGCCAGTTAGCCGTTTAATGCATTTACTGGAGGCAAAATGGTTTTAAAATGCTTTTTCAACTGACCATAATAAGATAATATGAATGAGTCCTAAAACGGCATTTCAAAACAGCATTTTATGAGTTAATAAAGTCAAAATAAAACCTTTGATAGGAGTAAAAGGAATTTTAGAAGTCAAGGTTTTAAGATCGTTCTAAAGAAGCTGTGTAGGTTCTTATAAACCTGACTAAAATTTGAAACCTATTGGCATCTCTTGCTGCCATAATAAAGCCGAATTGATTTCTAGTGGCTTTCATAAAACTTTAACAAAACTTAATAAAGCTGGATGGTTTTGGCAATGTTACTTGGGTAGTCCCCTGAGGATTCCGCATTATAATACATTTTTGCTATGAAAACACCTAGCGTATTATTTGAAACTAGACATACTATTGCAAAGAACCAAAAGACTGATGAATCGCACAATAAAAAAAGGCAAGATTCAAAAAAAAAAAACTTTGAGGCAGCTTTGCAAAAAAAATAATTCTTAATTGAAAAAATGTGTTGAAGAAATCAACCATTTTTTTGGAAAACATATTTTAATATCAAAACCGCAAAGAAATACAATTGAGCACTGAAAAGTTTAGATTGCGTTTCTTAAGGAATAAAATAAGTACCAGAATAATAAGAAACTACATTTGAAACATTTAAAAATAAAGCCAAAGTCAGAAAAAAATAACCGACCAGTGAAATAAAAAAATAAGCCTTAAATAGAGTTTAGAAAAGAAAAAAACGACACAAATAAAATGAAAAATATAAAAATCAGCCAACCAATGCTCATGAGCAAAACGAAAATAAAGAACTGCACTGAAAAATTTAAGTGATGAATGATCAATCCAATAACCAGAACTCAAAAAACGAAAAAACTAACCGCTAGAACATAGATTTTCACATAAATCAATAGATGCCCACTCGTTTTACTGGGATCTTTTTCAATCGCAAGTCCTTTCATTTGCACATTTTTGTTTTCATCACCACACGCTGATTTCATTCTTATGTTAGGTCAAATATTTGTGATTCACCTCTAAACTCGCTTACCCAAACAATAGGGTGGTCAAAATTTTAGAAGTAAATCATGAATTCTTGGATTCTACTACTTATGTAAAAGTCCTCGTATCATGTTTTTCCCATTATCACATTTTTTTTAACTAGGGTCAACACTAGGTGATTTATTCTAAAATGTTTTTCTGCATTATTCCGCCAATCATCGATCGCTTTTAGAAGATATTGGCTCAAATTTTTTTCTTCATCTTTACTTTTCAAAAGTACATTTTTTATATGATTTATATTAAATTTTTTATATCTTTATGGTGATTTAAGGTTAAGAAAACCTCATTTTGGAAGAATGCATTATTATGGGCAACAAGTCCACGTTAAAAAATAATATTAAAGGACGCACAAACTTTAACTATGCAATAAAAGGCAAAAGTGGATATAACAATAATAAAAAACTAAACCATCAAAAATGAGCATGATTAACCGCCCAAGGTTACTTCTCCGTTATGAAGATGTTGAAATTTTTTTTTTTAAATAACGGGGCCTACTATAGAGGTCGAGTGTATTTTGGTATAACAGATGTCGAGATTGACAAGATTTTATCGAGTTGGTCGACTCAATCGACCTCACGGAAACTAGTGACTGATATGTCACATTTTATCGAGTAAAAGTTTGTTTTGATATGCGTTTTCATCGGTTAGTGGCAATAGGTAAGAAATACACTTAACCATTATTATTTTGCAGCAAAAAAATGTCTCATACTATTAAAAACAAAACAAATTGCGGTCAGTTCGAATGGCTCATCGAACTGATTAAAATTTATGTGGACACCGCCAGAGGCTTTTGTCGCGTGGAGCCAGCAAAAATAATGTTATGTAGAAATGGTAGGAAATTGACCAGGAGCTCTTCTCATTAGGACCACTAATGCGTTGGGTCGGAGTAACAAAAAGTAAATATAATTTTCTCGTTTGAATAGTATTTCTATTGTGATCCCAACAAACATTGGTGTTGAATAAGAGCTTGTTCAAACAAATTTGGAGAAGCTATTCAGCTATTCTAGAAGAAACAGCTGAATAGCTTCTCCAAATTCGCTTGAACAAGCTCTAATTCAACACCGATGTTTGTTGGGATAGGCTCTCAAGCCCAGTCGGTCGCCGCACGGAGACTAATAACAACTGTAAAAGTGAGACTTGCTCGAAACAAGAACTTCTCCGAACATCAGGCATACACTTCTCAGAAGGATAGGGAGCACTTCTGGTAGTTTAAGCAGGAATATCAGAAAAAAAAAATTCAGGACCATACATTCCCAGAAGTTAAGGAAAGAACTTCCCCGAAAACCAGGAGAGGACTTCTCAGAGCACCAGAAAGTAATTTAGGAACGAGGAATTCTTGAAACTTTGGATCTTTCCAGAGGTTCTGAAGTTCTTCCCAGAAATTCAAATTGGAACTTCCCAGGAGTTTAGGAATTAACTTCCCTGAAGTTCAGGACGAAACAAACCAGAAAGAGCACAACCTATAATTTCAAAAAAAAAAAAAAAAAAAAAACTGCCATACAGCTCAGGACGATACGTCCAAGTATTTCTGGAGAGAACTTCTCTGAAGTTCAGAAAAGCACTTCCCAGAAGTTCCAGAAGAAATTTCCCAAAAGTTTAGTTGGAACTTCCCAGAAGTGCTAGAGAGCTTTCCCGAAGTTCAGAGAACATTTAAGAATTTCAGAATGAGGCTTTCTCGAAATTCAGGAATAAACCTCTCCAAAGGACAAAAATAAACTTTCCAGAATTATAGGGGTTACTTCCTAGTAGTTTGAGCAAGAATTTCTCAGTAATTCAGGAACAAACCTGAAGTTCAGGAGAGAACATCCCAAAAGCTCAGAAATTCAAGATGAAACAAATTCAAGGGAATTTTCCCTAAAATTCTGGAGAGGACATTCCCAATGTTTTGGTAGAATTTTCCTCGGAGTTCAGAAGTTTAGATAGAATAGGTGCCAGAAAAAACTTCCCCGAATTCCTGGAAAAAAAACATACCAAAGAGGGCACTACCTATAAGTTGAAGAAGGAATTCTTCACAACTTTCACGAAAGAACTTCTCTGAAGGTCAGGAGAGGACTCCCCTGAAGTTCTAAACTTTCCAAAAGTTTAGTTGGAACTATCCAGCTTTCGTGAGAGCTTTCTCGAGGCTCAGGAGTTCCCAGAAGTTCAAGTAGATACTTCTCGAAAGAACAAAAAAAAGGGGTACTTCCTAATAGTTCAAGCAAGAATTTCCAACAAATTCAAGAACAAACTTTCCTGAAGTTCAGGATCAAAACCTCTCTGATGTTCAGAAGAGGACTTCTCACAAGTTCAAGAAGAAACTTTCAAGAAATGTAAGAAGATTTTTAAAGAAATTTTGGAGAAAATTTTCCTTAAGTTCCAGTTCCTCCAGAAGTTTGGAGGAATTTTCCTCGCAGAATCAGAAGTCAAGAAGGTTACTGAGTTCAGGTCAAAACTTATCAAATGTTTCTGGAAGGTTAGGTTTGATTGTTAATTTCCAAGAAAATCAGGAGTAACTGCCAAGTAGATCATGAGGAATCTTGCCAAAAGTTCAGGAGGAAACTCACTAGAGTTTAAGCAAAGAGATTTGAAGAAGGGTGAGTCGCTAAGAACAGTGTGCCAGCCGCGATGTCCTACACACTAGACGAATATGTTTCATAGCTGCAGAACTTTGATTTTCAATCCATACCACATGTGTGGCACTCTGAGGAACACTTTTGACAATTGAGCATTTAGAAATAAGAAATCAGCAACCTTGCCAATTTGGGCTGTCAACACATCGGCACCTTCGGCACCTTACAGGAACACCCAGAACATTGCAACGAGTGTAGACACACTAAAAAAAAATAGCACAGTAAAAAAGAGTGCTGAGCGATCCACTCCTTGGATTTGCAGAAGATCAGGAGAAAGTTTTCTTGATATTCAAGAGATAATCACTGACGAACCGAAGAAGCAGTCTATTCAAAAATCATTTATATGGGCATAATGAATTCATATTCGCATCGTACTATGAGCTAGGACACAAACTCATGTAAAAATTACAATTTCTTGGTTTCCATCTCACCTCGTTTGAGATATTTGATTGGTAAAAAAAAACTTCCCTGAAGTTTAGCAGAGAAGTATGAAAAAAATTCAAGAAGTTTATCAAGATATCAAAGCAGTTTTCAAGAATTCCTGGAGTAAGTCGGTCGGTCACCATGTGTTAACATCTTCAAAAACACAACCCGCCACACTTCAAACACACTCGCCACCATATAAAATACAAATTCATTACTGGAACCACTTACAAGAGCGATTATTTGTTTTCTCGCTGTTTTGTTTACTTCTCTCTTGCCCTGATATGATTAAGATGATGAATAAGTGTGCGTGTATTAAACGACAAAAAAGTTCATGATTGCTTATATGCATAGATTTTCGATTGTATTATTGACAGATAATTTGAAACACAGAAACAACTTCCGACAAACTTAAACACAAACACACTGTGCCACGTGACTGACATCCTGGAGAATCCACCGAAAATTAAAAAATAAAATAATCCTTCAGACATAAATTAGTTGATTATAACTAGATTACTCCTCTTCTGAATTATCTTTGAAATAGATATCGACATTTGTCCACATATTATTTAATAACTTCCTCGAAAAATACTTCAAATCGCAACTTAGCAACAGCGTCCCAATGAGGTTTTCTGAATATTCAAAAAAAATTGGAGTAATTCACAAAACAAGAGTAGGAAATGTAAATACTTAATCTTCGACTGTCAAAAATGACAGCTAAATTGATGAAAATCCTGAATTATTGCATGGTGTAATCTTTCAACGACCTTTTGTAAAATTTCAACACTGAAGTAAACAGCCGAGTTCGGTTGCCGAATCGATCAAATTTAGTAGCCTTCTGTATTGCGACTGTAATCGACAGTGACAGTGTCGAATCGAGTTGCTTGACTCGACTTCTATAATTGACCCCGATAATACCGATTTGAACCAACAATAAGAATTGGGGCAACTCACAAAGTCTTATGGTGGTTTTTGACTGGAAAGACAAGATTATTTAAAACGATCGAAGACCAATATGGCATGATTTAAACCAACATTAAACACCCAGATAATAGTGATGGTGGTTTACTTCATTAGGAAGACAAGGTATTTTTAATGACGCTTGAGAGTCAATTTGGACCGATTTATTGGTCTATTTGGACAGATGATATTGAAGAAGATTCTGGGGAGACAGCTCCTATGCAGGAGGTTGCTGCTCGAGCCATTCACAAAGTGCGATGGTGAATATTTATTGATCAGACAAGGTAGTTTAGAGAAGGACTGGGAAGTGTTAGTGAGTAAATTCGGTCGGGATAGATTGTGCTCGCGAAAAAGTCCGTACAGTGCGGGTGAAATCGCACTCGAAAGCGCCTGAAAAGTGTTCTCCAGGCTAGCACCAATCGCGTACGTTGTGGAAGTGATATTTTCCGTCGCTAAACAGTTTGAAAAAGTGGTGAAAACATATTTTTTTTTTTGCTTGGTTCTCAGCCTCCATTGGCAGTGAAGAGTAGTTTTCTTGTTGAAAATTTTCTCCCTCTCGTGCTGAACGGATAGCTCTCTCTCTCTCTGTCTGTCGCTCGCGTTTGCACTTTGTGGGAGAAGCGCAGTGGTGTTGGTGTGAGTTTGATGGATTGAATTTTTTTTTTCGCCCACCCTGGATGCGATTCATCAAAACGTAAAGATAGAGAGGTAGGTGGTTGTGTGTGTTGGCAGTAGTTTGCATCGCATCGGCGGCAACAACAACAACAACGTTATCATCTAGCACGACGACTGCGGCAGTAGCACCTCATCGCGCGTCGCGTTGTTCTGCGTCGCGGATTACTAGTGTGCGTGTGCAATTGGTTCCGGTGAGCTGAAGTTAGAAGAGTGTTGCGTGTAGCGGGATCGCGCCGTGCTCGCGATTCTTTCAAAAAACTGCAAACAATCAATTGCGCTGTGGTGTGTTCGTGATTTTTCCTCAACCGAGCTCAGGTCCAAAGTGTCGTCGTTCGCGGGTATTGTGGGGGAAGATAGTGTGTATTGTTTAGCAACCGTGTAAAGTTAGAGGACATAAGCGAGTTTATTATTCTTATTGATTCTGTTTCCTGCAACCAAGTGCAAATATCTAGAACTAGATTTTAAAGAAAAATACCACAACCGTGTCAAAGTGAATTTTGATTCGGTGTCGCTAGTTTGTAAATTAATCGGTGCAAGAAGAGTGAATTAGACACAGATATCATGTTACTACCGGAAGGTTTCCGACACGTCAGCGACGGCCGAGTTGATGTGGACGAGTGCCGACGGCAGCAGCTGCGGGTCCAGCAGGACGTGGCCATCTAGGACATCGAGGAGAGCCGGTTTGCAAAGCAACAAATTATTTATTTCTGCCATATTTTTAAGACAATATCTAATATCCTGTTTTATTTTATTTTGTCTATTTTGTTTTGTTTTGTTTTTCGTTATGTTTGTCTTTTTTCAGTCACATTTGAGCAGTCTATTGCTTTTGGCGGATGGTGTAGGTATGTACTTTCAGCGTATCGTTAACCAAAACGAACCCTGCTGCTAACCCTTCCCCAACTATCCAACATCCCAGTGATTTCTCGTGGAAGTGCAGAGGATTTCTCGGCTTCCTCCAAAGCGAGTATCATGTCAACACGTTCCTTCCCATTCCCTACTTGACCAGCATTCGGGCACGGCCGGCGCCGGTATTGCTTTATAATGGGTCACCAGTTTTTACACATTGAAGATGTATGTTAGTCCCAAACATCATCTGTTGGTTCTTTGTGCAAATACAGCTGATCTGGCAATAACGGAATTGCATCCGTGGGCGGTCAATCATGCTCATGCTCATGCTCATGCTCATCAGACAAGGTAGTTTAGAGAAACCTTAAAAGCCGATTCAGACCTGTAAGGGCCACTCAGTGATGGTTTAACAACGCGAAATAGCCATATTGAACCTATTTAAACCAACAGTAAAGAAACTCACAAGGTGTGATGGTAGTTTACTTCATTGTGAAAACAGGGTAACTTTCAATAGTACTTGAAAAGCCGGTATGAACAGATTTATACCAACGATAGGGATGCTGTTGGGGCCTCTCACTAAGTGTGATGATAGTTTTCCATTGGGAAGGCAAGATATTTATAATAATAAGAGCTAATTTGGACCTCTGAATTGTTATTAATTAGATTATCATTATCAAACTGGCGATTGCTTTTGAACTGTTTCTTTCTCCAAAACGATATCGCACCGGTCGATTTTATCGACAGCTTGTTTTTTTTCCAGTAGAGTATTAGTAGCTCCTATTCTCACTTACAGGTGCGAATTTCCGTCGGTTGATCGGTCAATCCTCTTCTAAGTTCGCCATCAGTAGGTCGACCGGTCGTTTTAACTGGACCTGAATCGGTACTTGTTCTGGTATAAACGCCGGTTCTACTACTTTGTCCATTTTGCTTGGGGAAATCGTTAATTCATGTTCTCATGCCTTGTTATGGACGGTGAAACTTATGTTCTGGATGATTTCAAGCAGCTGCCCGGGCTGGTTTTCTATTCTGCTATAACCATAAATGCTACAGCTCAGCATGTCAGGACGAAGAAGGCATCGGACTTTCCAAAAAAATACCTTGTTTGGCAAGCAATTTGTACGTCTGGCAGAAAGAGTAAAATTTTTCGTCACCCCCGGTACAATCAACAAGAAGATTAATTAGAAAGGGTGCCTGCAGAAGGGATTGCTACACTTCATCAAAAACCACAAAGAAAAACTTTTGTTCTGGCCCGATTAGGGCATCATACCATTATGCTCAAAATGTGACGGAGTGGTACGAAGCAAATCAAGTGAAGATTGTACCAAAAACCACATATCCGCCAAATTGTCCAGAGCTACCTACAATTGAGAGATTTTGAGCTCTGATGAAGCGGAAACTTTACGGAAAGAAACAAGGAATTGGATATCAAACAAGTTTGAACTAATTTGGCATCTCTGTCCAACATAGTAACACAGTATCTGATCTGATGGTATCTGACGGATTGAGTTAAGCGCAAAGTTCGAAAAAGTTATGCAAATATCGAATGACTATGTTTCGAACTCAAGAATTGTTCAATCCTATCCCATGAATCAGAAATAAACAACTACAGTTGGAATATAATGTTGATACAGACCTTATTTATCACTTATTAACTTATTAATTAAGTTTATTTAAAGATTCGCAGAAAAAAAAAATCACGTAACCGGGACATGCAAGGGACCATCAGTGCACCCGACTGAAGCGAATTAGATGGTTAGAGACGGAATGTCAACTCCTCGTTGCTAACAGTTCCAGGGTAAAGGGTGGGTTCCTTTTATTCGATAGCTCGCACTTTTGACCAATTGTTCTTGTTGTTGGAAGGAAATTCTTTGCTATCCCCTGAATGCAAATAGGTGATGTAAGGTCGATCCAACCAACCCAATTTTGGCCCTTGATACAATGGCATTATGAGGACAATTAGTGGTTATTAAAGCTTGATCAAGTCAAACAGAAAGGAGAGCCCGTTGCTGTCGGATTTAGTGATAGTACCTATCATATCACCGGATCCTCCCTTAGCTCAGTCGGTAAAGGCGCGACTACAAAGTAACACCATGCTGGAGGTGGATGGGTTTGAATCCCAGTCTGGTCTAGGAATTTTTCGTTAAGGAAAATTTCTCGACTGCCTGGGCATAGGGTATGATTGTACTTGCCACACAATCATACTAATGCAAAAATGGTACTTGGCATCGAAAGCTCTTAATTATTAACTGTGGAAGTGCATTAAGAACACTAAGTTGAGAGCGAGCAATAAGCTTGAAACGCTAATAAAGAAGAAGAAGACATATAATATCACGTCATATCAGTTAACGCATCCAATTAAACGTAATATTGATTTGTTTTCTGCTCACTTAAATGTAAATAGACGATTTAAAGCAGTACTCTACCTATAGCAGACCCGTTTTAAATTTCCCGGGAGAACCATAAAAAAATAATAAAATGCATATCACTTGAATCCGGCAACAGCAAAAACCTGAACGATTTTAAAGCTACTAATGAGAAAAATGAAAAAAATGAAACTGATAAATACGTCAGCCCCCTCAAACTGCATCCGGCTCCGTTCCATTCCTAAGCCCAAAATAAAAAAAGCAAGATTGTAATGCAATTTCGCATGAGTTTGTTTCATTTCTCGTCATGGATCGCAACTTGGAGAAAAAATGCAACATTGGTCGTTGGCAAAAATGCAACACATCAATTCGCTTTGAAAATTTCAATATGTGCGTGAAGTTGTGCAGTGGTATAAGTTGTTGAGTGTGAGATTGGAGCCCGGAAGTTCAATGGCTCAAAAAAAAAAACGATCGCGTTTGGTTACTAAGATTCGAACCGTAGCCGCCAGCGTCACGGCTCTAGATAGTAACCATTCAGCCACTTTAACAAGTGAAAAATGAGTAAGAAGATGTTAACAAGTAAGAAATGAATGGAATAAAAGCCTTGCAGTTGCTTCGATTGTCGAGGCACTCAGCGGTACAGCAATGCAGCAAATGTCGCTCGCACACACTTGCATGGCTTTGTTCATTTCATAAAACGCGTGGTGATCAAGAAGGGCAAACTTGATGAGTGGGAGGTCTGAGAGCGAGCACGAGTGGGAATAAAAATAGAACATTTGACAGCGGAATTCTAACAGTGGACAATAGCGTTGCGGCATTCTTTGGTATTGCCTCCCAACGGTTGCTTGGACTGTCGAGGCACTAAGCACACAGCGATAACCGCGTCTGCCAACCGCTTGCACACACTTGCATGGCTTCGTTTGTACCATAAAGCGCTTTGTGGATCATGATAGGCAAAATTGCCTTTTCTGAATCATGCGGATTTCTTAAGATATTGTTGCAAAAACTGCAATTGCATTTCAACTTTTGGGTGTAGCCTTCCAAATAAAAACAATAGAAAAGTGAAATACGCATACGAATTTTACCCGATCTACTGAGCACCTCAAACCCACAGTGCGAGTGTCACGCTGCCGCTTCGGTATGATTTCCAATTAAAACGCATGTGCAGGAACGGTTCTAGCGACGGCTCGTTCCGGATCCTGTAATCACCGGAAGCGAAAGGACGACGACACTTCACTTGTGCGGATGAATAGGTTGGGATGAATGATGCGGCGACCAAAACCTACAATGCTTTCCATCCAACCTATGTGATAACTCCAACACCCACACGCATACACTTACGACAATGCAGCGGGAGGTTAACCTAGGGTGAGCATCCTGCAGAAGACTTCCGACGCCACAAACACACAAACACACACACACGCGTGATGCTTTGGGCGGGTTACAATTTCTGCGGGATAAACAGTCGAATTAATCGAAGAAGGGCGTTAAAGGGCCAATAACAGTTTCATGGAATTGTGGTGGTGGGTCCAGTCGTCGTCGATGATCATGATGATGATGATGATGAGGAGATGATGATAGCAATGGAGAAGTTATTTTGTTTACTCTGCTGTTATTTGTGTACGCCTTGTGTCGTATGTCTGGTTCATTGCCTTTTTATCATCGATTCATTTTGAAGGGGGAGAAATCTGACCGAAAATAATGTTGTCTAGTTGAGTGAATATTCCTAGGATTCAATTCGAATTCCATCCATCATTGCAAATGTAGTTCGAAACTAAAGCACCTTCTCAAAAGTCTCCAATAAATCTTAAGTGTACTATGCCGGTGTCTCAATTTACTTTCATATGACATTCCGCAAGAACCCATTAAACATTCCTTCGACTGGAATGTCGCTTCCAAAGACTTGTGTATTTAACGATGAATTCATCCTTCCCCCGAAAAAGGGTCCTCTCTTGGGATCATTACGGGGACTCTGCTGTCATCTTTCTCGACACAGACAAGTCCCTAAATAGCACCAGACAGGCGAAAATCGTCCGGATTACATTCCGGTAATGTAATGGATAAAATATGAAGGCAAAAACGCTGCTGCCTTTCCCGGGGGCGAAAACCCTTTCGCTTTCCCTCCGCATTAATGCCAATATGCTTCCCGCTGTTTCCAGAGTTCAGAGCCTTCCCATGTTGTCCTAGTCAAATAGATATACGAAGAGCGATAACAACGACGCCGGAGACACCAACAACCGGCAATCATCCAGACTTACGCACCCATCTTGTGTTTTAGCCGAAAAGGATGGCACCCTAGCTCATAGAAAGATATCAAGAGGATGTTGCTTATCACCGTCGTCAACGAGGCAACTATTTTGAACAAGAGGGGAAAAGCAAAAGCCTGTGTCTGTAGTCTTCTCACATTTGGCGTTGGTCTGAAGGTCGGAAGGAAGGATGATATCATCGCTATTTTTAGCATGTTTTCGGTATGTTAGTTGGTTTGACTGTGGCAGGAGAAGCGTGGATTCTGAATGACGGCAATATTGTGACTCCGGAAAAAAAAATCAATTTTCCTCCGACAACTTTTTGACTGTCAATTTTCACATCACTGCTTTTGCCCTCTTACAACACAAACAGTCAAACACGCAAAACGGAAATCTTCGGCGACATCAGGTTTCATCCAGAAGTGGAAGACGATGCGTTTCGGAAGTACGACATCCAGCTACTTTGCGATACAAAGCAGCAGAGACAGCGATAGAGCGAGAGAGAGAAAGACAAAACAGCGAAATTGCTTCAGGGATTCACGGTCAATAGAAGCTTACTTCGCATCGGAGTTGATTCCTTTTGATAGCGACTGCCACCACGAATAGGAGCTAAAATGAAGGGGTAAACGTACCGATTTTTCTTACTCGGGCCAGAAGTCAACCAGATGTTAAATGTATTTATGCTTCCAGAGGATTTGCTTACCTGAAAAGAAAGAAGAAGAAAAACGAACCGATGGTTAGCGATGTGGAAATTCAAAAATAAAAAAAAACTGATTTTAATAAGACGATAAAAAAGTATGACGGATGCACCTGCCATCGGAACTTTGCACTCCTATTTGTGCCCGAAAAAATCGACGCATCAAGGGCAGCGGATCGAAAGTCAATGATCTGGAAAATCCCCACAAAGTGTGAGTCCTCGTGAAGTTAACCCTGCCGGAGAGGCTTATGAATAAACGAATACGGTGTTTCGAGTCGTTTGCCCCCAACCCCCTCCTCCCCTCCCTTGACATTATTCTTGGAGACAAAAGCAGAAGCCCCCAGTCGGTGGCAGGCAGCAAGATGTTTAGGCGAATTTGCTCCTCGGAACATTATTTATTGAAGCAATACGAGCGGTGTGGTTGTGGGGGGGGGGGGGGGGGGGCAAGAGTGGGTTAAGGCCTTGCTGATGGAGAATAACCACATCTGCGTCGTCGTTGCTGTATATTTCGGATTGGGAGAATTGAAGCTGCTCCAGGAGGTTACTTTCGTTTGAGGAAGATCTGATTCAATCGAGATTGCGGTAAATGGATGGAGATTCGATTGTAAATTGAAATGGATTAAACAAAGACTGGTAGAATTTGCAAATGGGACATTCGGAATGAATTAAATCTCTCAATTGGCGGCTTCAAATTAATGCTATTTTCGTGGGACCTTGGGAGCATTGGGAATTCCGAAGAACAACCTTCTTCTACTTGGTTTTATACGCCATACATCACATTACCTGCTCGCTCAAATTAGTGTTCTTTGAAGCACCTTCATGCTTATTAATTGAGGCTTTCTTTCCCTTTCCAGTGCGTCTAATCGTACAGTGGGTGGAAAGGACAAAGATACTCCTATGTTCGTGCAGGCAAACGAAAGACCCAGAATGACATCCGATTATATTGGGACGCGTTTATCGACTACCGTAGGTCAAACTGGTTATCATGCTGAAAATGGGAAGCTTAATCTCATGGTGCAGGCCTGCATGGGAGGCTTATAATTCAACCAATAGTGCAGTATTATGCACTTTCATATTTCTGCCACGTTGTAGTACGTTTATATAAAGGCACTTATATCAGGTGTGATACTGGTATTAATAATAAAATATAAGAAAAAACAAATAAACGTTTTAAGATTTTTAAGTGTAAAGAATATCAAATGGAGCACATCCGGACATGTTCGAACAATTATAGCAGATTCCATGAACGATGACCCTGGAAATAGGTCATCGACGTCGCAATCTTCGATAACTGAATCGAAAACATCGGGATAGAATTTCTCGTGATCTAATGTAGCACTAACGTCTGTTTCAAACAATAGATAGTTTTCGGAAGAAGCTGAAAAAAAAAACTACACACCACCCACACAATCAGACCAAGGCCGGGGTGTCCTCTGCTATGTACAGAAGTTGTCTCCATTCTATTCCCCCATACTACTTGTCTTTCCCTTGTTTTCTTTTTCCCCAAACCCCCTACCTCATATAGTTCCCACCCCCCACCACAATGAAAAAACCAAAAAACAAACCCCGGCAACCCCCCCCCAAACCCCAAAGAAACAAAAAACCCAAACGCCATTCTCTCCCCCTGCTCTCGCACCTAAAGGAAAAACCCCCACATTTCTGCGGTCTTGGGGAGGATGTGAGCGATGCGGACAGGTCTATTCAAGTGGAGAAATTCGGTCAGAAAGGTACTGGTATGGCAAGCAATATGTTCCTGTGGTTTGAAGTCAACCATGTTTTACACTACCGGAACTATAAATGCGGAAATCTATCGATCTGAGTGTCTCCAGAAGAGATTGTTGCCTTTATATAAGAAGCATAGTACACCTCCACTGTTTTGGCCGGATTTAGCGTCGGCTCACTATGCCAAAACCACTCTCAAGTGGCTTGCGGAAAAGGGTATAGATTTCGTTGAGAAAAATATCAATCCACCAGATTGCCCTCAGCTTCGACCCAGCGAACGTTACTGGGCATCCGGGAGAGGGTCTTCAGGAAGCTGGTAAGGCAGCTGGGAACGTGCAGGAGTTCAAAAAATTTGGGCTCAAGCGTTCAAAAAATGCGATGCAACACTTGTCCGGAACTTGATGAAGAGCATTCGATCCAAAGTTCGAAAATTCGTGAAGGAATAACTTAAATTTCATCCGGTCTTCATTATGTTCAAGTTTAACCTCGTACAATAAAGGGTCAATTTTTATGAATAAAAATATCGGTTTTCAACATAATTTGAAAGAAAGTTTGTGGATAGCTTATTTTCGATACACTCCTTACTTGATCTATCCACCTCTTCTTCTTGTACCCGTCGGTTAGTTTTCGAGAACCATTTTAAGGCGGTCGGCCCGCATTCTTGCGACATGCCCAGCCCATCGTAGTCGACCGATTTTAGCGATGTGTACGATGGGAGGTTCTCCCAGCAACTGGTGCATTTCGTGGTTCATTCGCCTCCTCCACGTTTCGCCGTCCATCTGCACTTCACCGTAGATCGTACGCAACACCTTCCGTTCAAAGACACCAAAAGCACATTGGTCCTCCAATAACAATGTCCATGTTTCGTGGCGTAGAGGATTACCGGTCTAATTAATGTCTTGTAGATGGTCAACTTTGCAGTTCGGTGAACTTTGTTCGATCTTAGCGTCCTTCGGAGTCCAAAGTAAGCACTATTGTCAGCCATAACGCGCCTTTGTATTTATCTGCTGGTGTCCTTATCGGCGGTCACCAATGATCCCAGATACACGAATTCGTCTACCGCCTCGATTTGATCAGCATCGATCTGAACTCGTGGTGGGAAGCTAACATCGTCTTCTTCTCGTGAACCTCAAGCCTACTAGCTTCAGCCTTTAGTCTGATGTACATTTCCGCCTTCGTCTCAAAGTTACGTGCTACGATATCAACATCGTCGTCGAAGCCAAAAAGTTGTACAGACTTCCTGAAGATCGTGCCACTCGTGTCTATCCCCGCTTATCGAACCACACCCTCCAATGCAATGTTAAATAGCAAACACGACAATCCACCACCTTGCCGTACCTCTCTCTGAGATTCGAAGGAACTCAAGAGTGTACCTGAGACTCGGACGACACACACCACTCGGTCTATCGTTGCTTTGATCAACTGCGTCAGTTTTTCCGGAAATCCATATTCGTGCATGATCTGCCATAGCTGGTCTCGATCGATTGTGTTGTAAGCTGATTTAAAATCGATGAAAAGATGATGTGTGGGCACGTAATATTCGCGACATAACACAATTTAAAATCAAAAGTTGCTGTCCAAAAAAAAAACACATTTTCTAAGTTTTTTTCATGTTTTATATTTTTCCTAGCTTTCTCATACATTGAATAACCTTTTCCCAAAATTTCGTGATCATTGGATGAGATTTTGATTTTTTATAGCTAATTGAATATCGATGTGTCTGGTAATTCTAATGATTTTTGAATTCGGAAACCCCATTATTTAGGCTCTCTTCAAATGTGTGTTGCTCCTTCTAATTTTAACCGATTAAAGCACAACAAGTTTCATTTTAAAGATAAAGAAAAGACATTTTTTTCGTATTTTAATACAGTTGTCCAATTTTTATTAGACTTTGAATCATTGGTGTTAAAATATATGGATAGAAGTCTGAAAAAACAATTATTGTTTTACAAATCTGCCTTACTTATATTTGAAGTCTGTGATAGGAAAATACTCGGCATTTATCTAATCTCATCTAATCCCACACTAACGCAGCCAATTCTTGAAAGCATCCTGGAACATGACGACTTCTTGGATGCATCATTTTTCTTGTCACCGGCCAGGAAAACTGCGTAGCATGTGTCGCAAAGAGGACTCCAAAAAATAGAGCGATTCCAGATAGAGTGCCTGAAATTGCTCTACTTCTTCAAGGGAAGGAAGAAAGCGTGGACCTACCACACCAAACGCTTCCATATAGAGTTTTATAATGTGATAATTTGAATTTTATCATTGGGAGCATAGATGCTAGAGAGATTAGTTCATGCTCCTTTTGCTTGTGGGTGGACTTTTGGCATTTGAACCAAAAGTCTGGCAATAACTTGCCAAGGTTATAGCGCCTCATCTCGCTAGTAGGAAAATACTTGACATTTAAATCCTGGAGAGTGTGAACTGTTTAGTGGAATACCTGTAACTAGAAAATAAGAAGAATGATTAGTAATTTCCATTTAATTCCAACTACCTTTATTGCTTATCTTGACAGATACGCGTATTTCGTCTACAATGTGCAGACTTCTCCAGTTTCGTGTACTACAGTCGAGTATTAGTACACGACACTGAAGAAGTCTGCACATTGAAGACGAAATACGCGTATCTGTCAAGATAAGCAATAAAGATAGTTGGAATTAAATGGAAATTACTAATCATTCTTCTCATTTTCTAGTTGCTTGACATTTAGTAAATTTACTCTGCAAAACGAAATTATAAGACATTATCTTATATTTGCGTTACTTTCAATAGTTTCATAATGAGAATCAACAGTTTTCAATCGACGAAATCGACGAGTTTTCAATTCGAATCGACGCGTAGAAATATTTCCGATCGATTGGAGCAAACATTATGAAAATGTTTGGAGAAACGACTGAGATATTAATGCTCAAAACCTGACCACTTTTCGTGACGGTCGCTTTAGTTTTTTTTAATTGTACCCCAGTTTTGAAAACAAAGATGTAGTCCTACGTCAAAAATGTCTTTCTTCTTTTTTGCGATAAGTTTCAAACAGTTTAGAAATTGCGTGTGAATGTATTTGATAACTCGATTATAAAGGCACTTATGTTGGTAATCCTTAGTTATGAGTTAATAGTATCCATTCTTACAATTTGATGTCATATGATAAACGTCATATGAAAAGCGTAAAACGATAATTATTACGACATTTTCAAACTTGCGTAACTTGTTCCGTACTAGACCGAAATTTGCCAAATTTTGCCCTGTTTCTTTCTACAATGTATTGTTTACATCCCCTAAATTGTGCAATTAACAGTGAGGTTTCAGTCGAGATTGAAGAAAATCAGCATACCGTTCGTGAAAAGATTTTGTTCGCCCACATACGAAATCCTGAGTTGGCGCATCGCGCCTAGGGAAAACTAATGAATATACATCATTCGACCGTCTCCCAATGGCATCATAAACGGTCAGATTAACAAAACTGATTCTGCTATTTTTGAGACAGCACGATGAAAAATAGTTGTCTTGGCCCAGTTTAGCTTCATGCCATTACTACAAAACCGTGCAGGAGTGGTATTCGGCTAATTTTCTGGATTTTGCTCCGAAATAAATGAGCCCACCAAACCTTTTTCAGCTCCGTTTGATCGAAACCTATTGAAGCGCCATATTCGGAAGATCGAAAGAGAGGTAAAGGGTAAAAAGGAAATTAACAGGACGTGAAAAAAAAACGTACCGGAAACGACTGAAGGCTCTGATTGAGGGCTTCAATTGCAAATATCACGATTTTTAGTCAAACTCATCCTAAAATTTAAGCGACAAATGTAAGCTGAAATAAATACATATACTGTACTATTGTAAAATTTGGTTTCATTTCGATAACTATAGCCGATTTAAAAAAAATCCATAGTGTCCCAATAATTATCGACTCACCCTTTAAAAATCAATTTCACAAAAATCAAGAAACATTTAACTCAAAATTTCCAAACCAAAAGAAGAAGGTGAATTTCACCGAATAATACAATTTGGTGAGACCATTCCAATTATTGAAAATTTATCATTTTTCGGACAAGACGACATTTTTATCTATTATTTGTTCGCAAAATCATCCATGTCATTAGTAACACGAAAAAAAATGGGATGAGGTAAACTGAAATCACACCCGCAATTTCATTAAGACTCAACTAGGGACTAAAACTCAATCATGTCGCAATATTTCGCACAAGCAATTTCAAACCGACCGAGAATGATCGCTCGAGTCCTGATGCCAGTCAACGACACCAGCAGTTCACAATCTGCTCTCAGCTGAGCAGAAATTCCCCAGTTTTGCCCGCATCACCTCCCGCAATTTCGCAAGACGAAGCACAAAGAACAAACGAAAAAGAAGCAAACATAGAGACGTGTTGCGTTTTTATTATCAGTCGTACGTTAAAATGTCATCTCGCTGCAATGGAGGTGAGGGGGGGGGGGGGTCCGGGGGTGACCCTTTCAGCAACATCCCACTCCCACGAAGCAACACATTTGTACAGGGAGCGAAAAGACAGTCAGCGACATTCGTTCATGGTTTGGGGTCCATCCGCGGTACGGGAGGATTATTATTTTCCTGTTCTCTGTTGTTTGTTTGTCGCGGTTTTCTTCACGGTTGAAAGCTGACGAGTTACAAGATGGTTGAAGAGAGACTTGCTGGTGCGCGGGAGGATAGGGACGCAAAAAAATGAGGAACAAATGCGAAATGAAGAGCTGATGAGCTGGTTCTATCCGGCAAGATATTAGTTCGTTGCTTGGGACAATGGGGTGGGGTTTGAGGAAGAATGAATGAACACAGAGAATGAATGAAAGCTTAAGAGGAATGGCATGATTATGGTATAGGAAGTTTACCCTATATTTGCATAGCATATTCGCCATTCGAATGATCTAATGCGTTTCGAGTGATGATGATTTCATCTGACTTAAACAAACCGAGCAGAAAAATCTTTACCATTTTTTCAACCGCTAGTGAATCGGAGGGCATTTGTAATTCTAATCACGAAACCACCAACATGACACATCGACCGTCACGGCTTAGACAAACCAACTGCTGAGACAGGTGAAAACGTCTACCCTCGTCTACTGTTTGGATTTTCCTGCACTGTTTTCCCCATCCGAGCGCCATCCACTTCCCATGTCAATCTGTCGTCGGTGTGGGGGGGGGGGGGGGGGTGTCAGGTGACGTTGCGTAATAAACCCAAGCAGCGAACGGCTGAATAACAAAGCAATTGACATCGGCCTGACGGCAAGAACCTTTAAATCATTGACCCTCCTCTTCTTTGGCGCGTACCGACTGGCGTTCAGTTCTTACCTGCCTACGTGTACTTTCATGCCGTCAAAGAAAGAGTATGAGAATGCGATTTTATGGTGACAAATACGAACGTTGACAAAATTGTCGCCGACTGGCAGTTGGCTGAACTGTAGCCGACACTAAATACTGAGTCATAATTGCTCCTAATCGATAATGGTTCAAGGAATCACTATCTGCGCCGTTTTTCCGAGCCATTCAAATCAACTCGTCCAACTCTCATAACTGCAACTGAGCTCACCATATTTGCTTTATCGCAATTTATTGACACTCTAATTGGCATTAATTCATATAGTTTTATCACCAGCTCGGAGAACCGGCCGCCCAGTCAACGCAGGCTGACCCATTTCTCCCCATGCAGCAACAGCAAAATTATCTTTCGCACTAGAGAACCGCGTGGAGATTTGAAGTACATTCCGCAAGACAGAGGAACGCGGCGTGGGCGATCAACTTCAATTGCACACACACACACACATGCAGGCCACTGAACCCTTCTGAGCCGCTTGACTTTGATTCGAGTAAAGAGCGCGCCTCCCTATCTATTCCATCGTTATCATCGACTCCATTTAGAAGAAACTTTATTTATGTTTCTGCTTCGCGTCTCGTTAAGGTCCGGCCCGTCGTCGTCGGTGGTGTGGGCGGCGTAAGCTCAACCCGCTCTGGTGGCAATGGGTGACGGGATTAGGTCCACAATTTGTCACAACACAAAGGCAAAGGGGACACAACAATGGGGATTTCGCCAGCTCCCAACTGACCACCACAGTTGGCGTGTGTTTGTTTGTTTGTCTGCGAGCGAGTGGTCAAATTCCTGGAGTTGAAGTCGGACTCGGTTGACTGATTTGAGCTGCGGCGGAGTTATCATGGTGCACATATCAGGCGGGTGAATTTTTAATTAAAATGCAAATCAGCTTTGTCACACAAACCGCGTGGCTGATAATCTTTCCAGCTGGACGATTCTGCCGCTTGGGAGCGATGGACGACGGTGCACGTATGGCGTAATCGAGCAAAGAGACCCACCCACAGTATGGAGTGTTTGTGTTTCTGAGGAGAATTAGACTGGAACTCGGCATTCGGTGCGTAACCCAGCGGAGACAAAAAGAGAAAGAGAATCACTTCTAAGAACGGGGGGTTTGCTCAGTAGATATGAAAATGAGCTTTCCAGTCCGGCACCGATTTACAGATGTGTTGTAGCGTTGCCGTGGACGGTTGATGATTCGCCAGCACCGATGTCGTCCTGTAATGCATTTCCAATGGATCAATCCATCATTCGATAGTGCGAAAAGGAATGGTTGGTCTCAGGTGAGTCTAATAGTGGGACCGGGACAAGGTGAGTCGTACGACGTCCCAGGGATCCTGATAGTGATTAATCATACTTCACTATTCATGAATTCATTAATATTATGAGATCTGTCACTCCCACTTACGAATGGTAATTGCAATCAACGTTGATTGGCGGAGAATACGTTGGAATTTCGATACAGTGGGTTCTCAACATCGATTTATGTTTATTTGGTTGGGTGGACTTCAACTTTCTATTTTCAATTCCTCAATTCTTCAAATCTTCAATTCCTCGATTCTTCAATTCTTTAATTTTTTAACTCTTCAATTCTTTAATTTTTTAACTCTTCAATTCATAAATTCTTCAATTCTTCTAATTTTTCACATTTCTTCAATTCTTCAATTTTTCAATTCTTCAATTCTTCAATTCTTCAATTCTTCAACTCTTGAACTCTTCAATTCTTCAATTTTTCAACTCTTAATTAATAAATTCTTCAATTCTTCAATTCTTCTAATATTTCTCATTTCTTCAATTCTTCAATTTTTCAATTTTTCAATTCTTCAATTCTTCTATTCTTCAATTATTTAGTTCTTCAATTCTTCAAAACTTCAATTCTTCAATTCTTCAACTCTTGAATTCTTCAATTCTTCAATTTTTCAACTCTTAATTATAAATTCTTCAATTCATCAATTCTTCTAATATTTCTCATTTCTTCAATTCTTCAATTCTTCAATTCTTCTATTCTTCAATTATTTAATTCTTCAATTCTTCAATTCTTCAATTTTTCAATTCTTCAATTCTTCAATTCCTCAATTTTTAAACTCTCAATTCATAAATTCTTCAATTCTTCTTATATTTCTCATTTCTTCAATCCTCCAATTCTTCAATTCTTCAATTCCTCAATTCTTCAATTCTTCAATTCTTAAATTCTTAAATTCTTAAATTCTTAAATTCTTAAATTCTTAAATTCTTAAATTCTTAAATTCTTAAATTCTTAAATTCTTAAATTCTTAAATTCTTAAATTCTTCAATTCTTCAATTCTTCAATTCTTCAATTCTTCAATTCTTCAATTCTTCAATTCTTCAATTCTTCAATTCCTCAATTCTTCAATTCCTCAATTTTTAAACTCTATTCAATTTATGAATTCTTCAATTCTTCTAATATTTCTCATTTCTTCAATTCTCCAATTCTTCAATTCTTCAATTCTTAAATTCTACAATTCTTAAAATCTTCAATTCTTCAATTCTTCAATTGTTCAATACTTCAATTTTTCAACTCTTCAATTCTTTAATTCTGATTTCTGATTCCTGATGTCTCATTTCTGGTTTCTAATTTTCTGAATTCTGAGGAGATGTTACAAACAATCGTAAATTTTTCAAATTTCCCAATTATTATTATTCCTGTGTTCAAATTTTCCAAGTTTACAATTTTCCAATGTTTTAATATTCCAATTTTCCAAATTTTTCCGATTTGTTCCGATTTTTTCCAATTTTTTCCATTTTTTTCCAATTTTTTCAAATTTTTTCAAATTTTTTCAAATTTTTTCAAATTTTTTCAAATTTTTTCAAATTTTTTCAAATTTTTCCAAATTTTTTCAAATTTTTTCAAATTTTTTCAAATTTTTTCAATTTTTTTCAAATTTTTTCAAATTTTTTCAAATTGTTTCCGATTTTTCCATTTTTTTCCAATTTGTTCCAATTTGCTCCAATTATTTCCAATTTTACAAATGAAAAATTTAACAATTTTACAATTTAACCATTTAACAATTTTTCAATTTTACAATTTAACAATTTCACAATTCGACATGGAGTTAAATATTAATTTTGAAATCCAACATCCAAACTGAGATCTGAAACCTACAATATATTGTTTATCATCTGTAACCTTGACTCTTAATTCTTAGTCCTTAATTTTTAAATCTAATATTCAAAATTCAAATCTAATACCTAAAATCTAAACCTAAAAAATTTTAAGTTTAGAACCTCCAAACTAAACTCTAAGGCCTTATATCTAAAATTTTATGTCCCAAAAATTTGAATCCTCAATCCAAAATCTGAAAATTGAAAGTTGAAAATTGAAAATTGAAAATTGAAACTTGAAACTTGAAAATTGAAAGTTGAAAATTGAAAATTGAAAATTGCAAATTGAAAAATGAAAATTGAAAATGATGAAAATGATGAAAATTTTGAATTTTGAATTTTGAATTTTGAATTTTGTATTTTGAATTTTGAATTTTGAATTTTGAATTTTGAATTTTGAATTTTGAATTTTGAATTTTGAATTTTGAATTTTGAATTTTGAATTTTGAATTTTGAATTAAATTTAAATTTTGTCAAATCTGAAATCTTGAATCATCTTCAATCTCTAACACAAATCTTGACTATCTTGAATCTTGACTATCTTGAATCTTGACTATCTTGAACGTCGGATATCTTGTATCTTGTATGTATCGGAAAATTGTGAAATTGTAAAATGTTAAAATTGTTTAGTTGTAAAATTTATAATTGTAAAATTGTAAAATTGTGAAATTGTGAAATTGTTAAATTGTTAAATTGTTAAATTGTTAAATTGTTAAATTGTTAAATTGTTAAATTGTTAAATTGTTAAATTGTTAAATTGTTAAATTGTTAAATTGTTAAATTGTTAAATTGTTAAATTGTTAAATTGTTAAATTGTTAAATTGTTAAATTGTTAAATTGTTAAATTGTTAAATTGTTAAATTGTTAAATTGTTAAATTGTTAAATTGTTAAATTGTTAAATTGTTAAATTGTTAAATTGTTAAATTGTTAAATTGTTAAATTGTTAAATTGTTAAATTGTTAAATTGTTAAATTGTTAAATTGTTAAATTGTTAAATTGTTAAATTGTTAAATTGTTAAATTGTTAAATTGTTAAATTGTTAAATTGTTAAATTGTTAAATTGTTAAATTGTTAAATTGTTAAATTGTTAAATTGTAAATTGTTAAATTGTTAAATTGTTAAATTGTTAAATTGTTAAATTGTTAAATTGTTAAATTGTTAAATTGTTAAATTGTTAAATTGTTAAATTGTTAAATTGTTAAATTGTTAAATTGTTAAATTGTTAAATTGTTAAATTGTTAAATTGTTAAATTGTTAAATTGTTAAATTGTTAAATTGTTAAATTGTTAAATTGTTAAATTGTTAAATTGTTAAATTGTTAAATTGTTAAATTGTTAAATTGTTAAATTGTTAAATTGTTAAATTGTTAAATTGTTAAATTGTTAAATTGTTAAATTGTTAAATTGTTAAATTGTTAAATTGTTAAATTGTTAAATTGTTAAATTGTTAAATTGTTAAATTGTTAAATTGTTAGATTGTTAAATTGTTAAATTGTTAAATTATTAAGTTGTTAAATTGTTAAATTAATAAATTGTTAAATTGTTAAATTGTTAAATTATATTTGTTATATTGTAAAATTTTAAAATTTTATAATTGTAAAACAAGAATACTAAAATATTTGTAAAATTTGAAAATTGGAATATTGAAAATTTAAAACTTGTAAAATTGTAAAGTTAGCTTTCTCAAGAAATTTGCAGAAGAAGCCATTGTTTACGTTTGCGACATTGGCCCTTATGAAAATTCCATGTCGAATTTTACAATTTTCCAATTTTTAATATTCCAATTTTCAAATTTTACAATTTTTTAGTATTCTTGTTTTACAATTATACAATATTAAAATTTAACGAAATATGCAATTTTTGAATTTTACAATTTTACAATATTACAATATTACAATATTACAATTTCACAATTTTTTGATAAGAGATACAAGATATCTGACGTTCAAGATATTCAAGATTTATGTTTTCAATTTTCAATTTTCAATTTTTAATTTTCAATTTTCAGATTTTGGATGGAGGATAAAAATTATAGATTTTATTGTACAGATGTTAAATTTTAGATTTAAGGTCTAAGAGTTTATATTGAAGATTCTAAACTTAAAATTTGTAAGATTTATATTTTAGTTATTAGATTTGAATTTTGGATATTAGATTTTAAAGTTAAGGACTAAGATTTAGGAGTCTAGACTGCAGATGATAAACTTTATATTACTTAACATTAAATTCAAAATTCAAAAATTCAAAACTAAAAATTTAAAATTCAAAATTCAAAATTCAAAATTCAAAATTCAAAATTCAAAATTCAAAATTCAAAATTCAAAAATTCAAAATTCAAAATTCAAAATTCAACATACAAAATTTAAAATTCAAAATTTAAAATTCAAAATTTAAAATTCAAAATTCAAAATTCAAAATTCAAAATTCAAAATTCAAAATTCAAAATTCAAAATTCAAAATTCAAAATTCAAAATTCAAAATTCAAAATTCAAAATTCAAAATTCAAAATTCAAAATTCAAAATTCAAAATTCAAAATTCAAAACTCAAAATTAAGTTTAAAATTCAAGATTTAAAATTTAAAATATAACGTTTAAGATTAAGAATTTGGGATATTAAATGTGAGACATAAAAGACAGAAAATTTAAGTTTTCAAAAAACTGAGTAAAAATTTGAAATTTCATAATCTAAGATTTGAAGAATGAAAGATTTTATAATCTAAGGTTGAATATTATAGATTTAAGATAAAAGATTTAGAATTTAACATGGAAGATCTCAATTATCAATTTTAAATTTTCAAATTTTCAATTTTCAATTTTCAATTTTCAATTTTCAATTATCAATTTTCAATTTTCAATTTTTAGTTTTCAATTTTCAATTTTCAATTTTTAATTTACAATTTTCAATTTGTAATTCATTTTCAATTTTCAATTCATTTTCAATTTTCAATTTTCAGATTTTGGATTGAGGCTTACAATTACAGTCAAGGCTACAGGCTATAGGTTTCTGATTTCAGATTTAATTTAAGATTTTAAATTTAATTTTTTTTTTTATTAAATTATTATTATTGGATTAGAAATTTAAAGGTTACCATTTTGGATTGAAGATTTAAAGGTTACCATTTTATGGACGAAATTTAAGATTTAAGCTGTAAAATTTTAAAATTAAGATTTTAAATTTAAGATTGGAGATTTTAGATTCTTTACATTTAGATTTTTTGTTTTATATGTAATTTTAGATTTTGTGATGTAGGTTTAAGAATTCAGATTTTAGATTCAAATTTGTGGACCGAGTTTTCAATTGCAGATTTTAGATCTCAGGTTTTAGTTTCATGATTTATAATTTTCAATTTTAGATCCTTAATTTAAGATTTTAAATTTTACATTACAGTAAGGACTTAAGCTTTAAGATTCTAGATTTAAGTTGAAGATTTTAAATTTAAGATTTACTATTTCAGGTTAATATTTTTGGATTATTTCGAGTTATAATTTAGATAGATAGATCAGAGATTTTTGGCTTTAGACTTTAGATTTAAGATATTAGGATTTTGATCCAAGATTTCGGATTCATGATTTTTTATTTGAAACTATAGATTTAAGATTCTAAATTGTGATTTTGCATTTAAGTATGTAGTTTCTGGACTTAAGATGGTCGAATTTTTATTCTAGTTTTTATGTTCTAGATTTTGCATTTGTTGGTTTTAAATTGAAGATTTTATATTAATGATTTTTTTTTTTTTGTTTATTTTACGTAGGCCTATTTTCTCACATGGTGACAATCACCGACGCCAGGAAGACGACTCCACCTCCTGGACCCTACCTAACGACTCATGAATATGAGCCGGGACCAACGGCTTTACTTCCCTTCCGAAGCGAGTCGTGACCAGTTTGTTTCGCCTCAGAAAAACCACCGACGTCGACTGGGATTGAACCCAGACCCACTGGGGTGCCAAGTAGCAGTCACGCTTACCACTACACCACCGACGCCGGCATTTAATGATTTATGATTTAAAGTATTTGATTTTAGATTTCAGTTTCAGGATTTTAGATTCACGATTTACAATTTAAGATTTCAAATTATGGATTTGGAAATTTAGACGTCAGATCTGAAATTATAGATTTGAGGTATTATTTTAAGATTACAGATTTTATATTTTACATTTTAAATATTAGAATTTACATTTGTTGATTTTAACCTTAAGACTTCAGATTTTAGATTCATGATTGAAGATTGAAGATTGATATCGTAACATTTTCAACAATCATATTGCACAATATTTGGTGCCATTTCAGAATGTAAAATCTATCGTTTAAATGCCTTACTTTTTTCTTACAAAAACGCATATATATCCCCCAATGTCCCACGAATTTGAAATTTGAGATATGAAATTTGAGTTTCAAATTTGGAACTCGGATTTACATTTAAAACTTTGAATTGTGGGCTTTGAATTAGAACTTTTGAATTCAAAATTTGAATTAAAATTGGAATTTGAATTTATGATTTATAAATTTTTAAAATTTATGAGTTTATTTATTGCTACAGGCTCAATCAAATCAACTTTACAGAACCAAGTTTCATTTGAAAAATTTATCCGTGATCTTAAAAATAATGACAGGAGGGAACCGAATACTAATAATATGAATATGTATCTGAATTTATACATGGATTTGAATTCGAATTTGAAATGTAATTTTAGAAGAAGTTGAATATTTTTCTGATTTTGAACGTGCATTTGAATTTAAATTTGAATTTTAGATTTCTAGAAAATTTTAAAATGGTTTTCCAGAGACTCAGAGTTCTCAAAAGAATTTGAGTAGGTAGATTTTAAAAATCGTATCATCTACTTTCGGAGGGCTTTGTATGTCATAACTTATCTTAAACGATAAGATAATTTGCATGTTGTCAGAAGGTTGATATTATTTACTTTATCGAGCCTGTAGATTCTAACGATCTAAAGTTCAGAATACTTTGGAATACCAATATGTTATGAACAATATTTTATGACATGTGTGCTATCATAAGACTGTCTTGCACATCTTGATTTCATATAAAATTCCAGGACATTATTGAAGTTTTATTGAGCTATTTACACTCTACAATTTAGCCTCATAGTAGTTTGGGGATTCTTGAATATCTTATCGAGCCCATACTAAGACATCAAGTCAACGTGTCGCTGTTTAGAGCCGTCATGATGTATTTGCTCGTCAAGAGAGTTGGTATTAACGCATATTAAATCAATTAAACATCAAGATTTTAATTTTAGGAAATTCAGGAGAAGCTTATAGATTTTGAAGATGTTGAAAAAATCATTATACCAATACTATCAGAAAACATGTCTGAGACCATGGGAGGATTGACACCGTCCTGACCGTGTTTAGAGCCGTTAGTCGGCGTAAGTCAGTTTCATATGACCGCACTTCCCATTAACTAAGGTGCCGAGAGGCAACTACCCTTTAACCACAACAGAAAGCTTCACCCTTCCTTTCTCAGGACTCAAAAGGACGCTGCCAGTCCTCGTTTCCCCAACATGCAAAAGGATCAGGAGCCGTGTAGAATGGACAGATACAGATAGATTGCCATAGTTGCTGGACAGACAGATAGATTGTTTTAAAGTTCAGATGGAATCAACGATATGTGTAGCTTGGACGCAAGTTTACCTATCAACAGATTGGCTAAGGGTTATTCAAGTCACTTAAAACTAATGACGAGTTGATTCTATCGGAACTACTGGATGCTTACAAAACTTGTACAGATCTACTGTACAAATTTAAAAAGCTCAGGTAAACACGGAGAGCATTTGTACCTGAGAACATTTTGACTTACAAAATATAGACTGCTGCTTTCAGAGAACTAGATTTTGATAATTAAGTCCAGTGAAATGTTAAGTTGAATTAATCCATACCGTACAGTAGCTTTTGTCAAAAAATTACCTCATTTTCCGCCTGTTACTTCCGCTAGCAAAGGTTTGCGAAAATTCAACCATGCATCGCCAAGCCTGAAACTCATGTGACACACATTTTCCATACATTCCCCGATGACGCCGCCGCCGACGCCGCCAACGACGACGACGACGCCAGCAACGAATATCCATCGCATCGTTTTTTTTTTCCCGAGACCCTTGCAGCAGCAACTGTGGAAACATGCAACTTTTATTGTGTTTTATGGACATTTTTAATTATTATCAGTAAACAAGTATCGTTACGAGGGCAGACAAAAAGTGCCATTCAACAGTGCACCGGCCACGTGACCGCCCCTGAGCCGGGTTGCGCTGGTCAGTTGGGTGCAGTTTGAATGTGTTTGCTCGCGAAACGACCGACGAGGGCGACCCAGTTCCAGAGTTGGCGGTTTTTCGGTTGAATGGCAGAAGCGAGGAAAGGGCCGCCCGGGAAGTGGTGTGCTCGGATGGCTCGGTTGGAAAATTTTATGGATTTCACAATTTTAATATTTTACTTCGTCATGTCACTGTGCGATCGCAACAGAGCGATCATAAAATTCATTCCGACGAATCGGCTATAATTCATATATTTTTGCCTCGATAAAGTACAGTAGAGTGGGTTATGGCGGAACAACAACTTTATAGGTTATGTATTTGGATGGCGAGAGAGATGTTTATCGGAAGCTTGTGTCGACTCATCCAATTTTGTAATTTTACGTTTTTTTTTCTTCGACCATCCGGGCATTAAGACGTGTTTTGGCAAACACGACCCTCGTCCGAGCGGTGAAGGG